>VWZZ01008056.1:725428-817573 GCA_013399095.1 Psophia crepitans
GGGGGGGGGGCAGCTTTGCCCAAAATGCACTTCAGACTGAGAGTACTTAAAACCCAAACAGCACTAGGTATTGTGGCAGCCAAAGAGAATGATCTGAAGAGCTACTCATACCCATAATGCTCATACCCTTTCTGCCCAAAACACAAAGCGGAGATAACGGAGCCTGGTCTATACAGTGCAGACCTAGGGCACCACCTAGAACCAGGCAACTTCATCTTAAGCACTGTTACCATGGAGGACCCAGGTAGCATAAAGGTGCTATTAAATAGCTTTTCTCAGTACGAATGCGTAGCTTAGCCAGCTATGGTACTCGTTCAGCAGAGGACACAGTGACTAGAAACCAGAGGAGATGGGAGAAAGAGCACGCTCTACTTTTGGATGTGAAGGCTAGTGAAGGTCTCTGATTTCTTCAGCCCTGTGCTTCAGGGTGTCTTAGTTACAGTTCTTTATATTGTCCATGGTGGGGAGGTGTTTGCGTATACATTTTTGGTGCCTTTGATATGCTTGGTTTTTCAAAAAAATTACAGAACCCTATGCAAAGGGGATAACCCATGTATGTGGAAGAGGTAAAAAGGGGCAGAAAAATAATTCCTCTGTGGACCAGATCCTTCTCTCCCCGAAAAACCCATAGGCACAATGACAGAATGCAAGCTGGGAACAGAGAGAAGGAAAAATGAACCAAGTAATGATAGAAAATTTAAAAAAACACCCCAAACCCAAAACCTAAGAAAACATCTATATCTAAATCTCAGCAAGAAATTTTATTTGTTCATATTGTTTCCTATTTCCATTTGACTTCCTTGGCAGGTAGCCCAGCGCTCCATCAGTTAGAGGAAAGGAAGTTACAGTATCACATTGTTGTAGGGATAGAATTTTATTGCTTTGCTATTACAATTAGGCAAGTATTAACTCAGTTAACGAGGCATAACCTTTTTTTTTAATAAAAAAAAAAGTATATACAGTTGGGGATTGTGGTTTAGTCCTCTGCTAGAGCCCCAAACAAGAACTTTATGAGAGTGAAGGAAAGAGATTAAAAATAGTAAAATAATAAAAGGTGATGCAACTTTAAAGGGGCATACTAAAAGCAGGGAATCATTATTGTTGATTAACTGACAACCAGCCTGAGGGGAAGCTGCGTGTTTTAGCAGTGACCAAACCCATTAGGAAGCATCAAGTTAGCTGGGCAAAAATCCACCCAGATACTGAACAAAAGATGAGGAGAACACCCAGGATCCTGACTGTACCAGTCTATGGAGGGATACCTATTCACTGTCCAAAAAATGAGCTTGAGAAGCACTGTCCCTCTCAGTAACCTGGATTTTTGGTGGACTTTGGGCGTTGTGTTGTTGGGGTTTTTTTATTACTGTTTGCTTTTGTTTTTGTTTTAAGCATAATCTGTTTTTATTAAAATAATACTGTTCTGTAGCTAAAATTATTATTCCACCACTCTAAATCCTAAGCGGGAGGAAACTTCTACACTGAACATGATTTATGGGGAAAAAAATCACAGGCAAATCTAAACGTCTGGTGGGACTCCACATAGTTAAACTTGTATGGCACTAGATCAGAAATGGAAAGCGCAGCAAGGCAAGCAACCAACAGTGCAACTTTTGAAATATTGCTTCGACCCTAAAATACTGCCTCAGTCATCTCCCATCCTAACTTTTGCATTCTCCAAAAGGTTCGGTTATACGCCACGGAGGATGAGGACACCCCCCCTCGCCAACACAGGGAGGAGGGGGCCAGGATGATGCTTGGTGGGCATGGCAAGGGACGGTGGGTCCCAGGAAAGTCTGCAGGGGGAAGGGGTGGTTTGACACACAAAACTTTTGTGGTTTGAGCCTGATTTGGGGGCCTGTTGAACTGCACGGGGGAATATGGGAGCTCTGAGAGTAATGAAAGTGAAAACAGTGAACCACCCTGTGAAAATAAATCGCTTCAAGCTGTAAACTATACCCAAGGACTCATTTCTGTGGGGTGGGGAGGGGATGACGACAGGAAAATTAGCCTTAGAAATGCTTATTTGAATCCCTGGTCAGACTATGGCATGAAGCTACCAGGCCTCCATTTTCTTTTTCATTCAAACAAATCAGTTTTAGCATATATATGTTTTTTCTGGCTTAATTTCAGCTCATTGCCTTAAAATTAAATGTTACTCTCTTCCGCTTATGCGAATGCAGTGAGACTAAACGCTTGGTTTTCATCCTTGCAGGCCTTGTGCCAGGAGAAGAAATCCATCCCAATGGGGGCTGAACAGCATTTCAGGGTGAGGACCACATCCCTCCTAAGGCAGATGATGCTTTGGCTGAGGCGTTGAAGATGCGGTGCCTTCACAGCGCACACAGCTGCTCAGCCGTGCCGAGGCATGTCCAACTGACAACCAGCCCACACGTACAGCTACAGCACAGCTTCTTCTGCAAAGGATATATATTTATTAGCGTAGCAACCCACAGGCACCTTACATACACAGGGCAATGATATCTACGGGTGCCTGAGACCTCATGTCTGATGCTTTATGCCCAGATGAGCTTTACTGTTGCTGAAACTGAAATTTCCACTATGTATTGCGGCTTAGCGGTGAATCAGTTCAGATACAAGCTCAACATCCGCTTCTCTCAATCCTCAAATATTAAGAATATAAAGCACTTTTGGAAGTGTTGGAAACTAAACTCAGTATTAATGACAAATCCATGGTGGGTAAACGCAAATGGCTCACTTTACTGAAGAGATTTTAAAAAAATGAGCTTACTAATAGGATAAACTGGATAGAAGAGGAATGAAGATAAAGGATATTTCCTCCCTTACGTAGACAGCAGCAAAATGAATTAAAAGATTTCTAACAGTCTCAGAAAGTAGATCTCAACTACTTTCATAGGATGCTTGACCTTATCATCCACCTTCAAAGTAACACCTTGGTAATGAACCTTGGTTGTTCCCAGAATCACAGATTGGTAGCGGTTGGAAGGAACCTCTGGAGATCACCTACTCCAACCCCCTGCTAGAGCAGGATCACCCAGAGCAGGTAGCACAGGATCACATCCAGGTGGGATTTGAACATCTCCAGAGAAGGAGACTCCACAGCCTCTCTGGGCAGCCTGTGCCAGTGCTCCGTCACCCTCAGCTTAAAAGTTTTTCCTCACATTGAGATGGAACTTCCTGTGTTCCAGTTTGTGCCTGTTGACCCTTGCCCTGTCCCTGGGCATCACTGAAAAGAGTCAGGCCCCATTGTCTTGACATCCACTCTTTAGTTATTAGTGTTGATCAGATCCCTCTCCATCTTCTCTTATCCAGGCTAAACAGACCCAGCTCGCTCAGCCTTTCCTCATATGAGAGATGCTCCAGTCCCCCAATAATCTCCATTCAATCTAATTAAAAACTAGTAATGAAATTTGCTAACCAAACAGATGTTACTACAGGCTTTTTTAATGGTGACTCTTAGTAATTGCTTGCTTGCAAAAGTCCAAGACATCAGCTGAATCATAGAATCATAAAGGTTGGAGAGACCTCCAGGATCACCTAGTCCAGCTGTTCCCCCACCAATTCCCCACTAAACCATGTCCCTAAATACCACATCCAACCTTTCCTTAAACACCCCCAGGGACGGTGACTCCACCACCTCCCTGGGCAACCCGTTCCAATGCCCGACCACCCTTTCCGAGAAGAAATTTCTCCTCATCTCCAACCTGAACCTCCCCTGGCGCAACTTGCAGCCGTTCCCCCTTGTCCTGTCACTAGTTATCTGCGAGAAGAGGCCGACCCCCAGCTCACCACAACTTCCTTTCAGGTAGTTGTAGAGGGCAATAAGGTCTCCCCTGAGCCTCCTCTTCTCCAGACTAAACAAGCCCAGTTCCTTCATCCGCTCCTCATAAGACCTGTGCTCCAGCCCCTTCACCAGCTTCGTTGCCCTTCTCTGGACACGCTCCAGGGCCTCGTCTTTCTTGTGGTGAGGGGCCCAAAACTGGACACAGCACTCGAGGTGCGGCCTCACCAGGGCTGAGTACAGGGGGATGATCACCTCCCTGCTCCTGCTGGCCACACTATTCCTGATACAGGCCAGGATGCCATTGGCCTTCTTGGCCACCTGGGCACACTGCCGGCTCATGTCCAGGCGAGCATCAACCAACACCCCCAGGTCCTTCTCCTCTGCACAGCTTTCCAGCCACCCTTCCCCTGAGAACCTGGGCATGCAGAAAAACATTTGCCCTATGTATTTATTTTACAATTAGGAATTCAAGGAGTCAGAACAAGTGATAGATGCATTCAGGTTTGCAGAGTCTGTGAGGTTTACTATAGCACCTTAATGGACTCGCCCAAGGGTAGCCACTAGCTGTTCTCTTGGAGAAGTCATGGAGTCCAGCAAACTGGAGAAGATCCAAGATCATCTTGACCTTTTAAGAGGGGAGAAAAGCAGAGCCAGGCAATTATGGACTAGGTATGGTAATCTCAAACACCCAGAAAGATACATATATCACACAATACATTTCTAAGCAGCTGGAGGATTACAAGGTCTTAAGAAACTAACTAAGATTTGTCAAGAATAAACAAATCATGTCAAACTCGTCTAATTTATTTCTGTGACAGGATAATCTAAAGAATAGAAGATGTGATTTATCTTGTCTTTAGTAAGACTTCTGGTGCTGTCCCACATGACACTGTTAAGAGCTAAATGGGGAAATATGGGCTGTTATGAAATCACTGTAATGTGAAAGCAGAGCGAGCTGAAAAATCTGAGTACTCTTCATTTACCAGAGGTTCTCTGGCCATCTGAAAAGCACAACAGAGAAGCCAAGAGAAGGCTGTCCTTTGTGTTTCATGCTGTTCACCGTTTGCATTAGAAACCTGGATGATGAGCATGTGGATGTTTATACGTGTGAATCAATCCAGGCTGGGAGAAATGTTTCTAGGAGAAATATTTTTAAATTAGGAAAGTAAAATTCATTAAGAAATACACAAAGAATTGGTCTGAGGGCTGAAAAAGGAACTGAGTGCGCACATATAAATGGGGAATTCCTGGCGAGACAGTGATAGTTTGGAAAGGATCTGAGGTGGCTCAGAAAATGAAGGGAAATCAATAGTATAGATATTTGTCTGAATTAACACGAGTGGCATATGTGAGACAGCAGAAGTAGTTGTCTGATTCCACTTGGCACTGCTTAGACTTTTGCTAGTATAGATATATAGGCCTGGGCACCACCCTTAAGAAGGAATGCAAAGTGGAAAAACATCACTTGGACATTACTAAAAAAGCCCCAACAAAGGCATATCTGAATTTGTGGAGCTGACTGTCAGCAATTTATCCCTCTAGATTCGAGCAGAGACACGGTGGTGGGCTGCAAGGCATCTACTTGTTCTGCTGCTCTTCACGCGAACGCATCCTTCTGCCGTTCCAGAACTGGCTGCGAGTATTAACACCATTTTACAGCAGACGCAGCAGTTACAAAAGCATTAATATCCGCTGTGCCCTTTGGGATACAAAACGATGTACCAGGAAGGCGAAAGGGACAGACGCAAGCCAGGGTAACACAATTGCTGAAGTGAAACCTATTCGCAATGGAAATGGTTTGCTGCGTACTGCCCAGATGAGACCAACAGCGCTGCTCCCGTCATTCCAGCGCAGCACGGAACCCCACTCGTTAGAACCTAAACTGACACCATACGTGTGCGCCGCGCCGCAGCATGAGCCATACTGGTGTTACGAAGAAAAAGCAGGTTTCGGTCCAGCTGTTGTTGTTTAAAGCTAAGTCCAATTCTGGGTAGTTCTTTTCGGTGACTCCCCTTTCTATGAAAGATACCAAGACAAAAGGCCAAAAAAAAAATAAAAATGCTACATCCACGTCCATAAAGTTTATCGACTTACAGACTCCAGGACAGGCATTTCATTCATTGTTTTGCACCAGAAAGCACAGCAGTATACAAAAGCATGCAAAATCATTTATGGTACAGAAAGACCCTGTAACTTCACTCCTCCAGTAACTGGCAAACATTCAAGCCACTCCTGTTTTTCCTAGGAAGATAATTCCTGAGATGCAAAGCTGAGTTGGATGTTGGCGTTTTCGAAGACGCTGTACTTCAGTGAAGCAAACAGAAACAACCCAGCAGGGACACAGGAAAACGGGAGCAAAATATTATCCAATACAGATACTCAGAGGCAAGAAATGATCATGGGGTTAAATTACAGTAAGCTGTGGGCTTTTTTTATTTCGTTGAAAAGTACATCTTTTACTGGATTCAACATAGTAGTAAGATGAAAAGAGGTCTACTGGCAAGGGAGGAAAAAAAGCAAAAGTTTGGAAATACTCGACACAACTAAAATAAATGACAGCTTTTTCAATATCCCGTATGCAGGCTGCAGTAGGCGATGTCTTCCCGTACCAATGAGAAAGTAAAGTCTTTGACCCATATAAGTCAGTTTAGCACAAATGCTGGTCTATGTAGTTAAAACCTGCAGTACTTTTTTCTTTTAATAGATAATATAGGTAATATCTAGCTTTCACGCTGAACCCATGCTTTAACACTCAGAATTTATCTATATTTGATTACAATTTTATCATACTTTTCTAATCAAATAAATTTACTTTGTCCTCCAAGCAATCACCTCAGTATTCCAGTATGTAAAAAATACTTTCATTATGTTTATTATAAAAATATAAATGTTTCCACTACAAATCATTTTACATTAGTAAGAGGCCATCTACAATTGCACAATATATAATCTAAATGAGTAAGTAATGCGTTGAAATACAAGTTAACGTAAATACATATTGCCAATCAAATCACATCTATACATTGCTTATTGAATGCTAAGTAACAGCACAAAACTAGATATGTTAACAGAAATAAATAAAATGGAAACTATATTTAAAGATACAAAACCAATAATATGGCATGTCATTTTATGAGTAGTTGCATTTTCCTTGATGCTGATAACCGATGCAAGTCCTGTACAGGAAGATGGCCACACGAATTCTAGTGTCTCTACTCCACAATGAAGAATTGTACACTGCTATGTATACATATGTACATGGGGACAGGGAGTATAGGATGCTTGCAACAGAGGCCACTTACAGTACAAATCAACTTTTGACAGCGAGAGAAAACTAAACGTATTTTAAATCTCTCTACTCCTAATAGCAAAGAAAGGCAAAATTGAGTTTCTTTTTTCCCAAGCATCAGTGAGATTTAATCTTTTATGCTGAGCATGCTCAAACAGTGGGCAAGGAACATGACATGACACTAAGAGTAAATTGAGGGTGGTTGGTGTGAAGTTTTCAGTCGTCATCTAAAACTCTAAGAACTGGTTCTGTGTTTTCAGAAGCATTTCACAGATGCTTCCCCCCACCCCAGCCCCCTCTCCCCCACTCTCCAGCGGCAGAAACGAAGCTGAAGAGAAGCATCACGAGGAATACGTTGTAGAAAGCTGTACCCACACAGGCAATGTCTGCAAATGGATTGTGGTGACTTAAATTCACTAACAATGTCTGATTTAGAGCAACCTCAAACTGAAGAAAAGAAAGATTCTGAATGAACTAAGCAATGGAAAATACAGCTTTTCTATTCAGCATGCTGCATTTCACGATAGATGGTGGCAGATAAGAAGTGCTCTTTACATCTTAAGTGCTTTATTGCAATTTTCTTCCATTTTTCATTTTTTTTATTTCAACTTACTTTAAAACCCATTCATTTTTCTTTCAGAAAATATTACTAATTATTATCCTGTGAGTGTGTTTCAAATCCAGTTCTTCACAGCACGCTCACTGCCAGCACTCATTAGAAAGTCTCTAATTCTGCTTCTATTTAGCAATGAGTGATAAACATTGTGTCGCTACATTTTATGAGTCCTGGACCCACGACGAGCAATTTAAAAGCTGATTCAGCCCCACCAATTCTAGGAACTGATTCTTCCCTTACTTATGTGCCCTATGCTACAAGTAGCTTTAAAAACCAAACCAATACAACAAAGAAAGCACAACTAGTTACCTGCTTTTGCACGCACAGCGAAAGGTGGCGTGCCACAGAGTCCTCTGCCACCCGCAGAGTCTTGGACTTACAGGGACTCGCTGTTATTCATCAGAATCAGGTTTAGATTCCAGCATGGCAAGTTGGGATTCAGTGATTTCCACTAGTGCCCGAAGCCTGGCATCACATCGAGAGCGTTAAGAAGCTCGTCTGTGCATAGCACAAGAAGCGCCTCACCCTGCCATTTAAACCACTCGCTTTCAGAGCAAAGAGCTGCGTCCGCTCAGAACCGGGACTGACGTCCTCCGGATCAACAGCTTCAGAGCTTGCTATTGGGAAGATGCTGAAGGTGGGTGAGGACTCTTGCATCCCACCTTCCAGGCTCCTTCTTCCACCAGGAAGTGTGAATGCCTTCCGAAGGATAGGGTCCTTTCTGCTTTCTTTCAAGGAACTGGTGCCTAAGGAACCACTGCCAAAAAGCAAGGCTTCTGCAGGATGGCAGCGCCTGGACAGAAGTCTTCTAGCTCAGACTTCGGTAAAATTACATACCAAAATCCTATTTCACAAGCTTAAGTCACCTTTTTAAACTATCCACTTATCCTTGGCTGCAAGTCACCATCTCAGCATAACTACCACTGGCTGCCCACATGGTGGTACCTCCCAGTCCCCAGTGTTGGGGGCAGAGCCTGCCGGATGGAAGCCAGAAACGGACCCAGGGAACTCAAAAAGCATCCTCAGTTAATGCAGGACGCAACCCTGACTCTTTTTAATGCTTGTGACGCAAATCTTCCACCTGGACACCACCTGAGAACAGGGGTCCTTCTTTCGACAGGGAAGCAGGTCTCTGGGAAGTAAATGAGATGTGTGTACCTGACCGGGACAAATACTGATCTAGAGATCGATACGCACACGACTCTACCAGAACTGAAGCCGGGGTTAAAACACCACTCACAGCAAGCAGAAGGAATCTCAACAAGTCCAGATGCTTTGTCTAACGTCAGAGCTGGAAAAAAGACCAACACTCTTTCCTTCTGTATTTCATATATGATGTTATAAGTATAAAACAATCTTCTCGTTAACCCTCAGACAGTTTCTCAGGTTGAAACAATGAAGCTTTGATAACATTTGGCACTTGGCAATAATACTGCCAGGTTAAGGTATTTAAGCATAAATATAAACAATAATGAAAAAAAAACCCAAAAGAAATAAATAAGTCTATTAAAAATTAAGACTTGTTTCTATTTAAATGAATGCAATTAGGGAAACTAACATAATGGCAAAAATCTTTTGTCAACTAACTCAAAGTCACTACAAACTTTATTTCTGCATTCCTTTCTGAAGTTGAAATAGCATGTTACAATGACATTATAGTAAATATGGCCAGACAGGTAGTGAGGTATAGTCCTCTATTTTCCTTGCTTTTAAAGAAATAAAACACCTGTTACAGATCTCTTCTGTATAAAAATACTGCAAGTCTTTCTTTCTTCTTGTTTGCTGTATAGATCAAACACACAGCTCTTACGTCCATGGGTTTTTCGTGTTATTCAGTCGCTTAATATTCAAATGGCTCTAGGTTTTAGTATCACTGGTTTTTACTTGGAAGGATTTTTTACATATTTTTTTTCTTTTGAAATTAACTATCTGTATTAACAGTCAGTCAAGAGCACCCACCCTTTAGGATTAACAGATAGAAAACAAGTTCACTCCTATTTTTAAGGCATTTATACTCAATACTTGAGTGTCTTAGTGGGTTTGAAATTTCAACCATTATGTTTCCAAAGCTGTTGCAAAGAACTCCTTTAAATTCTGCCGTTCATCAGCCATCACTTTTGCCCTGTGACACAACTTTTCTCTTTTCTTCTCTCCTGAGCAACATCATTTTGGTACGTTACACAGGAACAGGGCTGTTCTTTGTATGAGTTTCTAGAGCTTTGATACTGCTAACGATCTTCTTTTGAGGCCCCACAACTGTAACGCCGACTTTCTTCACGTCACTGGAAAAAAAAGAAGATGCACCAGGTGAGTGAGAGTACTGTTTCTGTTATTTCCTAGGGCTGAGGTGAGCAAACAGAAATCAACTTGCTCGTCTTATACCGCTGCATTAGAGGAGCTTCCCGGTATGGCAATGCTGCTGAAACACAAAACCTGGTAGGAAAAATACTGAGAGCCACTGTATGAAAACAGCAGGAGGCTACAAAATAAAAAGGTAAAAACTCAATTAGCCTCGTTGTGTTTGCTTACCTGGAAGGAAAGACAATGAAACAGTGTTCTCCAGTGACAGAGGCACTGGGACTTAAGGGCAAGGGGGTCACTTCTGGCCGAGCTCCGATCTTGAGCCTCTCTACCGTCCCCTATCAGCCCGATGCTTTTCCTGAGCGGTGCCGACACTTCGCTATGACGTGCTGAACCCTCTGAATGCTCATCTTAACTCTGGTATCAGCACTGAGACTAACCGCTACGTGGCCAAGCTTCCAGCATCTACCCTGTTGTTCATCCCTGCTTTCTCCAGGCTGTCCAGTCTCTTTGTTCCTTGTGCCGCACAGAAGAGGTTTAACACTTGTGAAGGGCTGTCACAGGCTCACAGGAAATTGAGCAGTCCTAGAGGGCTTCTGCACCGTCCCCAAGGGGTAGTTGTTACAAAAAGCCATTAGCAGCCTTTTTATAGATGCAATAATACACTAACTAACAGCATCGATATGTTTAACTGTCGGCACCGCAGCTGCTGCTTACTTCTCCATAACTTGCCGTATATCCAGCTAGCCCAACAGCGAGTCAAGATTCCCTTTGATGGTAAGTTCACAAGTGTACTTGATGCCTTTTCGGGTGCAGAGAGAATATTACCCTACTCGTCCTTATCACAAGAACAAAGACAGATTGCATTTAAATGTAACAAACTTGCAAACTGTAAGCTTACAAGTTTAGCATGTTTAAATGTCAAAGCTAGGGGCAGGAGGGAGTTCGTTCCCTGAATAATTATTACCATGTGGGAGGAAAGCAGCTACACAGTGCTGGCTCTGTCTCACCTGGTTTGATGAAATATGGGACGGGCAATCAAGGAAAAGATTGGCACACGTGCTGGCTGTGGGGAAACCCCTATATAAAAGGCAGAATATAAAGAATCAACACAGAATGTGAATGAAAGAAAGTGATGTTGATGTACCAGATGATGGATGGTGCCACTGTAGCAGAAGAAATTGGGAATCTCCTCGGCATCAATGAGAAAAAAGCTGTGGGACTGTGGTCTTCACACAATCATCAGAACATCTAGGTTTCCTGCATGTGAATTGCAACTACAACAATAATTTACAGTTGCCTCTTTAAATATAAGAGTATTTCAGCTAAAAACTTGAAACTCAGTATAAAAACACTACTCTCATGCTTATGTTTAAACTTCTACCTCCAGCCACAACCAATGACGATGAGCTGTAGTCAATTCAAACTTACTCTGTAGAAATCTTGGCTATTGTATCACAGGAACTGTACTCCACGCCTGTAAAAATGTCTTTGCACTGTCCTGTCCGAAAACCATTGAGCCAATCACCTGTCGTGCGGAAGGCTGAAATGTCAATGTTACTTTGGTCCAGGAGAAGATTTGATGGCCTGAAATAAAAAAGAATGTGATGAAAGTTAGGGAGTGGGGATACGTATGGATTTATTTTGTGTCGAAACTTAGCACTGCCATCGGCAGGAGCCTACAGGCTAGATGGGGCTTTTCTGTTTGTCTGTGGAAGTTATCTGCTGCTGAGGCCACCACACTGGCAGCTCTGATGAGAGCTGCGTAATCATCTTGCTTAAGAGCGCCAGCTTCTCATGCCCACATTTAAATCACTGAAGCATGACCAGTTTACAAAGTTCATTGTTACCTTATAATTTAATGGGTGAAGCATTGGTAAAGATGAGCCTAATTTAGATTATATTCACGTGATTAACCTAGTCCCAAATAACACACAAATGATGCACACACTAGCCTCCAAGTTGAGCGCAGAATTTACATGTATCAAATTTTCAGAGTATTGCAGCCCACTGACAAATCCTAAATGCTGCTACTAAGTTAGAAGCATGAATAGTAGGACACTAGTAGCTCTAAATATTGTATCAAGTCTAAAAATCAAATGTTAAATGAATTTGTGAGACAAATGTACCCGCAAGAGACTTGCATTCTGCAGTGCACAGAGGCAGAAATGAGAAAATTTGTTATTAGGTACACTGATACAAATGTAAAAAGTAATTGTCATGTCCAGTTTAAAACTGATGCCCACTCTAAGACTCAAACTTCCATAATGATATCATACAAATAATTTACAAGTGAGAATTGAATCATCTCCTGCCTCTGAAATTAACTTGGTGTTCATGAAGGATGCTGAACTGACATGATTAGCATCCAAGTTCTCTACTTCAAAAACAATGAAGAAACCAGAAAGAAACAAACAAAACCAACAGAATTAATCAAACAAAACATATCTTCGTGCTTCTTTGGCCATTTAAGCCTTTTTCCTTCTGCATAAATCTATTTATAAACTATTAGGGGAAAAAAAAATTCTCGAAACAGTGATTAAAGCTGTATTTTTTTATCAAGAAGGAACATATTGCAGTCAGCCCTGTACTTTGCATATTGTAAGCAGTAAAAATGGCTGCTCCCATATTGATCCAGAAATCCAGTTCTGTCTGGTATGAATACTCTTGTTTTCATCGCATTATGAGCGTACTGCAACTTCTTATTTGAGAGCATCAAGACTAAAAATAAACAGCAGTGCTTCCCCATGAAGTCACTAGCGTCAGGCTCCACCACACCTTGTTTTAGCCATCTAAAAATACCACAAATAGGCCCAGCTAGTTTTCTGAACTGTTGCTGCAGTCCATGGAGAGACACATGCACTTCCAGGCAGGGGGTTTGTCCTCTCTGAAACAGGTCTTCCAGGCAAACAGCTTAGAGACAGCCAGCTCTTGGGGAAGTGAGCCCCTTCTCAGCTGCTCCTCCTCAATGACTTGCTGTTTGTTCTACGAGTTGTGAGAAGCCCCTGAATTGCAATCAATCAATAATTTATTTCTACTGACAAGACATCTTGCTAATTCTAGTTACCTTTCTCTCTCAGCGCTAATTAGTACAATAATTACTTCCTTGACAAGTCAGATGTTATAAGAAACATCAACTGTATTTCTGCATTTTTCCCTCCACTGACAAACATATGTCCATACCGGGCAGCTTTTTAGCCCCCGTTCAGAAACACACACGCTCCGTTTCCAGCTCAGTACCTTACGGTGTCTCTCTCAGGCTTACGTGCGCTGAGCTGTGCTGCTATGATGGTGCTCCTCGAGAGCGCGGGAGACTGAACTAGAGGGTGTTCAAAGCAGTCAGCAGTGCAACTTTACAGCCTGTTTTCTGCCTCGTAATTCTTTTTCCCTGTGGCTCTAGTGAAACATCACCTGTACAGGAATATGACTACTACAGCGGAATCCACCTGAAGTGACTTTTGTCACTGGAAAGAAGTGAACGTGAGAGGTGGTTAGACTAACACTGCAAGGCAGAGGTTATGCAGTGTAATAGGTAGGCGACAGCTACTGCTACTGGAGAACTGATCCGGATCGTAAAACACCGCCTTCACCCCAAACCCAAGGCATCTCTGAGCACAGGAAAAAACATAAAGGGGAGATTGTAAAGGCACCAAAGAGAACAAAGTGTCTAAATACCCATGAACGTGCAGCCTAGAAAATCCAAACAAGACTTCTCGATCCCAACACAAGTCTTAGCAAGTTTCAGAAGCGCTGCAATAGCCCCCCCTTGCCGTACATCTGACTTGCACTGCAATCAGGGGATAGCGCATCAGTTATACCCACATATACCATATATATGCTGTGCCCCCAGAACAGTAACGAAGGGACAGCACAGCATGGCTGCACCAACACAAAGCCTGAGCTGAGGATAGAAGGTGCAGCACGCTCCAGGTCACTGTTCCCATGCTGAAAACACATCTTAGGCACCCTCGTGAGACACAGCTTTAAACGCCTTCCAGTTAAAGCCTCAGGTTAGATAATCAGGCCCAAAATATTTTTATTCAGTAGCTGTACAGCCTGCGTCTCCCTGACTACTGTTTGTCCCATGAAGAGCCAATGTTTTTTATTTATAGTTTTCTGGGTATAGTGTCTGGAATCCCAAGACATTTATTTAGAGTATTTATGAAGTGTTCTTAGTGATAAAGCACGGAGAATTTTTTTTTTCCAGCCTAGTATGTCTATTCAACTTAAATCTAATAAAACAAGACCTGACTCAAGAATCACTAATGAAACAAAAGGGTATAAACAAGCTGAAATAGTACAGGTCTCTAGGATTAGGAATTAGAGTGGCCCAAAAGAGCTTTTATGTTTATTACTTGGATCAAAGTATCATCAGGACAAAAAATATGACCTAATTTTAATGCAAGTGACCTCAGAATAACCAGCACTGTAAAGTATCATTTTTCTCCTTGTAGGATTCCAAACAAAAATTAGTTACTTTCCTCCTCAGAGAGGACATCTGGACAGTTTATCAATGAACAGGAATTTGTCTCACTGTGAAGAGCCTGTGATGTCTCCTCGCATGCACCAAGGGAAAGCTGGGCTTTCAGAGCATCTGCACACATCGGCAGTTTTTTCCCCCCTGACCCAGCCCCTAGACAGAAGGTCTGAACATGAAATTTATGGTCTGGGTGATGTGCGCCATGAGCTCACACTTTACTAGACAAATTAGATGGGTTGCAATCCGTGCAGCTGTAAACGACGTCCTGCAGGGTTCCACCTGATCTTTTACAGCTTTTCATAAATCAGTACCTACTAGCTTCAGAAGAGAGTCATTAAAAAGAAATCATGGAAATTACATGTTTGCTCAGGGGAAGTGAAATAGAACATTTCCCTCTGTCTTTTCCTCTCTCCCCTCTCTCTTTTTTTTTTAACTCTCTTTATATTGTCGCCTTGACCAGCTATGATGTATCCTACGGTGTTATCTTTTGACAGTCGTGGAAGGACTTTTGATCCTGTTCATCCTGGCTGCATGTCTATCTACAGAGTTGCATTTACTGACATGCGGTGCCCTGAAAAAAATCAGCAAGACTCAGGTTAGAGAGACAAATTTAACAGCGAGACGCCAGTTACAAAATGCCCTGTTGCTGAAAGCATTCTCTGGATGTTCCCATTACTTTAACAGTTGGAATTAACCTTTGAGTCATCCACAGTAGCAGGGAGAAATACAGTTTGTAATCATTAGCACAGCTTTTTGTCACAACACAGGGAAAGTTTTGCTGCACCATATAGTAATGACAAAGACCACAGGAAACATCATTAGAACCCTTCCCAATATGGCATGGAAATCTCATCGCTGGGCGGCTGCTGCCTGGCGAGGAAGGGATACATTGACTTGTAAAATCCACGAACTGAGAGAAATAAAATGTCCTGCCACTTCTTCCGCATGAAGGGTGGTATTCTGCAAATACACAGAGGAGCTGCGCACACACGATCCTGGACTCCTATTGCAGTAGCCTCTCTCTTTCCATTCCTTCCTCCAAACAACACAACCAATTTTCAGTTTTTAAATCTGGACTTCCCCTTCCACAGTCAGTTTCTTTTAAAGGGGAAAGAATTTCAAAAACATAATGTCATTTCCTATGGCAAATTTTAGGTAATTATAAGCTGATTTTGTAAAGTGAAATTGCTCCCTAGGAGGGAGCTGGGACTGGTTTGAACACAAATCCTATGTGCTTTATGATTATGGCAAGCTGAAGCACAGAATGCAGGTCTGACAAGAAGGATATCTCCTATTTAAAAAGGAAAAAAACCCCAGCTGGCACAGAAAGCAAAGTTTAGTTTTATCTTCTACAGCAAGCAGAACTGCACGTATACATGTGTATCAACAGGAGACTAGTAAATAAATGGCATGCCGAGGAGAAGTAGAGTCATTGCATTTACTTGATTATCCCTGGACCTTAAAGATAAGAATCTTTGGAGTTCCACCTCTTCACGAACATTTTTAAGGTACTTTCAGCAAAATTTGTAACTTAGTCCCTAAAATTCACCTCTTAGGGTGGCACAGTTGCTTTTCCCACAGGGCTTCATATCACTTGCACAGTCTCAGAATAGGCAGGTTGTGACTCCTCTTTGGAGTCAAAAGAGAGCTGGAGAAATGAAGAGGGGTACTACAAATAACCAATGGGGAAAAGAATGCAGGTGAGGCTGAGGAACTGCTGCAAAATGATCCATCTCTCTAAATGTCACCCTGGATTTCTGATTTTCTATGTCCACGTTGTCTGTTGGCAAAAAAACGTACCACAGCTTTCTCTAGGATAATGATCAAATAAAGTTTCATCTGCCCTGTAGGTCAGACCTTCAGTCTTCCCTACTCTTTTAGCTGTCCCTCACGCTTTATATCTTTTAAACATCCTGGCGGGGTAATAAATCATACACCTGGGTGTATCAATGCTCCTCAATTTACTTCCCCCCGCCCCTCCCCAAAACCACTGAAGGCAAAAAATACTAGCACGTTGCTGAAATGGTTTTCTTTTTCCCATAATACAGCTTAAGATGTGCTTTTAAGCCACAGAGGCAATGTCACATGGCCATTTCCTGGGATTCGTAGCTGGCCCAGAGACAGACCCTTAACGACACCCAGTCAGTATTGTTAGGATGGTCTATAGGCTCGTTAAAAGAGGGAGAGAAAAATGCCTCAGAGAGCTTTTAAATGCTTTTCTGGGTCTTTGCTTCTATCATTTGCTGAGTACAACTTGCCCTTATACCTCAACATTTGGCCACGCTATTAATTTCTACAGACTTTCGCTACAGCACCCACGGCATCAGGCAACGGCTCCGTGCAGTTTCTTTCCTCAGCGCTTCCAGCGCAGAATTACCATTAACGCTAACGAGGGCTTCACGTTGTAAACCCGGCACACAGAGCTGAGAACAGCAGAACGAAATCCCTCGGAATCACAGCAAACAGCAAACGCTCACGATCAGGCCACCCACCGGTCGGGCTGCGTTGCTATTTAAATTATACAGTACCCAGCTCGGTCTGCTGCGAATTCTTGTCTGAGTTTCACCAGCAGAGTCAAATTAGAGGTGTGAAAGCACAAATAGATGTTTTACTGTCTCTGTTAACAGTGAGCTCCAGCAACTTTTAACTTTGAAGGGACAGCGTTCGATTCGTGCCCGCCTGAGGCATGGTATTAACGACCGCTGGACAAAGTCAGGTGAAAACAGGGCTTTTCTGTCTCTAGCATGCTAACTAACTGAACGCCCTAAAAATCTCCTCAGCCTAACTCCTGGGTTCCCCGCACAACCCAGACTATGATTAGACACCAAGGAGTATCATTTACTGTAATCTTCCATTTCTCTTTGTGATTTGTAGTTATGTTTTTCCCCCCTCCATAAATTCACTATTTTATGTTTAACAGGCTTCAGACTAGCGTTGTAGGCTTACGTTACTGGAATTCTTTTAGAGCGAGCAGTCCATTTTAGGACAGGGATTATGTTGTTGCTGAGTTTTGAACGAGGCTAAAAATTCATGTGCAGGCTTGCATTAAGCAGCGTTCAGCCAAACCCAGACCCTGCTGTTAATGCCTGGACAACCACAAAGCCTAAGCCCTCTCTGAAACGCTCCAAGTAAAACTGCGATCTCCTTCCTTCAGCCCTCCAGCCTGAAAGTTCCTAACAAGGAGAAGCAAACAAGCAATATTACAGCAGGTCAGCAATATATGTCAAGCATCTGAAGCCTTCTGACCTGAACTGGAAAAAAAGGGAACTTTTAAACGAAACATTCAGCCAACAGAAATAGCTGTTTTCTTGCAAATATTGTTGTAAAAACAGGGCTTGAATTATGCTGCATAATGGAGCAGTCTGAATTTTTTATTTGACCTGTTCACTGCTCCTATTGAGTTTAATTTTCATAAGTAACCTACCAAGCTGGGATACTAGAGAGTTTCCACTGAATCATCAGATTGTAAGTTGAAACAAACTTTCTGAGAAGCAAACTTCAAATTTTACATTGCAAATGATACCTCTGATCGTTCGACAGCAAATATTATGCTTGACACCAGTGAGAGTGCCGCAATGACAGCCAACAAAGCAAATGCTCAGCAGCCAACACTTGCAATCAACTACTCGCAAATAATAAGTACACCAAAAACTGCTCAAGGAAATGACTGCAGTGAATAATTCAAACAACACATAAACTTCAAGAAAATCAGGATAGGGTTGTAAACAACTTGCTAACACATGAAAGAATGTAGGAGGAACCATTCCTACACATTTTTGAATGCTTTTGTATTTGCATCAGGAAGAGTAACTGACCCTGACCCCCTAAATTTCCTGGACTATATTAGAAGAATTTCAGCTATGCTTTTTCTGAAAATAAGTGGCTTTCTTGTTTTTCTAGCCTTAGCCATAACAATACCAGTAGAACTCATATTTTATAAGAACTTCTAACACATAAAAGAGATCTGAAACCAACTGGTGCAATACAATCCAGAAATAATGCTTATTTTTTTTCCCCAATACAGTTGCACAGTGTCATGAATTAAAAAAAAAAACCAACCACCTTGTATTTTGAGCATTAAAGAAAAACCCACATAACTGTTCATAGATTTTTTTAACTTTTTTTTTAATTCCCATAGTCAGGCATGCTTCTTCCTCATCACAGAACTGGAACTTGGAAATTGATGGAAGATGTGGAATTTGTATAATAGTATGTGACATACAGTCTCAGGCCTTTGAGTGGAGTTCCAGGGAGGCAACAACACATTTTGTAAACTTTGGTTCCAGATCCTTCAATAAAATCTTAAGAGGTTTTATCCATGTACCTTAATTGTCATTCATAAACAGAAAGAATAGGTTCACACTGCATATTCATTAGTGTAAATCAAGAATAACTTGACTGAGCTTGATGAGGTACCTCATTCTTGAAAAAATAAATTTGAGGTTAAATTTTATTTAAGTTCCACACACAGAAAAGGTGCATAGTTAACATGCATAATGGTCTTCATTTTGAAATTAGCACAAATATAATTTTAAATGCCTTTTTTTTTTCATAAGCGACATTATTTCTTTAAAAATCTGTATTGGTTTCCCCATTTTGTATCAGTTTTTCACTTTGTACATCTACTCAGAAATTCTACATTTTGCAAGATGTAACATCATGTAATCCAGAGCAGACTAGTGGACTAAAATGAATACTTGAAATTACAAAACAAAACTTTGCCCCGGAAGCTTCTACACGGAAGGACACAGAATCAGATTTTTAATCCTTAAGTATCTTAAACCCAAGGACTGGCTGGAAAGTGTTTTAGCTGGCTGATGCTACAAGCAGTGCCTGGAGAGCAGGGAGAGGGGTCTACAAAGTGCAAGAGAGTCAGCCTTGCGTCCTGCCTCTGTTTACAAAATCAAATAGCTTTACTGTCATTTACTGCCCTTGCTGAGCAAGCTCACTCTTTTCTGCGCATTTCCATTATTTCATATCAAAGGTAGCTCCATGCCAGAAGAAACAGATGCTGAATCCTATTAACAACTGCTGGAAAGCCTGTAAGTAACACCTTCATCTTCAAAGATTTAGGGCAATCTTGCTAATTAATCCTCCTGTGAGGAAGGTAATTTAAATGTTCAGAGGGACAGAAAAGTTAGCTAAACAGAACAATAATTTTAAAAGTCCCAATAAGACAGGTGCCCTTGAAATGGATGATGTTTTGACATTTTCCAAAATAAAATAAGGACTGATTTTGCAAAATATTTGATAGCTGCATTTCCAAATGGAAAACTGTTTCACAAATGTGTTTCAAACCACACTACCAGCATCTTATTAATAAGTGGACAAAAATCACCAGATAATTTTACACAACTCCCCATAAGCGGTAAGATGTGTTAATGAGTTTCCACATTAGATGCCTGGGCTAGATATGAACTGAGAATAAAGATACTGAACGATAAATGTCTCATTAAAATCTCCTTCCTCTGAGATCTTCCTCTCAATTTGCAATGCAAATCAAGTAGCATTTTCTATGAAGACCCAAAGAAACTAACAAAATTGTTGGCTGTTAACTCTGAGTAACTCATAAAAAAAGGATCTTTTCTACAAGAAAGACTATCAACTGTTTATTTTCTGCATTCTATATGAGACAAATTCTTGCAATTCTTGTACTTGGATATTTAATAAATAAATATCCTAAATTCTCAAGTGGTTTTCTCTCCTTGTTTCCAACATAATTCTTCTCTCCTCTCTTAAATATATGCTTGCAGTGTAAAGAAACAACAGCAGCAATGCTTGACACTGACTTTACCGAAAGGTTACATAGAAATAAAAGCAAATACACAGGCAGGTTGGATTTTTTTTATGTGTGGATTCCTTCCCAATTTGAAACCAATTACAGACCTGGCAGAAATTCAGACTTTCTAAAATAATGTGTTGGAATTAGAAACATTTTTCTAACTTTTTTCCAAATGTTTTGTTTTAGCAGATCAGGCTATAGAATCACAGAATGGTTTGGGTTGGAAGGGACCTCAAAGATCTTCTAGTTCCAACCCTCCTGCTATGGGCAGGGACACCCTACGCTAGACCAGGTTGCCCAAAGCCCCATCCAACCTCGCCTTGAACTCTTCCAGGGATGGGGCATCCACAGCTTCTCTGGACAACCTGTTCCAGTGCCTCATCACCCTCACAGGAAAGAATTTCTTCTTAACAGCTAATCTAAAGCTCCCCTTTTTGAGTTTAAACCCATTACCCCTTGTTCTATCACTACATGCCCTTCTAAACAGTCCCTCTCCAGATCTCCTGTAGGGCCCCTTCAGGTACTGGAAGGCCTCCCTTGAGCCTTCTCTTCTCCAGGCTGAACAACCCCAGCTCCCTCAGCCTGTCCTCATAGGAGAGGTGCTCCAGCCCTCTGATCAACTTTGTGGCCCTCCACTGGACTTGCTCCAGCAGCTCTATGTCTTTCCTGTACTGGGGACCCCAGAGCTGGACGCAGTACTCCAGGTGGGGTCTCACAAGAGTGGAGTAGAGGGGCAGAATCCCCTCCCTCGACCTACTGGCCACACTGTTTTTGCTGCAGCCCAGGACATGGGTTGGCTTTCTGGGCTGCCAGTGCACACTTATAGCCCATGCTGAGCTTCTCATCGATCAGCAACCCCAAGTCTTTCTTCTCCTCAGGGCTGCTCTCGATCCATTCTCCGCCCTGCCTGTAGTTGTGCTTAGGATTGCGCTGATCCACGTGTAGGACCTTGCACTTGGTCTTGTTGATCTTCATGCCGTTCACACAGGCCCCCTTCTCAAGCCTGTCAAGGTCCCTCTGGATGGCATCCCTTCCCTCTAGAGTGTTGACGAAACCACACAGCTTGGTGTCCTTGACAAACTTGCTGAGGGTGCACTTGATCCCACTGTCCATGTCACCAACAAAGATGTTAAACAGTGCCGGTCCCAGTACTGACCCCTGAGGAATGCCACTCGGCACTGGTCTCCACTTGGACATCGAGCTATTGACTGGAACTTTTTGAGTGCGGCCATCCAGTCAATTCCTTACCCACTGAGTGGTCCATCCATCAAGTCCATGTTTCTCCAATTTAGAGACAGGAATGTCATGTGGGAGAGTATCAAATGCCTTGCACAAGTCCAGGTAGATGATGTCTGTCAGTCTTCGTTTGTCTACCAATGCTATAACCCCATCACAGAAGGCCATCAAATTTGTCAGGCACGATTTACCCTTAGTGAAGCCATGTTGGCTGTCACCAATCACCTCCTTATTTTCCATGTGCCTGAGCATAGTTTCCGGGAGGATCTGCTCCATGACCTTTCCCGGCACTAAGGTGAGACTGACCGACCTGTACTTCCCTGGGTCTTCCTTTTTTTCCCTTTTTGAAAATGGGGGTTATATTTTCCCTTTTCCAGTCATCGAGAACTTTGCTGGACTACCATGACTTCTCAAATATGATGGAGAGTGGCTTAGCAACTTCATCCACCAGTTCCTCCAGGACCTGCAAACGCATGTCATCAGGTCTCATGGACTTGTGCACTTTCAGGTTCCTTAGACGGTCTCAAACACGACCTTTGTGGGAGATTCTTCATTGTCCCAGTCCCTGCCTTTGCCTTCTGTGACTTGGCTGGTGTGGCTAGAGCCTCTGCAGTTGAAGACTGAGGCAAAAAAGCCGTTGAGTATCTCAGCCTTCTCCATATCCCAGGTTTCCCATTTCCTTCCGGAAAGGGCCCACATTTTCCTTAGTCTTCCTTTCATCACTGACATACCTATAGAAGCTTTTCTTGTTGCCCTTGATGTCCTTGGCCAGATTTAATTCTATCAGGCTTTAGTTTTCCTAACCTGCTCCCTGGCTACTTGGACAGTTTCTCTGTATTCTTCCCAGGCTACCTGTCCTTGCTTCCACTAGGTTCATGAAGACTAAGTAACTTCAGTTGCAACTACATCATAGATGTGAATACACACAGCAACTACAGGAAAGCTGCTGTAATACTTGAGTTGCCTGGGTCCTGTATCAGGACCCTTATAACTCAGGGTCACACTATCTTCCAACAGCTTAATTCGCTTTGGGACACAGAAATTCTTTAAATATATTATACACTGTGTGTTATATATATTTTTTTTCAAATGGCTGTGTAAGAGTAAGATCCATATACATAAAATGATAATATACAATGTAACTCTAGAGAGCCATCATACATGTATAAAAGGTCAGAAATACAGATAAGAAAAAACCCCACAGAAATGTAAGTGAAAAAACCCCAAAGAAATAGATAAAGAAAATGAAGTGTTGTGAATCCATTAAAAACTTGTAGCGTACACAAAGTATTTCCAGTAGTGTGACTCTTGGCTTACATTCTTTTTCCCATGCAAATGAAACAACAACTAATAAGCCCTTTCAGACCACAGCCTCACCAACTGGTTAGCAGGTGGGTGATTTTCTCTCTCCTACTCAAGTTTAGAAAACTTTCCATCTGCTTTGTATCTGCATGAAATGTTCACAAATATGAAGTAATACACAGTGGACTAAAAAATAATAAGCTCAAGAAGAAAAATAATGAACCTGATCAAAACTGGAAGAACTATGAACTCACTTCCACCCTAAAGATATCCAAACAACCTAAAGGACTCTCTTATAAAAATGAACATCATGCTCAGAAAACAGGAAAGAACAGCAAGACATAAATCATATAAAAATATCACGAGGTTGTGCTTTAGAAAACCGCATGACTTGTACAACTTTTTGTTCCTGCAGCCCTTTACAGAGCTAGATAACTCCAGGCAGCCTAAAGGACACAAAACACCTAGGTGTCCATAACCACTGCTGGTCTTGTTAGCAAGGGCTCAAGGTGGCCATCTGATTAAAAAGTGAATTTTGACATGTAAGAAAATAAATCAGCCATACTCTGTACTTTGCAAGGAATAGGAAAGGAGTTTTCATGTGAATTTGAGATGAAACACAACACCAGGAAAGGTATTATGAAACGTTTGCTGTGCTGAGGTTACAAAAGCCTTTTGTCAATGTAAGGTTCACAGGCATGTAGAATGTTCTGAGAAGAGACTATCAGTAAGGATAAAAACATCCTCTCGGGTATCAAGAAATTATTAGATGCCATGGATTGGCCAGAATGGACAGAAAACTGAAAAGAAAATACAGAATTGAAGGCTTTGACTCCTCTCTTATGTTCCTATGAGGTATTAGTGTAAAACGTGCCTGGGCTATGGTCTGGAATCAGACGTACATTCAAGCACATCCTTCAGTTGAAGTCAGTTAACAGTAACGTACCAGAGGACAGGGATATCCTGTGCACCTCCAGCAATGTGCTTTCAAACAGGATACAACAGCACTGCGACTATTTCAAACAAACATCAGCTCTAAAATCTGTAAGAAGAGACAAGCTTTGCATCTGCAACAGACATCATCAGGTTAAACATTGTTCCTGACCAAGTACATTCTGAACACCTATGAGCATATGGTGGGCACAAAGCTTTAGCATTCTTCCAGTAGCACCATAGACATGGGTAAAAGAGAACTGGGATCTCTGTAATTTAGATTAATTGCTTATTATGTGTATGGGGAGAGGTGCTGTGGGAGTACTACATCCTCAAATAACAACTGAGAGCAGCCATTTGAGCGGATGTGACCCCCAAGCCCTCAGGGCTGAGTCGCAGAGTCCTTTACCTCTGCAGCAACGCCTGTCCGTCTCTGGCTGCCGACAACAGTACGAGGACACCAGCAGGGATCTGACTGCCAGTCTCCTTCTCGAGGAGCTGCCCTGAATCACTGCCCTTTCATATCAGTTCCGTATTTTCACACACAAGGCTACAGCTAGACCCAAACCCATTCTAAATCTGGCTTCTCATTTTACTCTGTCAGTCTGTCAGAAAGCAATGCTGGAGCTCCAGCACCCAGTCCCTGGCCAGCAGCACCACGGGCTCCCGTTTTACCTGCCAAAAGTGCCTCTCTGCTCTGCAGAAACACAAAGAGGGCATGGCGCTGGCTGCAGCTTTTCAGCCAGGTCTGACGTTTGAGATTAGTCAGTTTTGGCAATGGTTACATGGGGGTGAACACAGATTTCCAAATCTGCATAGGACTGCCCAGCACCCGTCACACTGTCATACCTACTTCTTGGTCACACTTGAGTTTAAGGATAGCTTGGGTTGGTCTGCAGACGCTGACAGGGGGAGAGTGAGATGGAGAGATCACAGATCACACGTTGCCTGAACTGCAACAAATGCCTTCCCAGAGGGGAAGGGCTTGGGCCCATCCATGTTGGTGTGCCCACCACCCACACCCCACAGCCCCCCCATCTGTCACTGGGGAGAGAAGAGCTGCAGAGAGGCAGAGATACTGAGAAACCAAGCGGTGCAAGAACGTAGCAACTGAAAGGTAATTGGGAAGGAGGGAATAAAAATCACCTTCGACACTCTCCTCCTCAGAAATGCACTCCACATCAAAGCCAAAGCAGCAGCAGCCTGCCATGAAGAGCATTTTACTGAGACCTCACCGAAAGCACCTGCGAGAAGTCCTGTGTTAGCAGCCTCCTTCCTCCCCACGCTGTGCCATGAGCAGAGAGCACAGCATCGCGGTACGGATGTGCTGCCCGCGCCAGTAAAGCATGTAATGAAGTAGGAGCAAAGAGAGCAAGAGAGAGGCGGGAGAGAGCAATACTGCACTGCGGTCTCCTGCGCAGAACCCAGCAGGTGCAAGCACTACTGGGACTGAATTTGGTCTCCGTTAGAAGATATAAGCTTTTACTGGCTATGAACAGGTAAACTGGAAAAGATGGTTCAACACTGTTTTCAGCTCTGTTGTGCTTCAACCCCCTAACTGGAAGGGCAGTAAACAGGGAGCATTTTGCTTCTGTTTGGAATGCAAAACATTGAGCACCAGTTTCTGCAATCAAATCCCCAAACCAAAACACAATAGTCATGATTTCTAACTGTCCTATTCAGCAGATTGCTTCAGCATATCCCTACAAAACAACCAGTTTTCACCAATCATTTGCCAAATGAGGGTACAAGATCTTTTGACGAAATGTGCTTGACTGAGAAGATAGTGTTTAAGCAGTTTGTGGTTTTTCCCCCAAAAATTCAGGGTCTTTGTTTGTTTTCTGTTACCTGGCAGGTAACAGAAATAATTGCTTTGGTAAGCATGTTGGTTAGTAAATGTATTAAATGCTCACAAATTACTGAAACATAATTAGCGTGCAAGCAGTATGCTCTCATTATATATTTTTAAAAGCAAATCCCATTAGTATGGCTGCTTTCCTCCTCCCATCTCTGCTTTCTTTTTCACATCTCTGGAGTGGCAGCAGGAGGAAATTGGGATAGCCAGCCTCTGGCTCAGGATGCCATACAATGCCAGGGACCAGAAAAAAGGAGGCAAGGTCCATGTCACCTGCACAGCAGGCTGCGGTATCAAGGCGGTTCTTCCCACAGCTTTTGCTTCATTTCCATTCTGTGCCTTCCCATTCAACTGCAGTGGCGAGAAGCGTGCTGCATCACCAGAGAGGGATGCTTTGCTGTGTTCCTTTCTGAAGCTTGCCTCATGTCAGATTGTAGTCTCCTGCCCACTGAAACACCCTCCAAGATCTGGGTCTGAACCAGCCAGAGGAGTAGAGTGCATTTCTGCCTGGCTCTGCCTGCTTTGCAGACAGAGGATTTTGCACTAGCATTCATGGTAAAAGTAATTTTACGTCTTTTACATCACCTCAGTGAGAGTACAACATTTTGTGCATTATATAAACCAGTTCACTTAAAGCCTACTTAACTAAAGCTCTTCTTTCACCACATCCTCATTATGCCCTTAGGTGTCAACACACACTTCAGTTACTCTCTCTATGAGATAATTCTTATCTCATCATAGTGATGTTGCAGAGTGTGTTGAATAATCAGGATTACAAATGAGTATTTCTAATGCAATTAGAAATATTGCACAGGTTGGAAACTCATTCCTAGTTAAGGCACTGATCTAACAGGAAATGTAAGTGCATTTTTAAATTTGCGAGTCCTACTGAAAGCAAAAATATTATTCATATGATTGAAGTTAAGGTGACTTGCCAGAGCAGAGCATAAGAGTGTAGGATACGTGTTTGGACCCAATTCCGAAAGATACTCAGGAGCACGGCTAGCTGTAACCTATGAAACACTAAGCACATAAACCACCACCAGAAAGAAAAGCAAGATCACATGACGGCCAAATCTACCCATCTGTGTTTTTCTCACAAACTTCTGCTCAATCTTACAATGGGTTTCACAACCCTAGCATAACAGCTTTTCACAATCTGAATAAATAATAGTAAATCATTAATAAAAACAACAGCAATAATAAAAAGAAGAAAAGAATATTAAATCCTTCTCCCGAAGGGATAGTCAGGAAGCGTTCTCTAGCCTTCAAGATCACAAACAGCTACAGTTAAAATTTGAAGAAGCGGGTGAATAAAGTAAACAAATTCTAATTATGGAAGATGAAGAAATCAAAGACATATATTTATATGCAATGTAAGATCTAACATGTCACCTTGCCGCTGCATTGGTGATTATTTTCAGGCTGCTGGGATTACGGATCAGCTTGTCCAGGATGCTGACAATCTGCTCAAACTTGGGTCTGTTGTTTCTGTCTTTCTGCCAACAGTCCAGCATCAGCTGATACAAGGCAGCTGGGCAGTCCATGGGAGGCGGCAAGCGGTACCCTTCATCAACAGCCTTAATCACCTGCACAAGGATAAAAGTTTTTGAAAACTTAAAGGCACTTGAATCAACTTGTTTTTATCAGTTTTGTGAACCACATTAACATGGACATTCCGTGTTTAAACAAATGTGTTTATTCACTAATTGTCTTGTCGTGCAATGCCTCTGGTTTTATCTGCAAAGTAAACCAGGCAGTAAATTAGGCATACAGAAAGGGCTGTAGGGGAGTTAAGATACAGCATGTGACTTTGAGGAAGGTGAGAGTCTAAAAAGGATCTCCAAAACTCACACTTGATTGAACTAAATCCATAAACAAAAGCTACAGCTTTTAAGGTGCTTGCTTAATTGTGCCAAACTGCAAAAGATCTTGAATATCTCTTCTCTGAGCACCCTTAGCAACACACACTTTCCACGCTGTCCAGTGGACACCTCACTCGGCAAAAAACAAACATCCCTCTCATAGGTGACCCTGAACTGATAGAAGTTCTTGTGAAGAAATTTGGTTGTAATGGATCTCACAGGGCCAGAAAATATTTTAAAAACTTACCACAAGGATAACCGTATACTTCCTACTAGGCACTGCAGGCACAATTCTTGTATCATTTGTCTAGATTGACAAAATTTGTCTAGATTGTTTATTGTTTGTCTAGACTGACGAAAGAAAATAGCCCAGGATTTACACTGTTACGAAGATTTTTGATACAATCTTTTCACTAGAACATAGCACCTTTTGATCAGTCCTACAATATCTATTGCACCCTGAATAAAAACTGAATGTATTCTCAGTAGAAAATGATAAAGCCATATTCTGTTAGCCCTTCCTTTTTATCTGGATCAGTTAATTCAAAAGCAGAAAAAAAATATTCTGAGTCAGAACAGAGATAGGAAAACAGCCCATGTTTAAGCAGACACAAAGCAGAGGCACATAAATAGGTTAAGCCTTCTGTTTCTGATTTTGATGTGAACAACTATTACTAAAGGCATTCCACTAGTATATCAGCCTACATAACATGATTAATTGATCTTTACCAAGGATAGAAAAAAATGTTCAGGACTAATTTAAAAAAATAGAGTTTGCTGTAGAGATTTGCATTCCAGAGGGACACATTCGAAAGCAGTTTTCTTTTTTTTCCTTGTTTAACATAAAGTAGTATCGAAAATGTCTGACTACAACTACACTGCTACTTTTTTTTTTATTTAGTACTAGTAACAATATATACGAACTCCTTTGAAAATCTGTTTGTGTCAGTGACAGTACTTCAGAAAATTTGGTTCATAAGTAACTCCCTTAGAATAAATCTGAGATTAATAAAGCAGAAAAAGAATCCAAAATAGATATAATAAAACTGTATTTGGGGAAATAAAACCATAAAATCATAGAACCATTTAGGTTGGAACAGACCTTTAAGGTCATCAAGTCCAATTGTTAACGCTGCTTACAAAAACACTGGGAGAGATTCATAGAATCATTTGGATTGCAGGCTTGGTATAGTTTAGTGATGTTGTAAAGAAGCCTGTACTGGAAGTCTTCTAATCATATCACTCTACTTTATCCGTTGATTACTTTCAGAGGTATTTAGGTTTCATTAAACTCTTAGTAGAAATGCTTTGCTTCTCTTTTTCACAAGCTCCAAGAGCAATTCATTCTATGTATTTGACACTAAGAGAAAACTTCTAAAGAATATTATACGAGTGGAACCAAAGGGGATCAACAGAAATTTAGGAGGGTTTTCTAACAATAAGCTAAGGAATGTAAAAGGCAATGACATCACTGCAGTGGAATTGTTTGAATCATCCTACAGAAAGCCATCAGCATGATACAATTCTCTAATACATTCCTTCAGAGGTCCAAAATACCCTGCCAAAAGATGGGTTTTTGTTAAGTTCATTAGAACTTATACCTGACTAGGGAGATTTGGAGATTTTCATTTCTACATTTTATTCAATGTCAACGTCAGAAACTCAGAGCCACCTGGTTTCATTATGCTTCACTTCCTTTCACAGCTTGATCCTTTATTAGGGAACATAAGTCAGATAACAATATACTCACATCCTGGTTGGACATCTCCCAGTATGGTCTCTCTCCATAAGACATCACCTCCCAGAGAACAATCCCATAGCTCCATGCGTCACTGGCTGATGTGAACTTCCGATACGCAATGGCTTCTGGCGATGTCCATCGGATAGGAATCTTGCCCCCCTAGGAACATGACAAAAAAACCCAGTCCCTTTAACTGCAAATACAATGAATATAATTTTGCATGCTTGATTATTTTAAATGAATCTCCGAGTTTCTCAGTTATCTCTATATTGGTGTAAAAACCAGCATAAGCTGGAAAACACTATTGCCATTTGTCATGAAAGTATCTTGTACACAATAGAGAGTAAAATACATTTGAGTGCAAACTCTACTGAAGCTACAGATATATTGTATAGTATTCTTACTGTACATCTGTACTTATATGCACACACATATACTTATATGTAGCATAATATGCACAGATAATTATAAATGATTTTCAGTTTTAAAATGTTCAGAAACTGACAAGAGTCATACAGCATCAAGGATGAAAAAGCTAGTACAAGGTCCTTCCTTACATCCTAGATCCTTTTGTACAGCACAAGAGGCATAGATTTGCCTACCTGCAGGCATCTCAACTGAATTCCCTGCTAGTGTGAACGCTGCATGGTTTCACCATGTTTCCACCCCATGTTTTCTAGGGCATTCAAGGAAAATGAGAGGTCATGAGGTTGCTCTGTTTCCTGAATGCCAAGGCTCCAACTGCACCAGGCAGTGACTGTGACCATATGCACAAATTTCCCATTCCAAAGCTGCTGGAGATCATCACAGAAAAGCAGATTTGGATGGGGTCATCTTTGCAGAGGGAAGAGTGCAAAAACATCATCTGGGGAAGCAGTCTTAAACATTTTTTTTACAGTCACAAGAGAAGCAAGCCATCATTAAATGATTTAAACTTGAAAAGAATTAAAGCTACCATTACAATTAATATTGCAGTTAAGGGAACGTCTCTCTCTGATTATGGCCACCACTTGGTGCCATAGGTCAAATTAGTAAAATGTGCACAAGCAGCCTCAGGCTGAGTTCCTGCAATACGAGAATTAGAGGAAAAAGACAATTTCCAATGGTGCCAGAATGACAGAGGTTTTTAAGACTCTGATTTGTGAGTCACACATGAGAAAAGTAAGCACTACAAGACTGAAGTCCTAAAAGGTGCCAAACTTATTACTTAAGGCAATTCTGGGGTGAATATATTTGAATAGAGAAAACTGTGATAGTTTAACGCTGGTTCCAGTTCCAGGGATGCACAAAACGTACAGCGATATATTCTGAAGACTTCACACCGGACTAGCTATTTAAGGTACTTCTGTAACCCCCATTACACTACAGTTTGATCACACATCTATCCTCACAACAACCTGTACAGGAAAGGAGTACTCTTATTTCCACTGACTAACCAATAAGAAATGAAATGTAAAGATCTAATGCTTCACCTACACTTCCATAAAGTGTACCTGCACTGAAGGTACCCGTATGCTCACCAGCTTTAGATTAACTAGCTTGGTTAACAACAGAAATGAGGACATTAGTGTTGAAAGCTAAATACAGCCCACGCTGGAGCCTAAGCATCTGTAATTTCATGGTTAATATCGCACAAATTTGATTAAATATAAGCAACACAGGAAGGCTTTACTCAGGATGCAGTTCAGACCTGCGAAATGTCACTAGGTATGTGTTAGAGGCTTGGCAAAGGTCAGAGAGGGAATCTGTCTTGGCATACATTTTTCATCGACCGCCTTCTGCTTAGCAGACTCCTTACCTTAACTGAAAGACAGATCTTCATTTTGCACACAACCCTTAAAATTAGGGTAAACTCTGAATTTCGACATTACTTGTGGACCAACAAATAGGGCACAGAAAATAAATAGCAGTATTAGAAAGCAGTGTTTCATCGTGGAAGCCAGCCTAGAGTGCCTGTTTCTTCTCTTGCAAACTTGGAAATCTATGCAATGATGTTCTTCAGTCACAAAAAGTACGTGTTTTCTAATCATTAGAAGTTTATTCACAATTCCCAGTGCTGTTCCGTACCAGCACCGAGAACATAAAAATTACTTTGATTTTCTCATACTCTGTTGAGAAGCAATAGGATACCCACTTCACAAATGTCCAGGGTCCCTCAGTGAGTCCAAGGCATGGCCAAAGAAACAAGGGAAGCTCTCCTGTGCCCTAGTGTTTTCACAACAAATTCACTTACACTTTTAGATGTGGGGATGATAAAGGAATCAATCTCACTCTTTCAACCTTTTTTTCTGTGCACACTGGTGGAGTGAACTTTGATTTCCAATGAAGAATGTCAATGCCAGGGGAAAGCCATATCCTGCATTTACACAAACAAAACCTCCACCACCACGAACAGGAAGAGCTTCCTAATCAAACATCTCCCACTTGTCCCACAGGCTCAGAGGTCACCCACCAACCCGAGTAGACTTACAGAGCGCTTGCAAGGCCAAGGTGCTTGAACGCTGCCTGCACAGAGAGGCAGGCGGGGGGAAGCCCGGGCTGCACGCTGAGGATGCCAGCCCTCCCAGCACAGAACTGCCCATGGGGCGTTCACCCACCCCAGAGCATCTCAGTGGCTAGGACAAAACTGCCTCTACACTACCTGAAACATAAACTGCAAAGGACTTTTACAGATCAAGCCCAACCCCGTGGACCACATCTGGAAAGGACCGTGGCAGCTTGTGGGGCTGCTGGAGCCCAGGCATGAGGGGCCACCACCATGCCCATGGCAGGGGGGGTTGGAACTAGACGATCTTTGAGGTCCCTTCCAACCCAAACCATGCTGTGATTCTATGATATACCTACAGCATAGAATCATAGAATGGTTTGGGTTGGAAGGGACCACAAGGATCATCTAGTTCCAACCCCCCCTGCCATGGGCAGGGACTCTCTATACTAGACCAGGTTGCCCAAAGCCCCATCCAACCTGGCCTTGAACACTCCCAGGGATGGGGCCTCCACAGCTTCTCTGGGCAACCTGTTCCAGTGCCTCACCACCCTCACAGTAATGAATTTCTTTCTAATGTCCAGTTTAAATCTCCCCTCTTTTAGTTTATACCCATTACCCCTCGTCCTGTCACTGCACTCCCTGAGAAATAGCCCCTCACCAGCTTTCCTGTAGGTCCCCTTTAGGTATTGAAAGGCCGCTATTAAGTCTCCCTGGAGCCTTCTCTTCTCTAGGCTGAACAACCCCAATGCCACATAAGAAAGCCCTTGAGGCAGGGAGTAGTTATCTTGCATCAGCTCAGCATAATGGCTGGTTCTGTGAAACACAGAAGTATCATTTTGGAGTTTTCAGAATCTTGATCTCTAAAGAATCGGAATTTCTGTGGGTGGCTTCAGGCTCACTCTTTTATTTTCATGTTCTGATACAAAAAAATCGAGCTCTTCTTGCCAAACCGTAGAGCAATAATTGGCAGATGTCACACAGGAAAATGTGCTCGTGGCCAGAACACGAGCACTTTAGGCAAGGGCAGGAAATAGCATATTTGATAGAAGGCCTTTACATTTATAATCTTATGGAGAAAGTGATTTAAACAATTGGAGAAAAACATTTACATAAAATGATATTAACTTATCTTCTAACATTTTGAGACTATTTTATTGCAAGTTAAGGAGATGATAAACTCAATGAAACAAAGTGCTTCTATCATTGTTCGTTTCAGTGAAAAATGATGGTGCGTCATCCCTAGATTCCATTATAAGGGAATACATTTTCGTTGCTAAATCTCAGCTGTAACTCTATACAAGCCTATAGATATATGTAGCATTATTATAAGCAAGAGAAAAATAAGGAGAGTATTAAAATTTAGCTAAAAAAAGAAATCAACTTCCACTGAATAGCATAAAACTATGATTCTGCTATTCTGCTTCCCAATTTGTCATAAAAATGTCAATTCTATCTATGTATTTAAAAGGGGACTTTGTTGACTTGTTTTTTTGAATAATTTAAATGCAAGAACAGCAAAAAAAATGTTCTGGTAAATATTTTTTAGACAAATCAGCATTTTAACACAAAACCAATTTCCCCCAAAGGGTTATGCAACATTCCCATTTTAGCAGATGTCCAAATATCAATGTATGCAGAAAATCTTAAGAGTTGTATCAAACTAAATGCATAGTTTTCTATTGCTATTACCTTTGAAAATTATAAGGCTTGCTGCAACACAAACCGTCTATTTTGAAATAAAAACCACAAAACATTCAGCATTAGAAAATCCTTTTCCATTTCCACCGTTTCTGAGAAATACATACCTTGTTTGAACACGTATCACCTCTTCAATTTTATGCTTTTCCAGAAATCAGGATATTTTTTGCCACATCCTTGCCCAGGATCAAAGATATCTCAGATATTTTATCTTTGCATAAATTAAACCAAACATTTTTCTCCTAGACCATGGAGTTGGAGCTGGGAAAACTAAACTCCCACGCTTGTTTCTTTACTCATCTCTTGTTTTTTATCCCCTTTCTCCAATCTCCTGATATTTAAAATGAGTATAGGGACACCTTTTCTGTAAACTGCTATGATGAAAGTGCTAAGAAATCCTACCTGTTTTTTCTTAAATTATGTATTGTGTGTTCATTAGGCTTTCATGCAGTTTAATTCTTCTTTATCTTGCTTATCCTCCACTGGAAAATCTGAAACTAGTATTATTGGCTAGAAGGGCTCCTACCCTTCAAAATTAGTACTATCGGTATTGAATCTGTAAGACCAACTTCCTAAATGAAAAATCACTATAGATATGCCTAGGAAAAAGGTTTGCCCAAATCTATTTGATAAAGACTTATAAAGAGAAATCTACACGTGCATGCATCACTAGCTATCGGTAATATATTTAGTGATTATTTTCTGAAGATAAGTACAGGTTTTACATACTTTTGTCATGGTCTCCCTTTAAGGGCATGCTCATCATGAAGTCAAATAAGCTGCCTTTGGCTAAATTTGAGTAGAAAGTATTAGAAATTGTAGAAGCTTGTTATTGCAGCTCAAAATCCCAGGCAGCCTAGGTCAGAGAACTACTCTTGGGCTTTGAAATTAGTGAGCCAGCAGTAACTGAAGATTTTATCTGCTCTAGATGGAGCTGCGATTCCTACAGTATTTGGCTGTTCAGCATCATTCATCTAAAGCCAATGAAGTCCTCAATTTATTTCTAGCGCGTCTGGCACTCCAGCACAAGGCAGCTGTTTCCAGGCCTTCATAACCCATTCCAATACTCTGATTTATAATCTGTTACAGGGTAACTGCCACAGGCACCTAAGCCACAGGCCTGGGGAGAGGAGAATCAAGAAAAATGGATTCTAACAGAATTATTAGAAGAACTTTGCAGGAAAACCTGAAGGTAAAAGCTTGACATGAATTCATTACATGAGGACTTAGGCTAGTTCAGGAGGTATCTTAGGAGTACAGAGCAAGATGGTTTCATGTGAGTCAGATGAGCCTGACTTACCCTCTTAAGCACCTGAAAACTACCTGATCCTACTTGTTCATCTCTCCCTCATGAATATTTTAACTTGACCTTATCCCCTTCTGGAGTGATAACAGAGCACTGCTTCTCTCCCTCATGTTTATCAGGCAAGAGAATTTGTGTTGGTTTTCTTTTTTTTCACCACACCCTTCAATACCTTGAGACTGTACTACTGTGTTTTTGCCTATAAAGGGAACAAACCAACCACAGCAAATTTCTATCAAGCACCAGCTGCAATAGGATGTGCAGAACAGAAAGGACAGGTATGCCTTTCCCTGGGGCACGCAACGGAGCAGCGCCGTGCCGTGCCCTCCTTGCTCTGGCACCGTTACCTGGGGGCACAGCCTACCAGAATACTTGCCAGCAAAGCACAGCATTTTTTGAAGTGATGTAGGTTTAATGAGAAGTTATCCACGCAAACATAACAACTGGACAGTGTTTTACATTGAAATGCCACGAACACCGGTGATGTATCCAACTATGTGTTTAAATAGTCAAAGTTCGTCTACCAATTACCCAAATATTATGCCTTTTGAGAGGCATAATTACAGGCCCTCTGCATGTGTGATGGTTTAAATTTACTTCCACTTCATACTATGTCATTAGTCCACCTACTTGTCATACAGACATCTAAAAATAATAAGACTAAAAAGGATCAATTTGACAACGACAATTTTAATACAGTCTTGGCCTTTCAATTAAAAGTGAATAGGTATGGAGAATGTAGATAATTACAGTACATCCCCTCCGGCACAAAGCCTCAGTAAAAAAAAAAATAATCCAAACACTCAATCAGTCTAATTCACACGCTGGCTTCTGCTTCTGTAAGCAGGAAGACCACAGGCTGCCAAAGGCCTTTTGTGGTATTGAGACCGTGACAATAATTCAGGAGGTAAAAAATGACCCGGTCAAGCAGCAAAGTTTTCTTACAGCTCTTGATTCCCTACATTTCACATACACACCTGTGATCTTTGCATTGTCCTTCAGAGCTCTGGTACAATAGCATGAATATCACAGATCATGTACTGATATATAAAGGGATACATACATTATTGATATATAAAAGAATACAAGTTCATATCCTTTATGCAAAGCTTCAGGCACAGCTTCTGAGAACAGAACAACATCAAATTTCACCCAGTCAGTGGTGTGTATTGAAAGCCTGAAGGGCTGACTGGGCTTCTTAGGGGTAGATCAATCCCAAATTGCAATTATGAATTAAAGCATTGGAATTGTTCTCAGGCTTTCACATTTACAGATGGAAAATAGGGGTAGAAGATAAATGTCTAGATACAGACAGATAAAATGTTTCTCTTTGCAGCTAATTCTATAAATTTCCCTAGTACCACTGACACAAATGGAGAACTGGGAGTGGGAAGAGGTGGAAGGGAGGCAAAAGTCTCCAGTCATTAATATAATACAAACTCTTTACTGTTTGAACGTTTGGAATTGTGATTATACTTTGGATAGTTTTTTTGTCTTTTCAAAGATCCTACTGAATAGCTGTAAAGGTATGGAATTATTTGGGATGATGCCATCATTTTAAAAAGCAGCATTATTTTTCTCTTGGTTTTGCTATACAATTAGTGCCTGTGAAAGGCACTGGGAACAGCCTAGGAAAGGGTCCTGTGTTTTGTGATATGACTAAGCAGCAGGAACATGACCTGCCCAGCTTTCTTCCAGTGGGCTGGAGCTCTGTTTCACACTTGTGGTCCCCAGTTATTTAAGCTGGGGATCAAACACACTCCAGGGACATGCTACCTGGGCATGTATACAAGATTCACTTCAAAGGAAACTTGAGCGAAACGATGAATAGCAAATAGCCTTGTCCTTCTCTCAGAGTCACGATGCGGCACACTTCAGTAACTACTTTGGAAGAAAATTACATTTGTCCTACATTTGGAGGTTTTAAATATCTGAACACCTTCCTGCAGCAGTGTGCATACACACCATAACTGCCAGATGGAGTTTACTGAACACAGATGATCACACTTTACAAAATAGTTTCTTTCCATCTGATTTCACTGTCTAAATGTAAATAGGCAGGTAGGCTTTGAAAAATAGGTGTCAGAAGAGGAAGAAGGGAAAAAAAAATAAAAATCAACACTGCCCTTGGCCCGAGGAAATTCACACGTAACGCTGGCCAGAAACACTGACGCCCTGTGCACCCTGCTTTGTCCTAGCTCACCCGTGGATATAAGTCACTGATGCTAATTTCATTTTCAGTGAAGCTCGCGTCCCTTAAAAAGCTGCATGCTATGTAGCTTGATGGGTGATGGGGAACTGCTACTTCCTCCCTGTACAGCTTTTTCATTTAAATTAACTAGGACTCAAAGGTTTCTTCAGCTCTTCATGTGAGCACACAAAATGCCATTACTAAATTATGGATTCGTTTGCATGCCCAGATTAATTTTGGAATAACAGATTTGAACTTCAAAGCCTGGCAGAGGTTACGTGTCTGAGCAGAAGAACGTGAGCCAACCATGTGGCAAAGCTGTGTTGGGAGTGGAAGGAGACATAAAGACTTCTCACCCGTGGCATGTGTAAGAAACATGAGATAAATATGCTATGCTTGGTGCTGGGGATTAGTATCCCCTCTTGGGCATCACATTTCAGGAAAATGTAGTTAAGTTGAAAAGAATCTGAAGGAGATCAGCAAGAAGAGTGAGTTTGGAAAAACGGCATAGAAAATAAAGAACGGAGGGACGTGTGTGAAGAGGACAGCAAACTCCATGCATGGAAGCAGCTGCCTCTAAGGGGAGAGCAATCACCTGCCTGTGGGCAGTAGTGGTAGGACACAGAGTAATTGCCTTAGCCTGCAAGCATACATCCTGGGGGAGGGAGGCCAAATATGAAGCTACATAAATACTATACCTAAAACTGTTTACCTCAGAGACACTAACACCCATTACTTTCACAGGAGATTTTAAGAGGAGGGCAGGCAAGCATATCTGACAAGGCAATAAACCTCTGGCTGAAGTACAGACAATTTTCTCTTAAGGAACTCTTGCATTATATTAATATTTACTTATGAATGCTGCATCTATACTGAGCGTGAAAACCACTTTCTCCTACTAATGTCTCTTTATATTAACCATGAGAGATCTCTGCAGGCAGTTTTCTAAAGCGGTACGTATTGCCTATTTCTAACAAAATGGCAAAGCTTATCAGAGGCCAACGAAGGCACTGAAAGCTCAAGTAAAGAATAGAGTCTTTATGCCTGGAACGTTATGAAGGTATGATTGATAAATATGTATCTATAGATGTATGTATCTATAATTATATATAATGTGTAAGAAAACAGCTAGGATTTCTTTACTCATTTGTCATGTTATTTCATTTCAGACATGAAGAAGGTAGCATGCAAACTACCACAATAATTGATTGATCCTGTCAGGGATCAGGAATGAAGGAAGCCCTAGAAAATCCCCATTAAGATTTTGCCAATACATTCCACTCTAATTTGGTTTGTACGGTGAAGAAGAGACAATTACTAGGCTTCAGTGCAAATTACACTTGACTGAGATACCGGAGATTAGTTTCACTTTTTCTAAAGTTAATAAAATCTACTTGCAATAGGATTAAAGCGAACAACCAAGCATCCCAGTATAATATCTACATACGCAAAACTAAATGCATGCCTTCAAGGTTTCCACAATAAAACAGAATCGTTCTTCAAGGGAGAACAAGAGGTGCAGCACAGCCATATTTAGAAGACAATGTGGCTTTTCTAAGGCTCTAAGCCAACAGCGTAGCTTCCAGGTAGCTTTTCAGGCAGGGTGAAATCCAGAAAAGAAACAAGCAGCAGCCTACACTATGGGCAGTCCCCTATCTGATAAAAGCTTCTTGATCTCAGGACAAAACATTCAAGAGATTAAGTCTCATTCTTGACATCAGTACATCTCCAAAAGGTGTGTACCACTTTGTATATATGATATAAGAAGGAGAAAGCACATGATATGTATTACATTGTTAAGCAAGATTTTTTCCTTTTTTTTTTTTTAACTCAAGTTTTTACTCAATTAGGGGCACAACAGCAGGTATAACTGATATGCCCTTGCAGAACAATGATACCAGTATGCTCCAATCAGACATATGTCTCATCATTCTAGAAAACACAAAAAAGTAAAAAAAAAAATATAAAAAAAATAAAAATTGCTGAGTAGGATAATTTGTTTTACTGGGTGGGAGCTAAATCAGCAGTGTAAGAAAACCTGCTCAAAGAATACATGAAGTCTTAAATTATTGACTACCAAATCATCAGGTCTTAATTGTGGTATTCACTCCTTTACACAGCCAGCAGAAAGAAACTGAGCCACGAATTTTGCATACTTTAAGAAAAATAATTTACCAACAGAAACCATACTTATTTGCCTTCTATCTTCTCTGAAACATGAATTAAAAAATAGCTGTGATAAGTTTATTGTTTATTGAACATCTCTGGGCATGCAAGACTGGATGGCCTCTGCAACACAGAGTATAACCCTCAGGGACTCCTCAGACTTCAGTCTAACTTTCTCACAATCAACAAGAATTTTAAAAGGATAAAAAAACACAGAAACTCACCCTTGTGGTGTAAGCAGCTTCTGGGTCATCTTCCAGTACACGAGAGAGACCAAAATCTGAGACTTTGCATACCAAGTTACTGTTGATGAGGATATTACGAGCAGCTAGATCTCGATGGACATAACCCATATCTGACAAGTATTTCATACCAGATGCAATCCCTCGAAGCATGCCTACTAGCTGGATGACTGTGAACTGGGCATCATGTTTCTGGAAAACATTTGAAATGTTATTTCAGAGATTGTTCATGTTCCTCCACGCACAGAATTTTTGATAAAGACTGGAAGCTCCTTAATTGAAGAGCTCATGAGTCAGGGGTTGTGATTTAAATGCCACACGTGGAACTACTTTGATCTGTGGAAGATAATCTCCCAATCAGCTGAGGGAAGGGGGCAGGTTTTCAATTCGGATAAAAATTCTTTCTTCCCCTTCTTGCTGTCATCAGAATTTCAGTTTCCTAGATGGGACCTGTGTGAAAGCAGCACGTAAATCTAGGCTGTGTGTGCTTATAAGACTGGAGTGTCAGGACATTAGGGAAACAGATGTCCAACTTCCCTGAAAGGCCATAAGAATTGTTAGTGAAAATCCCAGCCTTACCCAATGGACTAATGAAAGTTTTCTATTACACAACCATTTTTTCTAACACAGCAAATGCTGATCTGATTCAATGGCTTTCAAATTCCACTAAGTTTAAACTCATTCCTCAAAATTCTCCTCAACTTCAGGAACACAAAAAACACTTAAATGCACTGCAACAGCCTAGAACCCAGTCGTTGCACGTATTTCTAATTGTCTATTTCTAGACACATGTTTTAAATCTCCCAGCTCTTATTAATGATGTTCGTTAACATCTAGCTTTGATACTGATATATAGATACATAGACAACAGTACATTTTAGTGCAGCTCTCAAATGAATCCCCCAGTGCTGTAAATATATCATCATGGGCAGCTCTCCAGCTCTTTCTGCCGTTTCTTCCAGAATTTTATTAAATACATGGGAGCTGGCTCTGCCATGTGGGGTGAGCTCACATGGATCAGTCTGCAAGACTGATTGCATTAATTTCGGCTTTGATTCATATGCTTAGGGGTGATATTAGCACTGTAAACGTTAGACAAATATATGGCACAACATATGCTTAAAGAGCCTCTCAGAATTCCCTTTCATGAAGAAATTCATTATTATTAAAGACTCTTACCAGCTCCCTCTTATGAAACCTTCTTTAACTAGAGTGAACACAAGAGGATCCATATAGACCTTGGAAAAGACTTAGCTAGAAATCAGAAGGTTTCTAACCATGAAAGGAATGAGATGCCGAGATAGCCTTTCCATGGTAATGGGGAAAGCAAACTAAATAGTTTTAAGAGGCATTTATAAAAAGGGCTATATGGCCTCAGATATCTGTCATACTAATAAGTCACAAGGTTCTTATCTATGATTCCACACAACAGTAGTAAAAAAAAACAACCAAAAAACCACCAAACCAAAAAAATTCCACCAAATAAAATCCCCCACACTCAAATGAACAAACTAGCTGACTATTTGTACAGTCAGAAATAATTCTCCTTTCCTCAGAGCTTTCTTCAACGATTTTTAGCCTAAAAGGATGGAATACAGTTCAGTACAGATATATTTCATTCAGATATACTGACACATTATTTATATGTATTTTACATGCTTCAGTGGACATCATAACATACATAGTACATACTGAAACTAAGGTTGACAATATATCCCCTTTTGGGGTTAAACGTCTAGTTCAGTGTTATGAATTTGGGGGATAATGCCATTCAACTGTGGCAAAACCAAAGCAGTCTCCCAGCCACAGCTCAGTTTGCCCTAACAAATTAAAATTAAACTAGTGTTTCCCCTCAGAAGGGATTTCATTTCTGCTACACTTCTTGTTTTGCCACAAGTAAATCTCAGTGACACAGGGAGCGTTCAAATTTCTTTAGGCTCGCTACCAACTTTGACAGAAAACAAAGATAAATCAACAACGGTATTAGTATGTCTAAGGTTGGGGAAAGAAAACAGGCCAATAAAGTTTGCTAGCAAAACATTTCAAACACCCTCAGGTATGGGGTTATCCCCTAAACTTATCACATTTAGGGAAATGGCTCTTGGCTTAGAGCTATTGGTTTATTGATAAAATTTCCACAAATCCATTGACTTTGGAAATCACTTGGCAAGACATACAGGCTGCCAACCAATAAGCATAACCATGTTACAGTAGTAATTCAGCCCTCAGAAAAGCAATTTTCATTTTTCTATGCGAGAATGTTGTTTTGTTTTGTTGGGGTTTTTTATTGATGTGACATACTATTAAAACAAAAATGTTCCTCATTTTGGAATAATACTTACTACAAGCGGTCAAAACAGACTAGCAAATCCCTACCTGTCTTTCTGAGCACTTTACAATGCACACAAACCCAAGTGGAAATGAAGAAATATCAAGCAACATGATGAATCAGAGTACAGCAGCAGCAAATTCATAACAAATTCAGAACAAGAGCCAGCGCTGCACCATGTAGTTCTCTGTTGCACTTACCCGTAGGAAGCTGTCCAAGGAACCATTTTCCATATATTCAGTAACAATCATAACTGGTTTACCTGAAAATATATTACAGGGGTCAGACATTTAAAATGAATAAACAACAATCAGTAAAAACAGGTTTTTCAGAAATGTGACTTCATATAAGTGTCGAATCTAGGCAATGAAGTAGGTGTAGTCTGCCGTGCGCTTGTCCCCACGCTCCCTCTAGAAGGGAACTGGGCACTTGCTGTTGAGGGAGTTGCAGTTTGCTTCCAGAGGTGCCCTGATCCGCACAACAGAGGTGCGAGGACTGTGGGGCAACGCTATACCACATGGGCATAATCAGTATGTTCCTCAGATACTACGGTCAGGGAGAAATTGAACAGCACACGTAGAGGCAGCAGCAAAAATCTCTCCCTCCGAAGGGTATTTAAACTGTAGAGCTTCAGTATTTTCCTAGCACAAGCCGAGGAAAACGTTGGGGTAGGGCTACAGATGGAAGGGAAAAACGCACAATACAAGTAATATAAGGCACTGGAAAGAAAAGCAGGCTGTAACACAGCCGCCTTCTGCTGCTGGGGGTAACCCTGTCTCCAGGCCGTCCTGCCTGCCCCTGCAGCAGGATCACCCAGAACATGGACCTCTCCTCCTGCCAAGCACAACTTTGCTGGGGGCCGAGCACGCTGCATCCACGGGGCAGCAGCATGCTCTACAGAAACAGTCCTGCATCCTTCAACAGCCTCTAGTATCTTTTAAAACCTGTCCGTGCAGGTTCAGAGTGGTTTGTGAGACCACTCGTTCTACCCTAAGGTGTTCTGTAACATAACCGAGATTTTATATGCAACTCTGACATGTTGGAGAGAAACGAATGCAAAAATTAATGTGATTACAGTGAAGTTTCCAGACAAAGGTCGTTGCCCTGCTAATATTTTACCTTCATATGGATTTTATTATTTCATAATATTTTCTAAAGCTTTGTTTATTTTCTCTTTCTTGTAGAGAGAAAGGTGGGTAAGAGCATGAAGTTATTTAAGGAGATGAATTATTATTTCACATATAACACAGGAAGGCATCTGACCATAAAAGCATGACAAAGGCCTGCACATTGTATAGCTGGCACGGCGTTATTTGAAAATGGTGAGCTTTTGAAAGGCAACACCATGAGGCTTGAAACAGGTACCCAATATAATTAAAAGCAAAAAAGCCACTAAAAATCAAAGTAAATGGTAACAACTCCTTTTTTGTTTGTTTTTCAGAAAATGCAACTTTTACCAAATAGAAGTTCTTAGAAGGGAAATACTAATTTCAAAGAATAAGTTTAATATAATGAGAAGAAAATCCTTTGTCCTCTTTGCATAGATTAATGGGTTAAAAATATCTTCTTTCTGCTGTGCAAATGATGTGTTATACTGTAGAATTCACACTAATGGGCAATCGACTCTGTTATCCATTAACTGGTAGGAACAAACCCTTTACCCAAAACATTAATCTTGAATTATATAGGATATGGTACAGATAGAAGGCCTAACAATGTAAAATCTCAAAAAAAAATAAAAATCCGTTGCTTGCCTTTTCTCGTTAGCAAGAATATGCAATACAAGGAAAAGCACCTAACTTTAACCCAAAGGCATTTCTGGTAAGGCACAGAAAATGCTGCTGGCTCTTTCAAGTAAAGGCCATCGCACCGATGGGGCTATCCAAAACTTCCTATGACAAATCCATGTACTTTGAAACCAGGAAGCAGTTGCCTGGTTTCTGTATAAACTCGGGCAATTTTATGACACATCAGAAGACTGAAAGTAGAGGAAGACGCTACGTCTTTCAAATTATTAAGAGAGAATCTTCCTGCCTTGCTCCCCCCGTACTCAGACAGCCCCAAGTGCAGGGTTTCAGTCTCCTTCGGTTGGAAATGTGCCCGTAATAAGAAGCATATGCTCTGAAGCAGCACCGTGCGCTTTTAAAAGAACATTCTGCATCCATTTATCAAAGCACAGCCGTTTATACATGATAACAACTTGTGTCAACAGCGTTGCCGAAATTTATTATACTAACAGGCTACAAATTGCTGTAAACTATTAGTAAACTAAGCAGAACATTGTGCGCTGGTTATTAAGACTACTGCCTACAGCACACCCAGGAGACCGGTGTAGCAGGAAAAGGCAGAACAGAAATCAGTGTGAAGCAGGGGAACAACCTCGCATTGAAGCAAAGGATTGGGGTGGGTGCACCTCCTTCACGCTGCCCGTGGGTTGTCCCATTGGCAAACTGCAGACACCCAGCCTGAGAAATTCTCATACCAAGTGGTCCCTTACAGGGATCGTGACAATTGCTGTCATGAGGAGTTGCTTCAGAAGACCTGCTTAGTACAAAAAGCTAGATCCTTGCTAAGGGCCACCTGTCAAAAGGAATTTGGTTAATGAAGAAAAGGTCATATTGCCTGTTTATTATACATTACCTGTACTGAGAGTGATCCAGCAAATTCTGCACAGGCTCTTTACTGATCATATATAAACTAACACTTTTGAGTGTGATTTAGTAGCTATAGTTAAAAAACATGAACACTTGCTAACTTGTTATTACAGTTTGGGTTTTTTTAAACAGTATTTTAAAAAGAAAAAAACCCAACACAAAACAACCAACTAAACCCTACAATCCTCTCGTACTCTATCACCCTACAGAATGTTAAAGAAAATAGATTGTTATCTTTACTTGCACTTATGCCATATAATTTTAGCCAGTAAACTGCATCCAAATAGTTTCAGAACAGTTTCCTCAACTCCAGTCCTCAAGCTACCCTGAGAGGGTGTTGCATCCCTGAGGCTTTCATTGACTTCAGCTGGGAATGTTCAGAGCTTGCTCTCTCCTACTCAAATGTGATAGGCAGCTGGCACGCACCCCACACCCCCCCTAAACAAACAGCAGTCTGCTGCGAATACAGCTGAGTAGCAAACTTAGTAATAGTTGCTTGTACAGAATACAGACAGCATTAGTAATGCACATTCAAAAGCAATGCACAAATTCCTGCGTGCACAGCAATTAAATTATTCTCTCAAGTGTCGCAGGAATATAAAATGTGACAAAATAGATTTTTAGCTCAGCTGTGTACAGACTGATGCTGGCATTTCAAGTAATTTTGGGACTGCAAATGTTATTCTGACTGTACGAAGTGTGTGTCATTAAAAAGCAGGAGATAACTTGGGTTTACACAGGCAGATCTGCCAGTCCTTTCCTAAACAGGATTGTGAGACCTAAGCTGAAGAATAATTTGTTATTTAAATCAGCGAAATAGACTTTCATGAGTCACACCTAGAGAAAGCATTATTACTGTAATTATGTCTCTTCATGACATATAGGGTTTTACACACCTTTCACTAGTTATTTTTAGACACATTCTTGTGGGATTTTTATTTTATATAATTTGTTGCAGTAAGCTATGAAATTCGTTCATAGCCCATGTTTGTGAAACCTTGAATCATGAAATTTTAAAAATGACATTCCTTAAAATCAATTGAACCATCTACTTAACAACAAAGTATTTGGTAGATTTCTACCCAGTTAAACTGGAAATGTCCTCAGTGCATTCCCAGCAGTTCAATGAAATGGCAAGGAGCTGCTTTGCTGGCAGAGTCTTCTAGGATCAACTAGGAAACGTCCTACCGATTTTTTCCGCTGCCCTGAAAAATCTTAGAGCATTCCTGAATTTCTTTTTGAGAATAACTCATATAAAACCTTATTGATCTCTCACTTAATAACTACCGCAGGTCGTTGATCATTAAATTTGTCACCTTATGCTACAACAGAAATTAAGAAAGTCTCTGAATGTACCTCTCACACAAGGAGAGGGTTCTTACCATATGTTACTTTTCCAGGAAGGTACCAAGCATGGATGGAGTTTCCAGTTATATTTTTGTCTCAAAATGAGAAGGTGATTTGTTATCATAAACATATACAAAAAGAGGCTTCAAAAACAAAGACAACAAAACAAATGCACAGCAAAAATATCCAAAGGCAGATTTAGAAAATGTCTATTAGTAAAAATATTTATATTATCAACAGAAGAAAATCAACTTTACTACAGACAGCTTAAAGCCTCAAGATATTTTTTTTTGAGATTTTTACTAAGAGGTATAAATTCTAGAGGGTCAGAATCTTTCTAATGCCTCATACTGGTACACGCAGATTATCACATGAAGTATTTTCCCTGCATGAAAATCATGTAGGAAAAAGTTCGGACCTATGTTTTAATAGACTAGTATCAGATGCTGTAGCGAGGTAGGTTGTTCATTAATTTGCACTAATGAGAAAATCTAATGATTCAGTTGACGGCAGAACATATTGCTTCAGTGTAATTAGGAAACCTTAGGACATCAGACTCCATGACTCCTAACAGATTATCCGCAAGAACCTCTTGGCCACTTTGTAGCAGTTTGTAACTCTGGAGTTTATTAAATGTGACAGATTACTGTGCTGCACTATTCTTCAAAAACCCTCCTTTTTCTCCATGTTCTATTTTTTTCAAGCAGATCATTTTTATTTTTAATTTTTTTCCCATCTCATTATCCCAGGGTACTGGTTTTAAGTTCTTGGCAGCCTGAGAGCAGCAAGAGAGTGAAGGTCCTGCAGCTGCGCTGCAGACAATTGCCTCTGACACCATCCTCATTGGATCCATCGGTGCTGGTTTAGCTGGTGTTTGCACACAGGTGATTTTTTTCTTGCTTTTGAGGAAATAGTCACAGAATCACAGAATCTTTAAGGATGGAAAAGACTTCTAAGATGATTGAGTCCAACCGTCGACCCAACACCACCATGTCTACTAAATCATGTCCGGAAGTGCCACATCTACATGCTTTTTGAATGTCTCCAGGGATGGTGACTCCACCAACAGGGGAGCCTGTTCCAACGTCTGACCAACCTTTGAGTGAAGAAATTTTTCCTAATATTCAGCCTAAACCTACCCTGGAGCAATTTGTGGCTGTTTCCTCTTGTCCTATCACTTGTTGCTTGGGAGAAGAGACCAACATCCACCTCACCACAACCTCCTTTCAGGTAGTTGTAAAGAGTGGTAAGGTCTCCCCTCAGCCTCCTCTTCTGCAGGCTAAACAACCCCGGTTCCCTCAGCTGCTCCTTGTAAGACTTGTGCTCCAGACCCTTCACCAAAAAACCCCAATGTACACTGTAAAAGTTAAGCTATGTGTTTCTGCTGTTACACCTTTTGAAGGATATTTGGTACATATTAACGGAGTTATAACATAAACATTTCTGAAAGGGTTTGCAGAGCATAAACATGGATGATTCAGCTTTTTATTTGCTTTTTCTCTTCCTTGAAAGACCAAAGAACCACAAAATAGCTCAGGGTAGAAGGGCCCTCCAGTGACACCTCCCATACAAAAGAGATGCCCCTGTCGTATCTTACTTTTAGTGACGACTCCCTCCAATCGAATGATATTAGGGTGGTCAAACTGTCCCATGATGCTTGCTTCTCCCAGGAAGTCCCTCCTCTGTTTTTCTGTGTAGCCAACTTTCAGGGTTTTGATAGCCACTGAAATTTCCTTTTTAGAAGGCAGCTTTAGGCGCCCACTGCATACTTCTCCAAATTCCCCTAAAAAAAGTGGAAAAATGACAAAAGATGAAATGTAGTTATTTTATGGGGATTTAAAAAAGAAGACTTAGTGTTCAGCAAGAGTCCCTGAAGTGCGATGTTTACCGGTGGGCCACAGACCAGAACTCCAAAGGAGGCATTCGGACAGCTACTTAACATAATTCATAACATTTCCATGCTTGAGTTCTCCAGCTGTGAAACTGTACAATGTCACTTATTTACACTGCGTATACAGATGACTGCAGAGCACAGGAATGCATAAATGTCACCAGAAAATTCCATTTTTGTTTCAGGTGATGCACTTTAAGACAATAGTAGGAGGGCTAACTGATTAACGCAGAAGTATCAGAATAGTCAGGCATCTTTGTGAACATTATACTCTTCATTTCTACCACATTCCCAATTACTTTACTTATTTCAATTGAAGTAGCAAGATAATTCACAACAAAGGAATTTATCTACACAACTGCAAAGAAAAGAGAAATCCACATCGATTATCTTTGTTCTATCATTATTCAGACGGATTGAATCATGCAAATATATACCGTCACTATGAGATCATGGGACCTGATAGTCCACTACGAATACTGTGCCCACTATTTACTGTGTGAGATCCCTAAATAGAAAATGGCAGATATCGCTGGATGTTTACTTTTATAAAACCTAGTCTATCCTTTGCTATGTAACATCCAAGAAGAGTGTACAGAGAAAATTATCTTACCATTCAAATGAGCAAGTATTAAATATGTTGACAAATTGCTGGAAGAAAACATCTCACTCAAAATTTTTTCTGTATTTAACTAATGATTATATAAAGCATGTAAGTTTGAGTATCTTAAAAAACATTTGAGAAACAACTGACTTTTGATTCTCAATTATCCAACCCTCCATCTGAGATTTCATATGATGTAATAAAATGCACATAAAACATTCCAGTTAAAATTACAGTAGAAACTTTTTGTCTCCTTATTTTAATGAAAAAATAATTAAAATAATGAAAAATACAATAAAAATAGAGAATAGATAAAATATATGAGAAATATGATGGCAAGAATTGCCATACATGATTATTTATATTTAAAGACAAGGAAAACACTTTACTGAACAGAGAAGAAAAGAAAGGTGTTCTGTTTTGCTGCTGTTCTTTTTCTTTCCAGAAACTGGAGGGTGGTGTTGGCCTTGTATAGAAAGTTTGACTTGGAAACAAAAAGCCCCTATAAATCTAAATCTAGCTGGGATCATTTTTACGCAAACTGGGATTTTTTTTTTGGTTTATTTGTGAGTGAAACACCATGGAGAGTGATTATACTTCTTACATATGAGTTTTGCCCAACTTAATGTGTAATAATCCTAAATGCAATATCATTACTATGTTTCTGAAGAGCAAAGGCTCTTGGAGCTCATTTGCCCACAATGATTCTTTCTTTACCTCTGCAGCTGATTGTTGACATTAAGCAACACCTGTCAAAACTAAAAATGACCAAACCCCACAGAAATAGGATATTTTTAATAGGTGAATTTAAATCATGTTGCTCTTCATAGATTTAATGCTCAGAAATGCATGATGGACTGACAGCCCTTCACCATTGACTTCAGATGTGATACCACATGGGATACATTTTAGATGTTACATTCAGCCCATTTACTTGTAAATTGAAATTATTCTTTCATCACCTTCCCCACCAACATGGCTGGCATTAGAGTCCATGTTCCATTCGTGGCACTGAAATTCAGGAATGATAAAGGGGGTGATAACAGTGACCAGAATCTTAAAAATCAGGGCTGTGTGTTCACGTTCAAAGCTCAAGGAATTGGGTGTTATTTATACAAAAGACGGAATGGGAAGAAACAGACACGACAATAGTTTTGGCTTTTCAAAATTATGCTTATAAATAAGATGGACACCAACTCCTTTTTCTATAGACAAGAGGCAAGCCAAAGAATAGTTGCAAAGGCCAATAAAGGTCAGTTAGATCAGGAAAAAAATTCTAACAGTAAGGACACTTGGACAGTACAAGAAAAAATATTTTTAGGGAGGCTATAAAATCTTTTATCTTGGAGATTGTAAAAAATAAGCGTCTGTCAAGAACTGGTATCTAACAAGTTCTGTTTTGGGCAAGGGTGTGGACTTAATGACATCTTGAGGTCACTTTTCACCTTTATTTTCTAAGTTTTCTCTATTAGACAGCCAATTTAACAAAAAACCCAAACCCAAACCAAAACCAAATGTGAATAAGTGTGTCACAGGGCAATGACCTTTTTCTGTTGATAACTCAGGCTAGATTTGAGTCAGCAACACAGAAGTGAATGTCACTGTATCTTATCACCAACTGCTGAGCTACTTCATCCGCTAGGTATGGTACTGTGCTATTAATGTAGTAACTAAAAACATAAAACCAGGGTATATCTTTATACCATACATATTACTAAAATAGCACATACACTAGATCCATTATTTCTAATATTATTTGTATTTTCAGCTGTCAATATAGGCAGCAGCTCAAAAAACAACTTGTAAAACCTATTACTAGTAACTAATGAATGTTGAGTTCTGTTCAGAGCTAATTAAAAATATTCAACCTTTGCAAGCCAAAATGACTAGTATATTTACCAAGAGCAAACACTGCTTCAGTTCAAATACTAAACCCAGCCCAATACTGACAGAACAGCGCAAAGACGACGACCAGAGCACATCTTGGAAACAGAAGGAAGGGAAAAAAGTGCTTGAAATAAATCTTGTGATATTCAGCTTCACGTTCTCTTTTCTTTACTTTTTAATGGTCCAAAAAGCTGTAACAAGGTAACTTCTTAGAACTATTGTTCAGTTACTGTCAAAGGCGACTATAGCTATGATTTCAGCAAGCAGTCCAGCAATCAATCCTTCATTTCTGACCGGAATCGTGTATCTGGTATTTGTTTGACTTTTGGGAAGGAAAAGGTTATGGCTAATGTCCATCAACACAGCCCCATTTAGCCAAGGCTTCGCAATTTAGAATGTGGGTGATTAATCGGATTCCACAAGTGCCTCAATGCCAGTGGATGCTGCAAGAGACTAAAAGTTGGACCCTACAGAGCAATGGAGCTTACTGTTGCCTCTGAGTATAAAATGGGTTTACTTTCTTGGAAAACGATTTCGCTGGAAAAAGCTCACTGGGCAGCCCAACTCTGTTAACCTTTGGTTCTTTCATGCACAGGGCAGTAAGGATGCTACATAAGTTTATCTGGTCAACAGCCACAGTGACATGCAGCTACGCTACATTTGTTTCCTGCAAATCATTATTATGTGGTCACAGTAAGAAATGGACTGGATCTCATCAGATATTGTTTAGGAGGAATAAGGACTTGTGTTCGAGCTAAAAGGCAGAAACCCTGGTACTGATTTTAAGAGATGAGGTTGATGGGTTTTCATGTAAAGCCTTTCTGAAATGTTTATTTTTAATTATGCTACACACATAAACATTGTACAACCTGCCCTGCAGACTGATATGTCTATTTATATGTGGGAAGCAAATAGATATTATTAGGGGGGCTGTTCATGATATAAAGATCTCTCTTCCGGAGATTTTAATTTCTTTTTAAATAGGGTAGTTAGTGCATCAGTGAACAGCATTTGCTGCGAATTTAGACCCAGGGGACAAGTAAAGGATGACTCTGTGATGCTGTGTTTTAAATCATGATTGTACTGCTGTGCACAGAACTCCCTCGGAGTTGGAGAGGCAGCTAAGCTGAATGTTTCATAAACCTTGTGAACCCAGCAACATTCTACAAGCCTTCACTGAGAAACTGCAAACCTTCATAGTAAGTTCATGGACAGAGAGCCCCTAAATTTTAGAAATACTTTGATCAACAAAACATTATGCTGCAAGTATGTTTAAACTTTGAAAGGCAAGCAAATGTTTGCTTTCATGTTCAGCAAAGCACATACTTAATCTATCCCCAATCAAGAAAGTATTTTCTGGAGCATTCTCTTGCTATTCAATTGGATTGACACTTAAGTGGTTTGCTGAACTAGATCCATAAAAACAAATCAGTTGTTTTAAAAGAAAGAATTACTATCAAGAAAAATTTGAAGAAGTGGCTCCTGACCTCAATTTTCTTAGGCTTAGCCTCCCACTAAAATCCCTTGTGTTTTTCTTGAGGTTCTTTTGGACAAGAATATTTCCTTATTGCATTTGGGGATGTTTTCAAAGCTATGCAAGCTGCCCTCTATTCTCAGAGACTTCTGGCTAAAGCTGTGAAAAACTACTTGCAAAAGTACCTCAGAATATCAAGATTACTTGCCTGACTTGAAGGTCTCATTACTTACGTCACACTTCAATGCAGTTAAATGAATCCCTTCTTCTCAAATCACTGTCTTTTTATAATTTCATTCACACTTGTGTTTGTAAAGAAGGGCAGGAAAAGACCAAGTCATTCACTTGAGTCCTTGACTCAAGGAGACAGGAAATGCCTTTCTGCTTTTGGGGAGGAAAGAAGTGTTCTTGCAGAGGCAGCCTCGGAGGCACTCACTCTGAATGCATAAGCTACCACGTGTTGAATGTCATAGCAGCGTAAAATGATGCTACGAATGCATTTTGTAATCGCCCAGCGCTCTATAGCCTGATTTTCATCTGTCCTTCTCTGTCCGGCTTTTTCTTGTTAGCATCTCCAGCAACTAGCAAATGCTAACTGTAATGCCATATGTAGTTTAGGCTACATGAATCTGAGTCATGGTCTCCAGCAAATGGCTTTATTATACCATGGTTTCAAGCTTCAATGTAGAGGATCTACAGGAACCTACTGCCACTTTCACTGGAGTGGAGCTAAGGGACTTATTTTTAAACCACCTGACTCTTCCAGGACATATACCTTTTGTGAAGCCCCTCAGATAATACTTCCTCCATCTTTAGAGGCTGTATTTGGCAAATTTTGGTTTACCTCTCATTCTCTTGTGCATTCTGATTAAAAATAGGTCAGAACAATGAGCTAGAATCTATGATATATATCATTGATTCTTATCAACTTGTTTTCTAGATTCATATATTGCACACAGCCCAAGTTTAGAAAGCTTACATCTGTGAACAAAGGCTCCTGAAAGTCTTACAAGGAAACATACTGATTGTGGACTTCACTTTTCAGTAACCCCCTTTTCTATCCCCCTATTAATTCTCTATAATGTGCAACAAGCAGAGCTTTGCTGACTCTGCTGAAGACGATGGAGAACAGTGCACTCTTGTGGGGCAAAATTAAAACCAGCAAGGAACAAAAAATCTGTCTTTGCAGAAAATAACCTAACTTCATGCAAGCAGTTGAACAGCTGCAGTAAGAGAGGAGGAATACTGTTCCTTCTTACTGGGTAATTCAGGAGATGCACTGAGTACAGTAGCCTGGTTTTGCATTTTTTTCCAAATGAAAACCTTTTGCTGTGCACTAGCAGTCTGCCTCTCACATCTAGTGATTTTAATTCAAATAGTAAATTTAGAGAGAAGCAAAAAATCAATAACAAAAGAACCAGTAATTTTCAATGGATTAAAAATCAATAGTACTTCTCACAAATGCTTTAATTTAGCAGGAAAGCTAACACTCTGTGATCTTCTGACTCAATGAGAGAATCCGCCACTTCACTTCGAGGAGCCAGGAACTACATGCTGCATTGCAACACGGACAACTCGGTGTGGCGAGACTGTCTGTACTCTGGCTCCTCTGCTACAAAATCTGTTTATTTAGACAGTTTGTTTTCTGTAAACCCGACAATCTATGGCGTCTGTATGGCTCAGACAATCAGTTATCAGACAGACAGCCCTTTCCTCCTAAATCGATAATTCAAATCCAAAGCAGTGACCAAAATCAATCCAATGACCAAAGGTCATTGCAGACTGATGGATGCGTGGTGACTGGTATGAAATGAGTTTGTGATTTCACTCAAGGTGTAATAGTCGACAGTCTTTTTAAGGGAAAAGAAGAAAACATCTTCACAGTTGATACCATTTTCTGTGCTGACAGATTTTAAAGAAACATAGAAGCGAGGCTGAACTCTCTTTTCACTCCAAACACTGCTGTGTCCAAGTGTGGGCTGACTGGTGTCCTTTGAAAAACTGTCTTGCTGTCTCCTCCCTTCGGTGAAAAAACAGCACTGTGTGTCCTTAACTTTTCATGCACACCAAAGTCAGCTGTAAATACGACCTACTAATTTGAAGACTTTAGAACATTTTCTTTCCAGTCACAAGTATAAATCCAAAGACTTAAAACAATATGTACAGCAAAAAGCTATCTCTGTGTCAGTATCTCTGATGGTCATTACCTGCTCCAACTACTTTATCAATGGATATATTAGAAGCATCTAGTTCCTTGGCAAATTCATGCACAGCTTGATTGGGATCCTCATATGTATGCGGATCTACGTAAGTTCTCAGGCCTGGGAGTTTTACTGTGAAAAAACAAATTCAGAGAGAAAATGTTACTCAGACTTAATTAATCCTTCTGAAGAAAGCTCATGAGACAATAGAAATCAAATCAATAGAAGAAAAAGGTACACTGCTTCTTCAAATCAAACTGCTTTTGATGGGTCTCCAGGACTCTTAACTGAGTGAAAGCAGACAAACAAATGTAGTTTTTGCACAGAAGTCTAAAAACTGATTTTAAATATATTTGCACTTGCCATATTTAACTGCTTTTCAAATATTAAAATAACATCTGCCCCTCCCAGCTTGCTCTGTTATACCTTATATTCGTATCATAGACTCACAGAATGGTTTGGGTTGGAAGTGACCTCAAAAATCATCTAGTTCCAACCCTACACTAGACCAGGTTTCCCGAAGTCTCATCCAACCTGGCCTTGAACACCTCCAGGGTTGGGGCCTCCAACAACTTCTCTGGGCAACCTGTTCCACTGCCTCACCACCCTCATTCAGAAGAATTTCTACCTAATATCTAATCTAACTCTACCCTCCTTCAGCTTAAACCGATTCCTCCTTGTCCTATCACTCCCTGCCCTTGTAAACAGCCCCTCTCCAGACTTCCTGTAGGCCCCCTTTATGTACTGGAAGACTGCAATTAGGTCTCCCTCGAGCCTTCTCTTCTCCAGGCTGAACAAGCCCAACTCCTTCAGCCTGTCCTCATAGGAGAGGTGCTCCAGCCCTCTGATCAACTTTGTGGCCCTCCTCTGGACTTGCTCCAGCAGCTCCATGTCTTTCCTGTATTGGGGACACCAGAGCTAGACGCAGTACTCCAGGTGGGGTCTCACAAGAGCAGAGTAGAGGGGGAGAGTCACCTCCCTCAACCTGCTGGCAACGCTGTTTTTGATGCAGCCCAGGACATGGTTGTCTTTCTGGGCTGCTAGCGTGTGCTGCTGGCTCATGTTGAGTTTCTTATCAATGAGTACCCCCAAGTCTTTCTTCTCCTCAGGGCTGCTCTCGATCCATTCTCCGCCCAGCCTGTAGTTGTGCTTGGGATTGCCCTGACCCATGTGCAGGACCTTGCACTTGGCCTTGTTGAACTTCACAAGGTTCACACGGGCCTGTCAAGGTCCCTCTGGATGGCATCCCTTCACTCCAGTGTGTCAACCGCACCACACAGCTTGGTGTCAGATAACTTGCTGAGGGTGCACTCGATCCCACTTTCCCTTTCAAGGTAATAACAAAGAGGCAAGGAACCAAATGTGCGATGCTGCAGGCAACCTGAGAAGTTCTTAAGCATATATTAAAGAGAGCACACTAACGCAAGCTTTTTCTTTCCAAGCCCTCCAAGATGCATACGAAAATTATATATGAATAAATGCACCTCAGTCTCGATCCCTCCGCTAGTACATGCAAGGATGGCAGCCAGTTGTTCTTACTACTGAAGTCTGGTTCTAGTGCTGAGCTACCCCAACATCCGTGTTATTGTTTTGTCCCTCCCCTACACTTTCCTGGCCAGGGATTGTTCTGTTTTCCCAGGGCAAGAGCTAGTTCAAATGACTGAATGATTTTAAGGGCAGTTTCAAGCTCTCTGCATCTTTTTGTCCAGCAGGACTGGGGGTGGGGGGAACATACTATCATTCCCAATCTTTCTCTCCAGTAAAGATGCTGAAGGCAAAGCATAGTCTCATTCCGCCTCCCTGGCTCAAGGCCCTGCTTGTGCTTGTACCTGGTACCTTGTGGACCTGCCTCTGTATTCATTTTACAACACAAAGATGTTTTGTTAACAAAAAGTGAAGTAACTGTTACATCCAGCTTGAAGTTTTCTGCTTCTGATGCAAAACCTGCATTCCTGGACATGTATTCTAGCTTCTCCCAGCTGCACCAGTTGGTCTTGTAAAAGTTATTAATTCTTCCTACAAACACTGCCGTAACCCGCTCAGGAATATCCTTTCCAGCTTGGCATTATTCTACCACATCAATTTGTTGACTGCTAGAATAGTTAAACCTTTTTTTCTGGGGTTTCAGAGATGGGGAAAAAATGCCTTTGGACCATTAGTTAGAGCACACTACTGTTTTGTCAAAGAATCCCAAGTGTACGTAAAAAAAAAAATAAAATCAATTTTATGGAGATTTATTTGCCTCAGAATTGACAAAGAAATGATAAAATTGAATTCCCAAGCTAATTGCCTCGAAAACAATACAAACTAAGAGCCATGCTCTTAACGCAAGGGCTGCATGTGCGCAGCATTAAATGCCAACTGTGTTTCCTTCAAGAGCTTGATGATTACAGAATTACTTGCAAGTAAAACAAAAAGTAATTGGCTGTATATTGCCGTTGGTTAAAAATCTTGTAAATGCTCCTTTCCGCCCATGCTGAATGTACATTACGGGCTCCCTCATACCCCCAATAAAAATAACAACAATTAAAAGCTTCTGCACTGTGGGATTTTTGGCTGCAGATTTTTAATGCTGACCCCAGAGGTTCCCAAGATCAGGTGATGGTGACTGCAAGGAGAATAATCCCTTCACACCAATAATTAAGGGCAGCCTGTATAGTAACTGGGTTCTGTCATGAAAAACAGATAATAAACACATGCACATGTGTTAAGCTGTACTACTTTACAGCTCATTCTGTGCAAACATAATAATTTACATTTTCATTTTAACAGCATGGATTGCCCTAAGGGTAGCAAAAAAATAAAAAGGTCCTAGCCAAAGAAGGCAAAAGGAGAGGATCTGAGGAGGTGAAACATTTTTGCTCCTTTGAAGTAATATTATAGGATTTGTAATAAGGCTGCAGGGAATAGTTCATGGCTGGAGCCTTTTTTAAAGTAATTCAGAATAAACTGTCTGAAATAAACCAGCTGCTGTATTTAGGATGCTGAAAGTTTATGACAGCCATGGAAGTTACTTTACCCTTTTTTAGTTCATAGGAGCAATTTTCTTATTCTTTGACAGAGACTGTAACTTAGTAGAATAAAGTTTCAACAGCCACACACATACACACATGCAAATCCTAACAGATAAATATCTGCAAAGTCAAGAAATAATTTTCAAGAATTTCTAACAGAAATACCAGGTCCATGATCATCTCTGTTCTCACTACACAGTGAATCAGCATGGCACTACTCAGAAAACAGTACATAAATATCTAAAGCCAAATTAAAAGCAATTTAATCCCCAGGAATTTAACAGCCCTGACATGTTTAAGAATAGTGATTGCAGCTTTCCATTGTGTGGGAGTACGGAGAGCAAACTATGACCTGTTATTTGTCTGTGACACTTTTTTTACTGGCTGCTTTTATTTTATAACCTCATTAAATTTGGATGATGAAGCATTAATTCTATGGGCCACATGTAACCGTATAGATTTTTTTTTTCTTTTTTTTTTCTTTTTTTTTCTTTTTTTTTGAGACTAGCTGGTTAGCAGTTGTTGGGCTGCACGAAGCAAACCCGCTGTTACAGCCTGCGTATCCTCTGACAGGGCAGGGGAAGGAGCACATGTGTTGTGGATACGCAGGCTCACGGGTCTCTGGAGACAAGGAGGGGCTCCAAACTTAATAACAATATGAACAGTCAGAGAACCCTTACTGCATTGTCACGGGGATTAGGAAGCCGTCCTAATTTCCAACCACTGCAGGTAAATCCCTCATTAAAACGTTAATTCAATTCTATTTGGTGGGGAGGCATCTGATAATGGTACCAACAGCTCTTTTCTTGCAGATGGTACAATGCCACCGTTGTGTGCAAAACCCCCACATACATTAACCTTACAACATGCTGAGCAATAGCAAGATATTGTTCTACATGGTTTACATGGTGTAGCAGGATATTTATCTGGAGCTGAAACTGTTTAAAAGACAAACTACCGATTCTTATTAAAAGCATGCTCATTAGACAACAAGAATTCTGTGTGTGAAAAAACCCAGGAATTTCCAGTCTTGGTGTTTATGAAGGGTGTTATCTTTGCCACTTAAGGGTGAAAAAAACCCAAAATGCAGTGATAAAAAAACCCAAGAATTCCAACCCCCCCTTACTCCTGTTTAGAAATGTTAAACTATTACCTTTCTCTCCCCTCAGCTTCTCCAGCTCCAAAATGAATTTCTTTCTATTTTAAAGGGGTATGGATGGAGCTTTGACTGTGATCTAGTCTTCACAATCCACAGCAACTCTGCTGTGGAAAAGTGCTGCAGGGTTATGCACACTGCAGAGAGGACCCAGGATCAGAGAGGAGCTGGAACACTGCAGGACAACATCCCATCCAGACATGGGCCACAGCAACCACTTCTTCCTGGTAGCCAGGACCTGTGCCTGGGCTCTGAAAATCAACACTTCTTTCCCTCAGTGTCTCCTGGATGGGATCTTGCTCCATGCTGTTCCTTTCACAGGGAACAGCTGAATGACCCAGAGTAGCCATGAATAAAGATCCATTCAGCCTTATTAAAAATAGGTACACAAACATCAGAAGCATACAGGCTTCGGTCTGACTTTTGAACATGATTCAAAAGTAGCCCAGATTTCTTAGGGTGAGCAAAATCTCACACCCTTTGTGATACACAAACAACATAAGTCAATAGAAAGGCTTTCGTCTTAGTTCTGGATGAGACCCAAAGAAAGCACATAGTCATTCTTGCAAGTGGGGAAACAGGACTTGAACAAAACAAGTTTGTAAACAAAGCTGGATTAAAAAAACCCCACATTTATTTGTGAGACACTTGTTTAGTAGTTATTCTCAATTTAAGAAACCTTCAAATCACTTTTCAGCCTATGCTTAGAATAATTCAAAACTAAATTATCAGTCGGTCAACTCTGTCAAGCACGCAATTTTCACAGTCCCTTCAGCAGTCATCAAGACAGGTTTCACTGATTTCATAATTTGCTTTGGGAAAAAAAAAGTCATTTCTTAGACTTTATACAGCTGAAAATGAGGAAGTTGAAATTAAACTCTAAAATTCAGTAATGCACTGCAGAATCAATATCATGTTACTAACCACATGCATTGTTTGAACATAGACAGCGATGTTTTGCTCATTACTAACCTGAACACAGATGAAAGAATTTGAAACAAAGAATAATTGTTTGGGGAAAATCTCCTTACCCACAAGAGAAGAGATAATTCTCTTCCCAATTTCACCTTACTTTAAGTGAGGTATGGCTGCTTTTTTTTTTTTTTTTTAAGTGAAAAATAACCAGTTATCTAGGGAATGAATTCAGCATATCTGGAAGCATTAAAAGGCTTCAGTAACTTACAGTGGCCGTTCCCAAAATGTAGTCTTTTCTCATCAGTGCCATGTTTAGACTTCTTGTATCCACAGAATCTATAAGAAACAGAGAAAAAAATTAACATAAAGAATTTTATGTGTTAACTGCAGGTGGAAACGAAATAAAATGTTTTCCCTCCACAATTAAGTGCCTGTTTGAAAGTTTAATGATATTTACATTCTCTGTGCCCTATAGAGGCATGTTATGTTCTCAGGGAATTTGAGGAAATTGGCTAATGAGAGGATTTGTTGATTTTTGACCCCTACAGTTTAATTTTACAATTGCCTAAGAATGTGTTTATAGCATTTTTTAACAACTGCTGCATGACTGGGGCTGCTAATGTTAGTGGGCTCATTACCGAGCATGAAGACGTATTTGGAGCTCCTGGGCAGCAGACAAAGGAGAAGGTGCAAACCAGCCACACTACCGCCCAACGACACCCAATTTGCCATGCTCATCAAAATGCTTGTGGGAAATGGAAGCGGGAGTAAATGTGCAAACCAGATGATAAACTAACCTCCCAATCAGGACGTACACCACAACTGTGAGGAGAATAATGGCTACTGCCGCTGAAATGGCAATCATTACAACCTGGCTGTTCTCGCTGGAAATGGAGAATGCTGGAAAGTTAACACAAAAACATATAAATAACCCCTCAACACAAAACACTGATTACATCACAATTGACACTCATATAGGGAACAGATTACATCATCACTATGTAGCTTTTGGTCTCTTGCCAAATATTTAATCTACTGAGTAATTTTTCATTAGACAAATAAGTACAAGGGAAGAAAACAAAAGACTATGGCCATCTTTCAGAATTTACCAAAGTTATTTCTGCTACTGCTGATTTTTGCTCTTGCTGATTGTAGTAACTGCCGTTAAACTGATACTTCTGTATAAACATATATGTAAATACAAACATACATACCATGACATACACATATTTTGTCACGGTCAGTAAGGAATTTTTCCTTGGCAAGAAATCCCAGCCAGTCAATAATCATCACCCTTACTGCTACTTCTGTATGACGGAAAGTACTTCAGTTAAGCTTCCCAGTTAAGCTTGACAGTGTCCCCGTGAAGGCTGCGAAAAGCCAGGGCACACAGAAGCAGATGGAAGGACTATCCATGGTTAATCAATGCCTATAGGAAAAACAAGGGCTATTTCCCGCCTTACTTCGGATGCTTCCCTGCAGTCCCTAAGCACGTAGCTTCGGTGTACTAGACTGCTATGCAATGACAGGCCGCCTTTAGATATGATGAACCATCTTCAGCAGACGCCTACCAAACTACACCAAGCATAGCAGAAGTAGGCTCCTCAGCACTATGCTTCAAGTTAGTTGTCCAAACTGAGCTGCAAGCTATCCCTCCTGCTCCCCACAAATTGGGCAGTTTGCCTGCATCGCTGCTGGGAGTCACACCATCCCCCTTGGGAAGGAGCCTCTGCCCATACAGGTCTACAACTGTACTTGCTTAGTAATAATAATTTGGCAATAGGAACCAAGTTACGTGATTTTGTGCCTGTATAACTTGTATGCTGATCATTGAGATGTGCACTGCTGTCTCCTGTTGCCTTCCACATTTTTTGTCAGCTACATTATTATTATTTTTAATATTACTTTGCAGAGAAAACTCATTAACTTCTAAATGATGAAATTTGTTATCACTGCAATTGAATTTTTTTCTCCTTGCTCCACTTGTCTGTCCTAGCTTGAGTTCCAGTTTCATCCGGTATGCCACAGCTACGTGTCAACGTAACAGCAATTTATAGCTCTTAAAAAAAAAATAAAATAAAAAATGCTTATTTGCTTTTCAGAATAAGAGCTGAGGTGGGGGAGGAAGAAGTGGGGATGAAATACCTATCTCAAAAATACATGGATGCCAAGCGTAAGGCCATTTGGCTTATGCTACTCTCCTTGGTTAAAAGTATGTTGCTTTTAGCAGAGCACTTCTTACACTAGGGGTTCTCAAGCTTTATCATGAATACATGAATAACCCTTAGGAGAGTGTATCAGAATTATAGCCCTTAGTTGTGTTATAACTCTGAACATCAGATATAAGTCTTCTGTGAAAGTGCCAACTTGTAAAAAGCCGTCTTTGATTATGCAGCATTAGTGTACATGGGTAACTGGGCGCCTAAAGAAAGGCTGACTTTCTGACGCATTAAGCTACTTTCAGCTTCTAGCAAATAAAAAGTCTGATTTACTATAGAGTACCAAACGATGAACAAGTAACATTTAAAATTATGAGCTCTATTAAGAGCCTGATGTAACAACAGAACTTGTTAACAACGCTGACAGGGTCATCAGTTAAGTAATGTTATTACCTAGGCATTTGAGAAAAGAAAAAGGAGTGCCGGACCAGTAAATAACTTCCCCAAGGCCACCCAGAAACGCAGCGACAGAGAGGGGAGGGGAGCCAAACCTCCTGACCAGCCACGCAGCTGAACCACCATCCTTCCCAGCCACTGAATATTAGTTTCATCTCAAGGCTATGCAGGAGCCATCAGCTACACTCCACAGCAATGTGGAGAATTACACACTGACCCACAGGAGCAACGGACCAATATAACATTAGTTCTCTTGGAGCAAGGGTTTATAGTCCATAGGGTTCAGGCCAAAAATTTGGAACAGCACAAGGCTGTGAATCCAGTTTTCTGTCAAACTTCCTCTCTTGGCAGGTATCGATTCTGGCACGAGGCAGAGGTCGGGTAGGGACTGGAAGAACATACCATCTGTGATATTCATGCTATAGTCTTTATAGCACGTTTCAGGTTTAATGATAAAACATAAAGTTATATAGTAACGCTACACTGGAAGACACATCATAAATAGTTATGAGTCGCATTTACTAAACTAGAAAGGCAGCGAAAGCAGCCATTCAAATCAGTCAGAAACTGGGCAGGATGTCAGTTCAAACCATTGAACAAGTACATACAATCCGGACTGGTTTCAAATTCAAACTTGCGGCTGTTCGTCCCGTATCCAGCTGCAGTTCGGGCTCGAATTTGGAAGACGTAGGTGGTATCAGGTTTGAGGCCACTGATGGTAACATTGGTGCCTTTGGCTCTCAGAATAGTGTAGCTTGTCTCTTGTTCCTGCTTTTGGGAAGAGAAATTAATCAGATTAAAACCACACCCTAAAAAAGACAGAAACAAGAGGTGGTCGGTACAAAATTACTACAAATCACCTGGAGAGCACTAGCATATTTTTTGAATATTTATAGCCTGACAAATGCTTGTGCAGCCATTTGTTTTCAATCAGCTAAAAATCTTTTGATTAACAAGAAATCTAAATTGTTAGAGCTTCTATGGCCTTGTGCTGTAAATCAAATACTAGACATGCTGAATATATGACATTTCATTAAATGGATTTGCATCATTTTGTCCACAGCCTGTAATACAATAAGAAAATGAAGATTAAAATGTTATTTAAAAACACAGAACAGATCTGCCTACTGCACTGAACTGCAAGTTGTAACAGGCCAACTTGGACATTTTAGGGCTCTGCAGAGCTATTGCAGGGCGCAGTTTTTACTGCCTCGTGTTTTACAAGAAGTATTTACCTTTATAACAGTCTGAAGCGAAACTCCACTCGGGCCCCTTGCCTCAGCTCTGTGAATAGGCGAATATAACTGTTTTCCGATTATGCTATAAAAAACTATGAGATTGATGTGTACAACCTCGTTTGGGCAAAACCCCACTGAAGCGGCTCCTGAAGGAGTCTTGGGCTTTAGTCACCAGAAAGGTAATGTGTTTGTTCCTTACTGCTTTTTGCTAAAGAACGAGGTGTGTGTCCAATGCACATAATATGCTCACAACCACACTGTGTTTCGCAGCCACGTATTTCTGACGTAACTACTTTAAATATAAAATAAGAAATGGACCACATTGTAATTTAATAAGTTTGGATACATTTCACACTGTGTAAAAAGATAATTCTGATAAAAGTATGCCTCAGTCCCACTGTAAGCACATAGTCTAAAAAATTTAAGCATGCATTTGGAGCCTGAGGTATTGCTTATTTTATTAAAGCCATCCTGTACCAAAAGAGCATTTTTGGCTTCCTAAAAATGGCAGCTGGAACTGCCTGAGTAAAAATCTTGGACAGCAGCCACACATGTGGGGAACTGCAAGAATCTCAGTTGTTCAGGTTCACAACGATGAACTTTTTTTGTTCTGGAGGTAGTGGGGCTTTCATATGTTGCCCTTTTACTTGGAACACTATGAAATACACTAAAATCATTGAGTTTTGCCTGGTTGAAAGCAGAAACTGAGTTAACGTACATCAGATGCAATCTTAACTAAATTCCTGCTATGTTTTATGGCATTGCATTAGCTTGCAAGGTACCGACCTTTTAACTCTGGCAACACTGGAGTGCCGATGCACTAGTACAGGGGCTTGAAAATACTCAGTACACTCGTTGTCAAAGCCATCTCACCTTCACGTGAAATGTTCAGGTGACTAGAGCTAGTTTAGCACGTTTGCTCTGCAGTGCTGTCTAGAGTAAGAAAGTTAGGTTTATTCTAAGTTAGTAGGTTGACATCAGAAACTGTTCTTGGCAGTCTGATAGAAACATTTACACCATAGTTAGGGAAATTGCCAGAATCTTCACACTGAACATCATGCACATGAGTAATCAATGTGAAGGGGGGGGAAAGAAAAAAGAAGCTTAGCTTGTGCTTAAAAGTTACCATTCAGAATTAAAACCTCAAATACGGTGAGATGGACTTAGTCTTCAACGAATGACTATAAAAAAGTTTATCATGGTCCATTTTCATTGCACACAGAATAAAAAAAGCAATCAGCATTGGACCTCCTAGTGGTTTCTTGATACTTCTCTGAAGAAGTTTTATGTTATAAATTCAGGGAAGAAAGCTTACAAGAAGGAGCTAACAAGTTAGCAAAAAATTATTTATTTTTGAACTAACAAAGGGCTAGTATTATAGTTTGCAGACTTTCCTTATCTCATCCTGCAGCTGAATGTAGGCAACTATTTTCATTTCAAAGACATAATAATCTTGTCTTTAAAACATAAGTTCTTTTGTGTATGCTGTGACTGGACATTCATTTTGATCTCACTTCAGGCTGCTTTTACAAAACGCAAACATTTCCTTCTTGTGCAGATACATACGTGCAAGGGAAAATATAGTCATGGCCCTGTCTGTTAATAATCTGCAATGGAACTTGGAAAATAAGTGTTTAAAACAATGGTATGGAGGATGTCATGGTATCTTAGTTTATGGTAAGCTTTTTTTACACACGTATTTTCTAAGTCATTTTTTATGTTACTAGTAATCAAATCAGTGAAACACCACATAAAAGCCCAAGTTTATCTTTCTTGGAGATGAAGCAAAACTTCAGCGATACAGCACTGTAGCTGCCATAAGCAGAAGGAATATACAAAAAGGAGAGGCGGTCTTTGCCAAGTAGAACTTTAATCAAACACTCTGTTTGATGATAAATCTGAACTTCAATGTATGAAGCATATTCTTCCTGAACATTTCTGCATAGTTTACCAGTCACAGTCTTCACTTACAAGCAAATCCCGCTACCGCTAGTGTCTCATTTGCAAATTTGATCTTCTGATTTTAAACTATGTTTCACAAAAGACGTATTTGGGATGCATTTAACATTTATAGTGGCAGCACTAGTGAGAGTGAACAGTACATCCTTTTTTCAGATAAGTACAGTAAGTGTTTACATTATATGAGGAAGAATTTTCTCCATCAGCTGCATGTACACTTGAGAGGCCAAAACCAGACTACACATCTTTAGGAAGAACTCACAATCCTGATACTGCTTCCCCTTACTGTGTGAACATCGATATGACAGTTCCCACAAACCTCGTGGAGTGTAAGTGGCCTACCTGCCCTCAAAGCCAGAGTAATAAGAGTTTAAAAAGCAACTAAATGCATTTGCACATAATTTACTTCTTCAGCCTCAGAAAAAGCAAACTAGATACTGTTATTTGTTTGTTGGCTTCAACAACTGCAATGAACAGGCAAATCCATTTTGGAGATGTGAGACTGCAATTAAATTTCACTTGTCATTTGCAGCAGACTTCCCCTTACCACAGTATGTACAATTTAGTAAGCATAATTGCAAGCCACATATTTAAACTAAGTAATTAATAGTTTATGTGTGGTATTCAGTAGATGGCTCTTTTTTTTGTATCTTTGCATGACAAGATACTCCTTTCAGAGAACATAATTATGTGAGTGAGGACAAGGAGGAAACAAAATAACCTGGCTTTTGTCATACAAAAAACACCCCAAAACCCAACCAAACAAACCAAAAAAACAAAGAAACAAACCCCAACCACCCTGGTTTTTTAGTTTTGGTGACTGACACATGCAAAATCTAGCACAAGCATTATATGGATGGACTAAACTGGGGTGTCACTTGGTACCACTAACTTAACATAAAATGTTATGCCTCAGCATAAAATAAATGCCTATAAGTTCCATATAGTATTCCTCTGAAAGAGGATTTTATTTCTTTTAAATGTTTTGAATAAATAGTAATTGGGGCCTCACAACCAGGCCTTATAGATTTTTACAGAAAATACAATTCTATTCCAAACAGTGAGTCTGAAAAACTGCCACTCTCCAACCATAATGTTATGTGTTAAAACCCCAGAGATTCATTTCAAAAAGTTAAAATAGTTTCCCAAAACTGTAGCTCCTAATTCCAATACAAGCATCATATAAATTTCTATTCTCTCTTGGTTTCACAACTGCAATCACTGGGGGGGGAACAACCAACCAACCAACCACTTGACCAGGTTAATTAATTACCCTTGTAGAAAATAAGTATTTTCCACATACTTTATGCCAATAATGCATTAGAAAAAGTACATGACATCATAATTTAGATACAGGGCATTCTATTTTTATTCCAAACCTAACATCCTGAGTACCAGTAACATGCAGCTGCCCATAAATATTACGTATTCTTTGAAACTGAAGAACCTAGAAAAGTTAAAAAAAAAAAAGTGCACGGACAAGGTGTGTAACAGAAGTAGGCTGACCTGTATTACTCTATTAATGCTGTTTTGATTAATTTCTGAGAGATTACAAAAGGTATGGCAAGTAAAAACAAGCAGGAGGGAATAGAATGGCTCAACATAAATCATCTACCAGCAATCAGGCACACCTTGTCAGGAGAAATGCCCAGGCTGCTGACTGTGAAGGGTTTATTTCCTAGCAGCTGCCACTTAACAGTGATGGGTTTTTTTTGATGAGCACGATCAAGATGATTTCTGAAGCAGAAAATCAAACGGACTGGACCGGTTTAACAAGAAAGCTCTCTTCAAAAGAGGAGGGGAGCGGGGTTGCTTAGAGATCTCAGATGAAAAAGCTGCATCTTCTCAAGGTGTTTGGAGAAAGAATGAAGAGTAACAGCCCAGCATGGCATGCTCTGGCCTCAGGTAAGTTTAACAGAGTAGCAGTTTTCAACCTTTTACAATTTGCAGACCTAAAAAGGGCTATGGAGTAAAGCCTCCTGACAATAGATTTACTTTTCTTCGTTGCCTTTCATAAACCCTGAGGAATAGGTTTCTGACTCCCCAAGGGGCTGCAGAACACACATTAAAAACACTGGTGTCAGAAGATTGGTTGTTTGTTTTTTTTTTTAAAAAAAAAACCCTTTGCTCTAAATGATCTGGCTTCTATTGTCAAGCAGTCGGCTCTCTGGTTTAAGAAAGCTGGCTGGTGCCTATGAATTCTTGATCACAGACTTCAAAGGGAAGAAACACATGTGCAAGATCAGCCTCATAAGAGGGTTGCCTTCTGAAGCTGTCTTATGACAACCGGTCGCTCCACAAGAGCGAGTATACTCGGTGGGAATAGAAGCCGCACGCTCAGCCCATGCATACAGCAGTACTGGAAGGTGACAGTTCTCTTGAATAAGACAAGCCAATTTCAGTGTAGAACAACGATCAAAACACTGAAAAAAACCCAAACCCAACCACCAAACACATGAATAAAACTTGTTAGTCATTCAATTAAAATGAACTAAATGCACGCAAGGGGAAAATTCTCTCCCTTTGGAGCAACCAAAACCCAAGAGATCACCCTAACGCCACGATGCGCAGCACAGCCGCCTGTTCCATCCTGCACCCCCAGTACTTCCCAAGTGGAAGTCCTTGTCTGGGCGAAACCGGAGGTGGAGCCGAGGGAAATAAGAGATCCCAAATAATTCCTGCATCCTTTCACTGCTGAGGACGTAATAAAGACAATCTGGTGTATGAGCTGCTTCTGTTTTACTCCTCAGATCCAGACTTCATCTGGTCCCCATTGAAATTAACAGAATAAACCCAAAGTGAAAGTCTATAGGGTACTGCTCTATAAAGTGAGACTGAACTGGACTGTCCAGGAAGCTTTCTTTTTCCCTTTTTATCAGTAGCACTACGAATCTTCAGATTTTTACCACGGGCTTTTGAATGTTCAAGTGCTCACCAAGAAAACCCTCCCAAAAATCAGATGGCATATTAATTTGGGAGAAATCCTTTCAGAATACGGCTTTCCAGTCCCCACTCTTCAGCTGAAGATCAGGCGTGGACTACCAATACCACACTGTCCCACTGGTAAGCTCCAGGAGAAAACTTTTTAAAGATTACTGAATACCCATGGGAGTCTTTCTAACAGCAGTTAAGTGGCTATTAGCACCATGTCTTCCCTGGTACGCATGAAATATAAGCCTGATTTCTAGATACAAACAGCATCAGTAAATGCAAATTAAAACATTATTTCTGATGTTTTTTCAAAGTTTGTCAACTTCAGTAGCACTATGTTCTATCCAAAGGTGTCTCTGATCAATCTAAAAATGGCCAATGCCACTCTTCACAATCTTCACAACTACTTATGGTCTTTTCAATTCTACCAGTAGAATTTAGTAAAAAAAACCCATTCAGTTATGATTATTTTTTTTCCTAAATACAGATCTAGATAGGATGTAGAAATTAACAGCTGTAAATATAATAAAATGTTGATAAAAAGCAGAATCTATTTAATGGCAGGTTTTCTTTGTTTTGCAGTTGTTTATATACAATTTATGAAGAATTCAAATATTCAAGAAAAGTGGAAACTCTTATAGTGCAAAGTAACCCAAAGGATTGTCCATCTCTTTTTCCAAAAAATTTTTGTGTAAAAGGTGCTTGCACCACAGGGAAGCACCAGCACATGGATGCTGACAAATAAATGTATAAGCACTGACAGCATAATAGAACTGGGTAAGCAAACTGAACTCAAGGTAAAAAAAAAACAAACGTATTACAGCTTGTCTGCATTACTTTCTATATTTGTTCTGATGTGTTTGGGGATGAACTTGGTAGACAACACAACTTAACAATGTCCCTTCATATTTTCATGATGTTCTCCTTACCAAAAACTGAACAGTTTCAACACTTAGTGTCGTTGAGGTGGACAGTGAGTCAACAGGGCTGTCTCCGAACCCTTAACAAGGGCAAGATGCAATAATTTCATTGCAGTATTACTAGCACAAAACCCTCCCCTTCGATCTTTCTCCCCACCTTTTCATAGTATTTGACCTCGTAGTCCAAGATGATGCCATTCGGATGTTCGGGTTCTTGCCAAGACAGAGAGACGCTGTTCCTGGAGGTCCTGTCTTTCCTTATCACTGTGATGGGGGACGGAGCTGTAAAGGGGATGGGGGGAGGAGGGAAGAGAGAAAAGCAAACTGAGTTTATCTCTGTTTCAATCCTTGGCAGAGAGTATTGTTTCCATTTAAAAGACTCACGAGCATAGGTCTGGACTTGTGTCAACATCCAGCAGCTGGATTATAGTCGTGGTACACATGCCTTAAAGCATACTGGCCTCAAGGAAAATGAACTGAGATTTTCTGTTAGACTGGAGGACTAATGGCAAGGCAGCAGATGGTTTCGATCTGCTACTACAGTGTAAGCAATGAAACACATTCGATACACTAAAATACAGAACAAAATAATGGTACTACCTATTTGTTATAATGCCGAAGTATTATCATTACCAGACCCTGCAGAACTCTAACATTTTCATTGCAACTGTAAAATGGTGCTGGGATGCATTACGTACAAGGAACTCCCGGTATACGTGGCCAGTAATAACCATCAGCGTACTGCAGAATACACCTCTTTTATAAGATTATTTGGTAAGCTCTCCAGATAAAAATTGCTCCGATATATACTTCTCCTTTACCGCATTTCTTTGAAAATGAAACTTGAAGACAAAAAAATATCCAAACTACAAAACAACCTCATTTCTGATCTGTATTAATCAATTAAGCATGACGATTGCATGTCCCAGACTCACCCACCACCCACAACGTCGAAGTCCTATCAACGTTACAGAAAAAAAATCATAATTACCTAAGATGCTTGAACATCGGTTCAGTTTTAGACCACCCAGCTCTATGCCTTGTTCCAAGACCAGGCCTAAGGTTTCCTGGACTCACTGAAAGCTATGCAATTTTTAAAATTATTTTTTTCTGCTTCTTTTGGGTTGGTTTCCCACTCCAAATACTTCTCTTCTGTGGTTTTGGCCAAAATTCATCACATGATAACTTACAGATCACACATTAAAGGTCGTAACTGTCGGGGGTTTTTTTTAAAAAAAATCTTTTGCCAATAAACAGCCTTTTATCTTAACATGTAAAACAAATGTGTTTATAAGTTCAATATTGTGCTATCCTAATAAAAAGGCTCTAAGTGATCTAAACAATTTAATTTCATCTGAATCCTATGAAGCTTTTACTGTTCATAATAAACTGGTTGCACTTTACAGGCAGTACACATTTGCATGCATTAGCCAGTGCCCTCTCCGTTTGGGTTTTCATTCCTGCAAGAGATCTTTCAAAAGCCAACAAAGAATAAGTATTAATTAAAACAAATTTTGGAAAAATCTTTCTGTGTTTGATTTTGCTAAACTTCCATCAAAACATACTTTCTAGTCTTGAGTCATAATCTAAATGTTGACATTCTTCTTCAGTCGAGGATCTTTAATCTAGAAAGCTATATACACCCGCACATATGCATGCACATATGTATATACACACTGCCATTTCAGTCTGGGTTGAAACGCATCCTTCGAGCAGCATTTTCACATCACATGGTTCACAACAGTTTTCTGAAAGTAAAAAGTTGCAAAAACCCTTTCCCACCTCCTTCCCCCTTCCCCTCACCCTTTTATTCCCCCCCCAGCAGGAAGAATTTGTCCTGCATTTAGATTACTGAAATCACATTTTGGAAGAGGTTTTAATGTTTTGCTTTGTGTGGATCTTTTTTTTTTGGGGGGGGCAGGGGGGTTGGTTTGTTGTCAAAGTAGAATGGGAAAGGTCTCTTTCTATGCCTGCTGAAGAATTGAAAAGCAGTAGGGCAAGGTATACAGGACTGGTTTGTAATGAACATCCTTCGGTAATTCCACTTGAATTCCTCTCAGGCACAAACCAGTGCTAGAGCCAAAATACAAAGTGGTTAGCTGGCTGGACTGCTCTGCTGTAGCCAGCTCTATGTTAACTCATACACCCATGCTTGCTGCTTTTATGCTCCTGTAAATCATTTTTATGTCTTCTTTCCAAGTCAAGCTATTCATCTTTTTTTGTATGTGAATAGATTGCCAAGCCCAGTACCCCAGCTGGTAACACTTCCCATTAAGGTAACATTAATACAGATATTATGAATAATTAATATATGATTAACAGAAATGGCTTTTCCCCTAATAAATTATGGTAATTTGTGCTATAACGCATTCTCAGGGCAGGCTGAAATAATCTTATACGCTCCAATACAGATGTGCTTTAAAAAAAGCTTTCTTCTAACACAGTATTAATTATTTTGAGCTCATTTACACACATCTCTGCAGATGCTACCACTAACTTATCTCACAGCAGTTTATTAGAAAAGCGTCTGCTCTGCAGTTATCAATAACATTATAAAACATTCATATACCTTTTCCAATCCCTAGGGTTCCCAAAGCTGCTTAGAAATTATACGTACAGAGTCTCTGGAAGAGACAGCATCCCTCTCATGGGCATACGGAGTAGAGATGGATAACCACAAGGAACACAAAGTTTCGGGCACCTTTAATCCCACGCACAGAACAGATCGGAGTTCTGCAACACAGCGCTGCACACAAGGCTGCTCCAACAGCTACTGAACCTCCCAATTATGCAAATTATGTATTCCAAAACTGTTTAAAACACCATCTTACCGTAACTATGTCGATTACATAAGTTACCTAGTTTAAAGGCATTAACCTTCAGTGCATAAAGGAACAGCATATTCAGGTATTTCAGTTGTCAGCTATTTACTTCTGGAAGATAAACCACAGTATTTGTGTTCAGAGAGGAAGATATGTATTTGTAACCCTTTTTAATCATTCATGGTATCTTTTTTCGTCTTGTTAAACCATCTCGTACATCATCCGAGCATTTTAATTTTGAAGGACACGGGATGTTAAAAACAAAGACTCAATATCTGGGTGTAGATTTCATAATTTTCCTGCTGTTCCCATCATCTCTGTGCATTCACATTGGATTTCACAAGCAGCAGTTGATTTTGGTTCCCCTTTACATCTCTGATGCATAAAACAGAGCCCCAGAGAGGACAGCCCTCACAAGGATTTCTTTCTGCAGTTCCTCTCCTGGCACTGTGTCAGGCTCACAGCTCTTCGAAGCACAGGCAAAACCAAACAGTGCTGCTCCTGGGACGGTTTCAGCATCAGGACACTCCATCTACAAAAGGAGGAGTAGGGAGGAGCAAGGATAAATCTTGACATGAGCATCCCCGACAGCCAGCCTTGTGCACCCCTGTGGGTGGGGGCAAAGAAAGGAGTCAATATCCTGTGCCCAGGGGGGCTGCCACCCCACGTGGCCCATCACAGCTGCACCCTGGCTTTCCCCAAACCAGCCAGACCCTGCTGTAAGCTAAGAGATACTTCATATTCAGAATACCCATTTTTCATTGCAATTCCAGGATTTTCCTTTCGTGAATTTAAAGACAATTAGATTGTGCAATAACAAAATGCCCGGACAAATATTTTAAATGTCTGCACCTCCCACTGACAAAAAGAATTTTGTCACTACAGGTTAGGTAAAAAATGACATATTATGAAGCATTTTTAGAGAAGGAGAATTTTTAAAAATTATTTTAAAGCATCAATATCAACACAAACTTAGGTTACATTAATTTATCGTTTAGAAAATATACATTTCAAGGTCAAACACAAAAAGAGTACTTTTTTAGACTAAGAGGTTGAATAAATGTGGTTTCAGTGATTTTTGGATAAATCCTGTGGCTCGTATACCTCTACATATTAACATTTTTATTGGCACCTTGATTAATGTATTAGTACTCTTAACTTCTTCACTGAATTAGAGTTCGGGGGTTTTCTGTAATTAAATTCCGGCTCGCGTGGCCATGCGTTAAGAGGTTTATTCTCAATAGTCACCTGCAATGCATACAGAGGTATTTTTATGCATCAGATGGTTGCTATTTGTCTGGTACTACAGTCTAACTGGTTTACGACCAGCTTAAGCAGTTACCATGAACTTTCAGAACTCCCCAGAGCTACAAGGGGAAATGTACTTTGAGCGCTCGATGTTGTCAGGTAGCATTTGTGACAACTGGGAATGTGGATGTTGAAAAGGTAACGAATGCAATGATCCAGGGAGCTTAGTCTCACAAGTGTAAAAACCTCCTCACTCATGACTATTAAAGGTGCAAGCAAATAACGTGAAGGATCTAGCAGAGAGGACAATAAAACTCTGCTCAAATTGATTTCCCAGCGAAACTGACCCCAACAGATCATTTGTTTGCCTCCAGTTTAATAGCAGCTGTATATAACTCTCCTTATTGACTTTTTCCTTATTCCTTGGTTATTGTTTTCATATGTGACTGGCTTACAGATGTATATTTATACTGGAAGAAAATACCCTGTGTCCTGTGACAGAGAGAACTCAGTATTAACTTCAGGAAGCCATGTGTGTACAACTGCTGAAATATTTAGAGTCCTGTTGTTTCTTGCTTAGGTCTCTAGATCACACATTAAATTTTAGGAAAGGATTTCATTCTAAACTGACCATGGCCTGCTCACTTCCAGCTTTTGCTTGCAACCAGTTATCAGTGTCGGGGAGTGAAATACTCCACGCTGTGCTGAATGATGGTGATCAAGAACATATTTGAGTTAGCAGAACTGACTGTATTACCCAAATTGCAACTACTTCTGCACTGCTGAATAAATGGAAAGCTTATTCCTTTTTCTTTAGAAAACTGATGATTTTATTATCTAATTGTAATACTGTCAATTGATATAATGTGTAAATTTTCTTTAACACCTATGATGCCCCTGAGAGGTAATGTGGAAAAAGAGCAGTAAACAAAGATCATAATCTGAAAATTAAACCTGCAGCCTCTGACAGCAGGATCCACTGGGACCCAACCCCAAATCCGTAAGTCTTAGAGGACCAGTGTCCAAACTACAAAACTATCACACAAGTCAAAGTGGGAACGCCAATGTTTGTATGAGTAAGCCCATTTCTCACTTGGAGGCGGTTTCTCTAGAAAACCGGAGCCACAACCGCAGAGTCAGGATACGTGAGAGAAGTTACCCCGGTGCAAGCGTCAGACGCGCACACATGGCCCAGTCTGGCACCGCTTGTAATGCTGCACACGCACATTTCACTCGTGCAACAGCAACCCAACATCTGAGTTTTTGTGAACCAGACTTTCTATCTTTAGGTTTATCCAACCATTTCACTACCAACCAGCATTCAATTCGTGACAGAGTCCTAAGTAATGACTCACAAATCAGCATAAGGACATCACATCTCCATGACAAAATCACATTAACATGATGTCTGTATGAACTGCTACACTTGCCCTCAGACCCTTTACGACTCCAACATCTAGTCTGTGGCTTAATATCTAAGGGCTTTTTATAGAAGACTACTCAGAACAAGCAGGAGTTGCACTATATTAAACCTCCTCTGATTGCACTGCTACTTACTTTTTCCATTCAGTGCAGCTAAAGGCGCTGCCTCCCTCTACATGGTTGCGCTGAAGCAAGGCTGATCCCACGGGCGCATTCCAAGAAGGCTCAGTCAGCACCAGGTCCCCAGGTGCCTCCCAGAAGGCAGGAGGAGGAGGAAACAGTTCCACTTTAACAACACTTTGGAAACCTGCTAAACCCTACACGCTCCTCTTCCAGATACAATTACCCACCTCTTCAATGTGTGTGCAGACACAGTCCCTTGCCCTTTAACCTCCAGGACACTTAGTTAAACTAGCACAGTACTTGCGTTTGTGTTCTTGCACCTTTTCCTTGAGCTGAAGCAGGCCTAATATATTTTTATGACTTGGGCTGTAAAATGTCATCTGATTCTGTAACATCCCTGGAGACATTCGAAAAACGTGTAGACGTGGCACTCCAGGACATGATCCAGTAGGCATGGTGGTGTTAAGCTGACGGTTGGACTTGATGATCTCTGGGGTCCTTTCCAACCTTAGTGATTCTGTGATTCTATGATCATTAGTCGACCTGTCAGCCACAACGAAATGTACCTTCCCTGTCACCAGTGACCAGGCATTATGGCCCCTCACCATCCCAACAGCAAGGGGCCCATGTCAGCGTGCAGGACCCTCACACCAGATCCAGGCTAGATCCTAGTAAGATATAATCATAAGGAGGTGAGTGAAAAGGTTCCTAGTTTCTGGGAGAGGGCTATCAAGATCCAGGCATTATACATATCAGAGCATGGAAGGAAAGAAATAGGACAAAGCTTTAAGGACAAATAGAAGCGGAGAAACAAAGCTGTTGTGTGTGGGAGCTGTACATAATTCTCCCAGAAACAGGATGATTTTAAAGACTGCTTTGTTCATGGCTATTTTACAGGATGACTGCCTGCATTATGGGAGAAGTACCCAAATGCATCTGGAAGCTGTGGTTATAGACTCCAGCCTGTGGTTACAGACTTCGGAGCGGCTGCAGGCATCGCACAGGTGCCGTGAAGGAAAGGCAGCAGGGAACTGGGAAGGGGAAAACAAGCAGCTTCAGCAGGAATTACACTAAAAGGCAGCTGCTTGATTCTGCTCTCAAGCGCAGAGAAAGGCAACCTTCTAGCAGCAGCTGTCACTGGACAAGTGATTACTAGAGATCATTTCTCACTCTCACAAATAAATTCTAAATTAAAAGCAAACTTCATTAAGTATTTCACATTCATGTTCTCATTTCTCCCTCTTTTCATTAAAAGAGATAGCAAATGCCTTCCACAGAACAAACGAAAATGTTAGACTTGCTCATATGTTTAACACGTGTGTCATAAATCATGGAAATGGCACGTTCGTTTGGGAAGTATCAGGCTGCACAAGGCACTCACTTCAGAAACTAAAAATTATGGTGCCATGGCGTTCACAGCTGTTATTTCAGAGAGGAGACAAATGCTGTATATGCTTTCATAAGGACTCGGCCCAAAGGTACTCATAACACAAATGTTATTCTTTCTGTTCCCTGTTTGAGATGGTGATGGCGGGAGCTTCACAATACTTCATATGTTTCACTGAACGTGTTTAAGACCATATCAGTTTAAAATAAACAGTTTTGCTTTGCCTTCCCTACCCCATTGTTACATTACTTTATAGGATGTTAGAGCCTCAGGCTTCCCGGTGTGCAGTTTTCAGAAAGAAGAATTTATTCACCATGTCCATAACATCAATGGTCAGGTGCTGAGTAGGCTTGCCCTGTCCGTGAAAGGTTAGTTATTTCCTTAACAAGAGAAAAACCCATTTACAATTTGAGAAGTATACTTAAGAACCATCTCTAGAAATGCCAGTATCCAAAAATGGAGAAGACAATTGCCCTTAGATAAGTAATTTATGATATAAAGTATTCATTTCCTTTCAGGTAATTGCCAAGTTGACCTCCTGAACTGGTCTGTCAGTAAGGTCCATCAGAGTCTTCAACCTGGTCAGAAGACACTATGAATGGAAACATTTCTCAAACTTCTTGCTCTGTCATTCTTTGGTAGTTTCACAGATGGCTTTAGACCAATTGCTTTTGCAAAGGTGAACCAGGACAGAAGAATCTCTGATGGAAAAGACTTGAGAGGTAATCAACATATTCTTTCACTTTCTTTTGGATTTGGGGATGAATTGACCTTTGGTTTTGTCTGGTTTTAAACATTTTCTTTATATATAGAAGCACAGTTTATGAAAAGGAATGCTGGAAAGAAAACTTTCATACATATTCTACTGTAGAATTAGACACTGCAAGAAAAGTAAAAAGAAACAAAGAAATGTCACTTCCTTGAGGGATTTCTGATGTCAAGCTTACAAACTTTGAGGGCACTCAAATTTGCAAGACTGGGAAGCTGGAAACAGTGAGAAGAAGCAAAGTCATTAATTTTCAGAACAAGGTCTACTGGCTTCAGAGAGTACCTGTCTTCAGGAGCAGGATGACACATCCTGAAGCTCAAACCAGCTCATGTAGTTGGTGTGAGTAAAACCAAAGTCGCATGTATGTGAAGACTGTAACATGCAGGGGTGCATAACTTTGAAACTATAATTTGGTTTTGTATTAAAGTGCTTTTAAAAAATAACTATTACATTAATAATTCCCGTTGACAGGAATAGTACCCAAGCCCAAAGAGACAAGTAAAGTTTTTTTCCCAGCTGGACCCAGCATGCAAATTGTCCAGACGGAACAGCTTCAAGAAGCAAGGGAAGCTGATAGTTCTGTTTACAATCAAGAAGAACACAGACTATTTCCCTCAGTGATTCCTGAGAATGCTAGCGCAGATAAGGGAAAGACAGCCAGAAGTCTAAGGAATATTATTGAACCGAGTGTTAGGCATCCTGTTTACCTACATTTCTTTATTGTTACTATTTTACTAAAACAAGATATTAAATGAGAATCACAGGTACCCTCGTGTTAAAGACTGTAATAGAAGCAAGAAGAGAAAACCATTATCCACTGATCGCTGACCACAATTTCACCACGACCTCCGGAACAGGTAGCTAAAAGCACTGGAAGCAAAAAATGCTAGCTGAGCCACAAACTTCACCTGCAAACTTTCTCTAAGGCCACGAGCGGTCACATGAGGGCTGTGTGCGCACAGAAGAGACCAATCCATGTCACCGACTTTGAAGCCTCGGCAGAGCTTCCTTGACGTTCAGGGGAAAAGGGATCAAAGGCTTTGCAGGCAGAACGTCTCTAGCTAATAACAGGCTATGCATGGAGTGACATTGTTAAAACACTTCCCTTTTATATCCCTAAAGGAGGAGTTTTATTGAGTTAAAATGATCCTTGAATAGCCTCTGGGCTGAACTGTAAAACACATTTGAAAAGCGTAAAATCTTTATTTATGCCAGGAATGTTTGAAACTCAAAAGATAAATGTCATTCAAAAAACCAAGCATGTCCTAGGTATTCAGTACGTAATGGGGCACAGCTGTAATAACAGTCAGTGAACCAGAGACTCCCTACATCATGTCATTAGCTCACTTTTAATAAGTCTATCTTCTTGTCCTTTTTATAAGGACCATAGGGAAAGAAAGAAATATATCATGCACCAAACATCTGTGGCTTTCTCAAATTGTCTCTCTTAGAAGACAGATCTACTCAAGGGACCTGTCTTGGGATATAGATTGTAAAGTGCACACAACCCTTTCTAAATATGGATTTTATTTAAACAGGGCGCATCACACACTGTTTGCAAGTTGCTGAAGACAGCGCAGTCTAGCTTAACAGTCTAAAGACTGAACATATAAATAGCACCAGTTTCTGCAAGTAATCAAAGGCATTTATTGAAATAAAGATTGGTGCTCGACTTGGTACTGAATTTATTCCCTTGAAGCCACAGCTACCAGGCAAATAAAATTCCAGTTTTGAGGAGGTTTTAACAACTTTTCCTGGGAGTCAAGTGAATCTTTTCTTAGAACAGCACTGAAAAAATTACTGATTCTTTCACTTTCCCCCAAGCTCGGAAATTTTCAGTCTGCAAATGACACATGTAGATCAAGATATTACAAACCAGCTACATCAACCCTTTAGGACTCTCCTCATCATGACCCTAATTTCTGTACCTAGTGATCAGTTTTGTTCTCAAGTTGTTTTGAACAATTTTCACCCTGGCCCCTCGCAAAAACTCCATAGTGCCTTATCGGTTACCTTGTACTTAAACAAACTTATCCCTCCTGTGTTTCAAAACTGCTAGATTTGACAGCTAATACATTTAAGAAAGAGACAGAAAGAAGAGAAAAAATAAATTTGATTTAGTGTATGTAACAGATTGGGCTGTGTGCTTACACCTGAACAAAATACCTGGTTGATGTGTTTTTACCACATTGTTATTCACTGATTCAGAAAAAAAAATGAGAGAGGAAAATGGATTATGGAGTCAACTCAGACCCAGTACTGCCACTCAGAAGTGCACATACACAGCTGCTATTGCAGTCATCTCCTTTCCTACATCTTTTCATGCACAGGTTAAACGACTAAGCAAGACGATTCAACAGGCTATGTGAATGGTTCTGCTTTGTGGGTTTTAGAAATACAAAAGATAAAAGGAGGAGGCTCCTGATCATCAGACCTACTGCTCTTCTAGGGAAGCCTGAGATGAAATGGGGTGTATCTGGTTTTTTGTTATTCTTCATACTATAGCTGTACGTAGATGCCTCAGTTAGATCCAGGGGCGGTTGTTATTCTCTTTCACCTTCCTATACGAAAAGAGCCATACAGAGAAAGGAACCAATGTTTTACAAGTGCACAACTGAATCGTGAGGGGACCAAACCACAGATTTACGCACTTCATTGAGAAGCATAATCACTTTCTTTAGTTACTAGGAAGAGACTGACATATCTAGGTAGGATTTAGCTCACAAAAAGCCTCCTCTATTTCCTTTGCATTTCTTTCTACAGCAGGTAACCGGAGATTCCTATTTAGACTCTGATATTTTTTTTTATTTTGTTTTTATTTTGTAACTATCTGAATCCTATATGGATTGTGTGGAAGAGCTGGGCTCAACTGAGGTTAGAGTTTGAGTCTCTTGTTACAACACATCCCCTTTGTTCCTCTCCTGATGTCAGGATATGTGACAGCAGAAAACGCTTTGGAATCTATTTAGTACTGGCACTGGCTCATTGTAGCTGAACTCAGTTGCTACCACCATTCGCAGCTGCACTGTTGGGACCTTGGTTTACAAGGCCCTAAGTCCTTAAGAATTAAGCAAACATAAAACTACATTTAAAGCTGCTACACTCTACTTTTAGTGATTAAAAGAAAACAGTCCATTTTATTATCAAGCAGGCATGCAGTAAAGACTTGAGGTATTTTAAAAAAAAATAAATATATTTGGGCATCAGCATGGGTATATTTGGAAAATACGGAAAGTTTAATTATTTTGACTGAACGGTGTTGCTAATAATTATTTTGCTGAAACCGTGGACACTGAATTATATCAGAAATAATAGAAGAGGGAAAAGCTGAGGAAGACATACATGCAAAGCTGGCATTTGGAGACAGAATATTTGGCCTGACATAGAGTAGCTGCTGTATCCAGGAAAGTGCTGTCTACAAAAAGAGGGCCACAGACCAATTACCTGGCCTCCTTCCTGCTGCCCGCTATCCTCTTTGCACACAACCATCAGACATGGACGGAGGTGGAAAGGGCCCTCTGCAGATCACCTAGTCCAACCCTCCGCGTTCAGCAGGGTCAGCCAGGGCAGGTGACTCAGGATCTTGATTAGTCAGGTTTTGAATACCTCCACAGATGGAGATGCCACCGTCTCTTTGGGCTACCTGTTCAAGTGCTCAATCACACTTAAGAGTAAAAAAGTTTTTTCCTATGTTTTAACAGAATTTCCTGTATTTCAATTTGTGACCATTGCCTCTTGTTCTGTCACTAAGCACTACTGAGGAGAGCCTTGCTCTGTCTTCTTTACACCCTCCCATTAGACCTTTAAATACATGGGTAGGATCCACCTGAGCCTTCTCTCCTCCAGGCAGGGCAGTCCCATCTCTCTCATATGACAGATCTTCCCCTCTCTTAATCATCTCAGTGACCCTTCACTGGTCTTGCCTCAGTATATCCATGTCTCTCTTGCACTGGGCAGGGCCTAAGCTGGACACACCACTTCAGGTGTGGTCTCACCAGTGCTGAGGGAAGGGGAAGGATCAGTTGGTAGTGCTCCACCAGGACCCCCAGGTCCTTTTCCGCAAAGCTGCTTTCCAGCCAGTTGGCCCCCAGCACATGGTGGTGTTACGGGGTTGTTCCTCCTCGGGTGCAGAATGACCTCAGTCAGGAATGCTAAAGATTGACATTGAAAATAGCATGCTGAAGGAAGCTCAGCAGAATTACATTCTGGAAAGTCAGGAACATACAAAGACTCAAAGCTTCTTCACAGTGCCAAAAACAACTGTTGAGGAAATGTTCTGTAACAATTTTACGCATTATCTTATTCAACTTTGGGACACAGACCTAGAATAAGAATTCTTTACAAGCCAATTCTAACACCTTCTCCAGGTAAAGCTAGACCTTCAAAGGTAATGGCCAGTAAATGCTAACTACTTCTGACTTAGCTCTTAAGCAGTTAAATTTTTATCACTAGGTATATGTTCATATCCAATAAACTCGTATGGACTGTACTTAAACAGATACCACATTTATCTGTTAGATAGGAAGTGCAATCCCCTTCAGGAATATAGCAAGTTTTATTTGTTATTGCTCACTTTGGGACTTCCCTAAGTTTCAACAAGCTGAGGATGCTTTCAGTATTTGTTTTGTTTTACATAATAAATACAGCGAGAACTGTATTTACTATTTATTAGACATGCCACTGTCATATTGTTTGCATGAGTTTGTATTTGTTAGTTCTAGCAACTATAAAGTTAAACAAAACTAAGCAAACAGATTTTAGTTCAAACAAACAGAACGACTTCTTGTATGGGGAACCTCCTCATCAGATCTGCTGGGAGGAAAGGATGGGGATGGCACTGCGTGTGCTGAGATGCCAGTGGGACAGCCAAGGCTTCCTAAGACCTACTTGATAGATCAGTATATGGTAATGGTAGAGATTTCTGCAAGTTTTGAAAGTTCTCCTTGTCCCCTCTAGACTGCAGAGATCCCTGAAGAGAATGTCTATGTAAAGTGCTGTTAAATCAATTATGTCCTTGTTTAAAATATTAATCTTTTTGCTCAGTATTCCTGAGACATACCTACAACCTGTATGACAGTGTGTGATACCATAAATGCAGTGATAGGGCAGAAAAACTGCTACTTTCTCACATAGCATCTGCAAAACTCATATTTGTCCCTGACTCAATGGCTCTGTTTTCCATTGGAACACCTTCTGCTCCTCTTTTTTGTAGCACGACTACGTTGTCCCTACCATCTCTTAATCTTTCTCCAGTGAATTCCACACCCCATTTCCATTTAAAACCTCCCTGGGCTCCAATGTGAGTTTTCTGCTTGCTACAGCTCAAAGACAGTAAACACAGAACTGCCCTGGCCTGGCCTGGATGCCTTTTCCCTTTGGGTCACTTAGAAAGCTCCAAGGAATGGACAACTTTCTGGTATTTACAGATAAATGTGTTTTAAGAAAGCCCATAAACTGTGGTCAGAAACCGCAGCAAACCTAGAATATCTGTGCCTAGACCCCGATCACACCAGCAACAAGCCAGGCAGCGTGGCACAGCTGTCAGCCTCTCTGCGTGGCACGTTCACAATTAGGATGCCACCTCCAGGGGTACCGAACGCCGCATCCTTTCCCGCAGCAGCCAGTGACCCTTTCCAAATGGGGTTGATTGGTGTTATTAGGAGATCACATCTGCGTGGTGCAACATATTGACATGAAGAGAGCTTTCTTCGGGCGGCAGCAGAATGCTTCAACGTAATTCAGAGGAAGCTGTGTCAGGCAGCATCTGGAGGCATGTATTACTGTGCAATCAAAGCGGGTGACCAACAAATTACATTACATAGAAATGTGTGCCTTTTCTTTTTGATTTCCACACCAAAGAAATACAGGAATTAGAAATATTGCAGTCTCATACCTGTCTAGCCATACTTTGCAAGAGACCTTTTTTTTTTTTTTCCAGTGACACCTGCTCATTAACCTTCACTGGAAAGGAAGGAAAACAAAGTACAATAAAGGCACAGGAAAACTCAGGCCAGACAGTTGGGAAAAAAAAAAATAAATTCATTTTCCCAAATGATATGGTATTTGCCTCAGTTCACGGGACTGGATCTTGGCTTTATAACAGTTTTGTACTGTAAAACTTATTATCTTTCCTGTATTCACAGCACCAGCAGAATCAGTCTGGATGTTTCAAACATTACAAGTGACAAGAAAGCACAACCTTCCTTAACTTCTAGACCAGGTTTGAAAATTCTCCAGGAAAATCTTATTGAGATTGTTAGTTACAGATTCTAAAACTCAGAGCCAATGTAAAGGTATCAGCAAATTTTTCAGCAACATTTAAGGTGACCCTTTTTGTCTGTGTATATAGCTACGTGTATATGTAAATTATAATTATGTGTGTGTATGTGTGTATATGATATTTACATACAAAAATGGAGCTGCCGTGCAAACTGACTGACTCCTAACATATCTGCTGATTATACTTTAATACTCTCTGGTAGATCTCCCAATCACCACATTATAGAAAATTAGTAATATGCATGTTCTGATCTATTAGGCTGGTGATGGATTCATAGGCACAACCAACCATATGTGTGGTGAGAAACACGGAAAGCAATGTTGTTCAATTTTCAGCAGGCCTTTGGAGCTCAGAGACCCAGCAAGCACGACGTCAACTAATGCTTGTCTAGAATGGAGTTCACCTGAAGTAAAGATGTACAAAGTCTGACTTTTACCAGCAAGAGAATTGCTACAAACATCACAATTTTGTCTTTAGAAAATATAAAACATTCTGCCGTTCTGCCTCAGGCTCTTGGACACCCACATACTTGAAAACCAGTGTTTCGGGTGGGTGAGGAACATTCTGCAGAATAGCTTTCACTAAGCTGGGATGGGCCCTCATAGTGCTTGAAAAAAGCACGTGCATACTGACAATCCAAAAAACTGCAACGTCCTCCTCCCCATTGCAAGGGTACAGGCCTCTCTTTAATATAAAAGTTGGCAGAAGTGAAATAGCGTGGATTCAAGAGAGACTGAGGAGATCCAGGTCACAGGGACCTTCCAGACTTCAATCCTCTCTCCAACACTCGCAGCCTACTGACGTTGCTCCTTCTGCCGCCTTGCCAGGGGCTCTGTCCCCAGGATCTGGACCGCTGTACTGAACCGTGTCACTCCATGCGATACCCCACCCACAGACCAACCCCCAAAGCAACACGCCTCTCCTCCTTCCTTGAGTCCAGCAGAGCCCAACCATTTAACCACAGCTTTATCCAACGGGCAGATACCTCCATCCTTGAAGGAACCTACCCAAAGTCAGACAGCACAAATAATAGCCCTGGAGTCATGACTGGCTTTTAGAGTCTTTTGGCCTCTTCCAGATCCAGCTCAACAGTGCTTTCATTCTTTTTTGAAACACTCCCCAGTTAAATCTTTAATTATAATGTAATCTAAGATCTTCCGACTTCCTCCCCCAACCTCCCACCCAGGTGTTTAAGGATGACATTAGCTAAAAATAGGCTTCCGGTGAGCTAAGCCTTTGTGATCTAACCAGGGAGGGAATGCAAGAGAAACTGCATTTTTGTAATTATGCTTTAAAAGATGATGTATACATATATTTAAGGTCCAATTTTAGCAACTTGCAGAACTTCTGGGGTAATCTAATATAGTACACCAATTGGCACGATCAAGAGAGAATACAATTAAGCCTGTAGTAACCCACACCACTTAAATGTGCTTAAAGCAAAAATGGGCTACATGTAAAAGTAGAAAACAAACAAATTGCTGAAGGACCCTGTGGGTTGCATTAAACGAAGCTGCTATTGCCAGAAATGCATTACCTCTGCCACATCACAGGAACTCTGTGTTCCAAACCAAAATAAAAATCTACCTTGCATGGCGGTGCAAAGGCAGCCAGCTCTGGGACAGCACACTGCAAAGCAGGAGGCCTCTGCAGAGAAATACCTTTCACTGATCTTCTTGCGTTTATTCTAAAGAGTGTCTTCAGGTGATTTTTAACTGCTACAGTGATGAACAGGCTGAAAGGCAGTGCCTCTGATATATTAAAAAAAAATCAGAAGAAGAGAGAGCAACTAAACAAAGGCTGTTCAAGTTGCTCAAGATACACAAATATCCAAAAAAATTTAACTGTAACAGTAGCAAATTGTTTGGAATGCTCATAAAATCGTGTTTCAGAGCTGAAGTTAATGCTTAAATGAGAAAGGGATCATGAGAAGATGTTTCAATTGGGTAGATTCACCTCTGTCTGCCTACTGCATAGTTAAAAAGTCCTCCAGAGCATTTGGAAATGTAGAGACTGCTGTCAGGAAACAGCCTGTTCTCATATTTTTATGTCTCCCACGAAAGCTGATCTGTGATCTGAGGAGAAGAGATACACCCTCTCTAGTGAAAAACATTGCAATGAGATAGCTCACTAGGAGAATGTCTCCTTAGAATGACGTTAACTTGGTTGGTGCTTTGAGGAAGACAGAAATGTATGTATTTTGGGGGTGGGGTGTGGGATGGGAGGAGGTGGAAGAAGATACTGCACACATGCATGCTTTCAATACAAAGCTTCCTGACTGTGAACCCCACGGAGCAGAACTACAGAAATTTCAGGATCTAGTCTTTCTCCTCACTGGCAAACGTTGCTCCTAAACAGATGCTAGAAAAGAGTCAGATAAATGAAACCTTGTCAAATGAGAAACAAATGGTAGAATAGCGCAGCAGTGACAAAAGCTCTGATCCGACAGTCAGGGCATACTGCTGTGCTCACACAGGGCCTTGATGACTTTAATAAGTCTCCACAGAAGTAGAGCAGTCCCTTTGCACACTATCAGCCACAACACCAGGACCTATTTCAGTACTCAGCTCCACACCCCCATCATGTTGGCAATAATTCAGAGCTGGTGAGACAACTTGTAAAGAAAAAAAAAAAAAAAAAAAAAGCAGTGTTTCAAACCTCTCTAATTTAATGTTAGCTTTTTATGTGTCTAACATCAAAGCATTTTTTCACTTCTATTTAATCAAAATTAATCACTAAGATTACTACAGTAATTTATGTTGGAGATTATTGAAATGAGTGTTTTATTAAAATCTGGTTTTATTAATAAAACACATTCTGGCTAAGGAATCACATGAGCCTGCTATTAGAGTCTATTAACTGGGGACTGGGAGTTAATCATAACAGTCATGCTGCCAGGTCCTTTGACAGCAACACACACTGGGTTTGTTTCTGCTTTTACTTTTACTAGCATATTCAAGTCAATTAGTAACCCCAGCACACAAGCGGTCAGAGTAACTCCCGTAAAACAGGGAAAGGAGACAAAGGTACATATATCTCGGTAGTTCTCAACAAAGAGAGGGCAATCAGAAGGAGACTCACCAGCCTGATTAGTTGTGATGCTGACAGCAGCAAATTGTCTGGAAAGCGTACTCAAGTCAGATACCCCGTTGACTGCATCAATCTCAAAAGTGTAATTGGTATGTGCCAAAAGGTCCACTACTGTCACTGTGGTGTTGGTGAGGCCAGTCTGACGGGGTAAGAATCGCACGTTGTCACTACACGGCTCACACATCTTGGTGTTTCCTCCACATTTTTTGCAAATGATGTTGAAAGTGACATCTTTGCGACCTCCAGTGTCAAGAGGCCAGCTCCAGTCCAGGATAACAGACGTCTCGTTGATGTTAGAGATAACATTTCTTGGAGCAGATGGTGGTCCTATGAAAGGAAACAGGAGATCAGAGGGATGAGATTTTCTGTAGAGCTCTAAAATGCGAGTAATAGGGGTGAAAAAATACAAAAGTCAAAACCATAAACAACCAAACTTTTCTAGTTATTTCCTGTAGACGCTCCTGAAATATTTCACTGGACTACAGATCTAGGCTATCAAGGACCACGTTTTCTTGTAAGATAGACATTACCCTCAGGGTGCAGTTCCAGATTGAGGGTTGACAATATTGGTAGCAATTTAAAAATCCTAGCTCTCCTTCTCAAGTCTGACAGAGAACAAGAAGGAGAAAATGAAAACAGAAAGACATAAACCCAGCCCACCAATTTTTCGTAGCCTGTCCAACACGTAAGAAGACATGGGAGGCAGTGGATGGCTGACTGCAATGGGACATGAGAGGAAGCAAGCAAGCTGCTGAGGTAAAGATGGAGGAGCAAGAATGACAGCCCCGAGCACAATGATGCTACTCACTGGTGCAAGCCATGGATGGAGGATCTTTCTCAGAGCGAAAGTAATTCTTTTCACACCTGCAGTTCAGAGATGCATCTTCGTAGGTAGAGCTGTGAGGTGGGCATTTGGCACACTTCACGTTGCCAGCAGAGGCTTTGTAGAACCCAGGTCGACAAGCTGCAAAGTAACAGGAATATTGTTTGAAATTTCATGGACATCTCCTCAATGTTAACATGTGACGTTGTTACTGCCCTGGGACCTATCCATATGTAGATCACATTTTACAGATGTTTATGCTCTAAAAATACAGATTTTTCTTATAAGGAGAAAGCTGAAGGAAATAAAACCTTTTGGTAGAACAGAGCTCTTCATGCATCAACTTGGATTTGCGTTTAATTTTGCCTGCAAAACAAAACAGTGTATTGCACCACTAAGAAGAAACACTCTCTATGTTATACTTCGAGAAATTCACTTATTTTTCTTTTCTGGTTAATTTACCAAAACATTGGCCCTATCCCGCATAAGAAGCTAAGTTTATCCTCTCTCTGCTGCCAAGGTTTGATTACAAGGGCATACTAATTGTAAACTATGTCTCTTCAGTTCAGCAGGACTAAACAAACCAAAACCAAGAAAATAACTTGAACAGTGAAAGATCTATTCCATTTCTGAAGGACCATGCATCCAGATCAATGATCTGCTTCAGGTACTACCAGGAACTTGCACGGTCTGTATGAGGAGGATGTTTTCTATGTTAACCCAGTCCTCTGCAGATATTGCTTGAACCCACAAACACTGGTTCATTAACACTGGCACACTCCCTCTATCTGGACTCCTGTTGAGTTTTAGACTGATTCAGGGCCACATTTGCATCAGCAGAAAACAGTCTTTGAAGTTATAGAAATCAACAAATTAGCAAATAACTTTTTTATGAAAAATCCATGCAGTGAAATAACACTGTTGACTCCTTTCCACCAAGATATCACCATCTAAAACAAAACAAAACAAAATAAAATAAAATAAAAATAAAAAAAATAAAATACCAAAATCTGGTAAGAATCAGTAGACTCTACTGTTCAGCTGCTGCTTCACCCCCAAGACATGCATCCTTCTCCCAAATGGAATTTACCAAGTAAAAACATTGTGGCTGACACTGGTTACCCACAGGTCTGTACTCATACCTACAACCACACACAAACAGACAACCTAGCAAAAGGGAGCACATCTTAAAACACGTTCACCTTTTGCTACGCTTCAGTTTCACAGGAAACACTGTCTAATGCACAAGCACACTAGGAAAATGCCAATACCTTCTCATTGCAAATACAAAGTGAAAAAACCCAAGGTAATACAAAGAAAAACACAACTTGTTTTTGTGTCTGGATCTCAGGCAGTTAAGCTTAAATAAAATGACCCAGAACCTTTCACTGAATTCAGTGCTAATTTGAAGCTGAAAGAATGGGTTCCCCAGTCTTAGTGTAAGCCTAAATGGAAACACACATTTCAGTATTGCTTATTTTATTGGGTTTGCATGGCAAGATTTTGGTAGTGGGGGGACTACAGAGGTTGCTTCTGTGAGAAGCTGCTAGAAGCTTCCACCATGTCCAACGGAGCTCTAAGAAGGACCTGCTGCTGGCCAAGGCCAAGCCCATCAGCAATGGGACAGTGCCTCTGGGATAACAAAGTTAAGAAGGGGGAAGAAAACACTAGGAGCATTTATAGCCAGAGAGAGGAGTGAGAAGATGTGAGAGGAACAGCCCTGCAGACACCAAGGTCAGTGCAGGAGACGGAGGAGATGCTCCAGGCGTGGGAGCAGAGATTCCCCTGCAGCTCCCGGAGAAGACCATGGTGAGGCAGGCTGGCCCCTGCGAGCCTCGAAGGAGGGGTGATGGGGTGCAAAGATTCTACCTGTGGCCCATGGAGGACCTCACACCAGAGCAGGTGGATGCCTGAAGGAGGCTGCGACCCCATGGGAAGCCTGCGCTGGAGCAAGGTCCTGGCAGCACCTGTGGCCCTGTGCAGAGAGAAGCCCATGCCAGNCGGAGCAGGAGAAGAGTGTGAGGAGCCCTCCCCCTGAGGAGCAAGGAGCAGCAGACAGTGTGTGACGAACTGACCACAGCCCCCATTCCCTGTCCCCGTGTGCCGCTGGGGGGTGGTGGTGGAGAGAAATTGGGAGTGAAGTTGAGCCTGGGAAGAAGGGAGGGGTGGGGGAAAGGAGTTTTTAAGATTTGATTATATTTCTCATTACCCTATTCTGATTTGATTGGTAATAAACTAATTTTTTTCCCTGAAGTCCAGTCTGTTTTGCCCAAGACAGCAATAGGTCAGTGATCTCTCCCTGTCCTTACCTCAACCCATGAGCATTTCGTTACATTTTTTTTCTCTCCCCTACCTAGTTGAGGTGGGGAGTGATAAAGCGGCTTTGGTGGGCACCTGGCATCCAGCCAGGGTCAACCCCACCACACTAATTCATAAATGTAGTATAAAATCCAAGATACAAGACTATGTGGTCTTTTGTGTTCATCCACGCTCTGCCCAAACAGAAAAGTATTTGGATGGGCAGCCTGAGGTAGAAAAGAAGTCAGAAAAAAAATCCCAGCATTTTTGTAAGCGGTGGAGGAGAGAGAGAAGCTGCAGCATTAAACTCTATGTTCAGCTTCATGTTACCATCCATAACCAAAACCTAACTGAGTATCTGGGTTAGGCCAATTTGTTGACTAGTTCCTGGTGCCAAACGCCCGCGTGAAACACACTGGCAAGCAGAGAAAGAGCAAATCCCTGTACAGTCATATGTCCTACTCTGGAACGGCTTAATAAAGGAAAACCTCCTCACACCGCACTGAACGCAGTGAGAGAAGCATGAAACGTTTCATGCTAATGAAACGCTCATCTCAGCCACTCTTCAGTTCTTCACAGCCCTTGCGAATCACAGCGCCTGGCTGCAGCTGCTCCCTCCGGCTTCCACGCGAGCATGGCAGCTGGGAAAGACACCTCCCGCTCCAAGGCCTCTCCTGCAAGCCCCGAGGAAACAACCCTGAGTTTGAGCCTCTGAGGCGTGGGCCCGACAGGCCATCTGTGAAAGCAGAACTGCTAAAAATGACCTTGTGGGGAAGTTCACAGAGCCTAACACCAACCCGCCCGACCTGGCACAGCCTGTCCTCCTTCAGATGCTGTTCCTTGTCTTTCCATCTCCTCAAAGGCTGCAAGAGTCTTTGGGGATTTCTGTTTAACTTGAGGACATAAAGGAAACCTAAGTCCCTCTTAAACACCTCCACTGGGAGAAAACACAGCAGGAAACAGTGACCTTTTTTTGTTTTGTTATTGTGATTGTGTCAGCCTTTCAAGATTCAGATCTCATTCCTTCCCAAATACTGCCCCACGATACATGTGCCGTACCTAGAGAGAGCCTCTCTGGTCTCCTTCTGTCAGCCAGGGGAGCCTCAAATGATTTTACTGTCTCTGGGCACAGCATGGCCATTCCTGGCCCTAAGACAACACAAGAGCCAGGCAGAAAAGAAGGGGTGCCAGTCCCGCTCTTACCAGCATGAGTAACTAAGCAAACACATCAAGGAATAAACATTGCACTGTATCTGTCCAGTTAATTACACAGCACCATCACCAAAACTTTCCACGGAAACTTACTGCCAGGTATAAAAGTCAAAGGGTTTCGCTTAACCATATCTACTCAGCTTGAAGGGACATTTTTATGTTATTTATATTTACGGTCAGGCATACACAAGACAAAGATGTAGTTATGAATATACACACTATAAGTTTTTGACAATAATTTCATATCCTGGTTTAATGTAAAGATTGGGAAAAGACAAATAACCTAAACCTGAACCTTTGTCAGGTGGTTGGTCTTCCTGCAAGACACAATTTCCACTGCTTATTAAGCATAATTTATTCATAGCATCATAACACACGAGCATTCATTTACAGGATGGAACTACAGCAAGACTGTTTATTTGGGACACGTTCAAAGCACTTACCATCAACGTTTTAATAAGGTGTTGAATTTAACATAAGTAAACAAGCTTGTGTAAGAAGTGGACAGATTCTGTGGGGTGAGGAAGAGAAAGGAAGGAATCAAAGTGCTCCATTAATAAATGTCTCTCTCATCCCTTGGGTGAAAACTAATAGACCTCATAAAAGCAAAGGTGGTGGTGGTGTGGGACCAGAGAAGAAAAGGAAGAAGAAAGAGGAGCATGCAAGAAGCACCCTGGTAACATGAGAACAGCCTTTTTCTTTTCCAGAGGGATTTCATTGTTTTGTGCTTCTACTATCGCAGTACAGAGTGAGCAGTCCGGGCAGGGGTGTGCGCCGATCAGATCCCTGCTGCCCCGGTATGCCCTCATGAGGGCATCCCAATCTCATGTCTTCGCCCCCAGGCTGTCTCGCGCTTTCTGTCTGTGTCTGTCAGAACAATTTAAGATTATTCACAACCACAGCCCAAAGGAGAAAAAAAAAAAAAAGCAATTATACCTGAAATTGAAGCTTGGAAAAGGGGGTGCCAAGAGAAAATACTGTCAATGTACTCACTATTATTCTTCTTTTCCTAGTTGTTTTTTGATTCTGACATATAAGAGAAAAAAAATGAAGCCTTTACTTCAAAAGGCATTCTTTTTTTTTTATGTCAGAAAAATTGGATTACATGAACTGATGGAAGAAGGTTTGGCTTTTTGAGGTGAATACCATGGCTCTGGTTTCAGTAAGGTCAAAAATAAAAGGACTAGCATAGAAGTCTTCACCGAATCTGTAATTTCAGCGTGGGAACCAGCTGTGAACGGCAGTTGCTTTTTCTCAACATTTTCTTCTAGAAGCTAAGAAATTTTCCTTTCCCTCGCAACGGGGAATGATATGGGAGGAAGTGGACGCAATGGGCTGGGAAGAAAAACCTCTCGACACACTAAAAGTGAGTACAGGAGACCTTGAGAGTTTCTACCTACGTGATATAAACTGTACAGCAAGGCCATCTGCTTTTGCTTTTTAAGAAGGTCTCCTCAAGTCAGATGCACAATACCTGCTGGCCCCGGTGACTCCTGTGATAACTCCAGTATTATTTTAAAACCATATGCAGCCTGATTTCCATCTCTTTTATTTGAGTGTGAGCCACTGACTTTCTGTCAGTTGTCCTTGTTACTGTATAATGAAATTCCTTAAGCTGTAACTGAACAGTCTGTCTCAGAGACAGAGACAGGGGAAAGTTATTTTAGCGAGAGAAAAACATATGCATGTAGCAGTCTATGGTAGTCACTGCTCAAAGAAATGAGCAGTAACTTTTCAACAGCAATGGGAATTTTGCCTCTCCGACTCATCTGTTTGAGACGAAAACATGGTGCTAATTAAGGGTTAAATGATTCATTTCCATGTGAATTCTAAATTAAAATACAAAGCTGTTGGTAAACAGGAGCATTTTGGTATTCAGACCCTGCAGCCCCCTACACACAGAGCAGTATCACCAATTCCCAGCCGTAAATACCAACTAACGACCTGGGCCCGCGCTGCCTGGGCTGATGACTTCCCAGCGCCGGTACTCCAGGCCTGGCCGGGCCCATTTCCCTGCACAAGGTCAAAGCAACTCTTGCGTTGCAAAATGAGTCGCGCTCCCCAGTCCTGCAGGAACTCTGCTTGCTGCACTCCAAGCAGCAGCGCGATGCTTCGGGGCAAGGCTACACTATTCCTGATACAGGCCAGGATGCCGTTGGCCTTCTTGGCCACCTGGGCACACTGCCGGCTCATGTCCAGGCGAGCATCAATCAGCACCCCCAGGTCCTTTTCCTCCACACAGCTTTCCAGCCACCCCGCTCCCAGCCTGTAGCGCTGCCTGGGGT
>VWZZ01008056.1:817776-876080 GCA_013399095.1 Psophia crepitans
AAGGCTTTGCTGAAGTCTAGGTAGACTACATCAACAGCCTTTCCCTCATCCACCAGGCGGGTCACCTGGTCATAGAAAGAGATGAGGTTGGTCAGGCAGGACTTGCCTTTCACAAACCCATGCTGACTGGGCCTGATCCCCTGGTTGTCACGGACATGGCACGTGATTGCCCTCAAGATGACCTGCTCCATCACCTTCCCTGGCACTGAGGTCAGGCTAACAGGCCTGTAGTTTCCTGGATCCTCCTTACAACCCTTCTTATGGATAGGTGTCACATTGGCAAGCCTTCAGTCATCTGGGACCTCTCCCGTTGACCATGACCGCTAATAGATGATGGAGAGCGCCTCGGCAATCACACCCGTCAGCTCCCTCAGCACCCTCGGGTGGATCCCATCCAGCCCCATGGACTTGTGGCAGTCCAGGCGAAGCAGGAGATCTCTAACTGTTTCGACCTGAATCGTGGGGGGTTCATTCTGCTCTCTGGCCCAGACGTTCAGGTCTGGAGGCTGAGTACCCCGACTACAACTGGTCTGACTACTGAAGACGGATGCAAAGGCCAGCTGGCTCACCTCGATGCCTGCCTATAGCCTTCTACCTCTGTAACGTTCTCAGGTCCATTTTAAAAGCATTTACATCTTTTTTCTCACTACGCTTATTATGGTCATGCTTTGGAGATGCCTACAGCACTATGCTTATCAACAGTAACAGAATTGCATGTTCGCCCACGTATACATACATGTGCACAAGAAAAATGAGATGTAACACACCTGTCAGCTTGTGAAAATGGATGGGACAACATGCAGCATAGATCAACCTTATAAAACTTCCAAACCCATTTTATTTTCTTTGGACAAATAATTTCTTTCCTTTCTTGCACTTGTTTATATCTTTCACAGAAAGGTGAAAATCATGATCAACTTTAAATGAAGATTTCAAACCTGTTCATTTCACACTTCTGTCACAAATTCTATCCAGCCATACATGGTTACTCTTGCTACGTTAAAAATAACACTATATAGATATGGTATAGCTCTGGCTCAGACACACGAAGTGTAGGAAACCAAGGTAGAATTCTGCCCTGAGTCATCCCGCCCACACGTCATTCACAACACCAAAAATAACTCAGTTTGTCCTCCCTTGTTCACTACGGCACCCCGCTCAGTGGGGAACAACGCTTTATAAAGTAATTTTCTGCAAAATCCCTCGGGGCAGGGAAACCATCTTCAGTAGCTCTCATTGTCCATTAGTATATGAAAACCCACATAATCTACAGCATTACATACCTGTACGCTCTCTCTCTCTCTCCTGGGCCTCTAGGTACCTTCTTGCACACCCAAACAGGCTTCTAAAAATTACAGTGTATTTTCAACTTTTATTTCCACTGAGCTGAAGGCACGCTTTTTGCCACTAGATCCAAATAAATGGTAAGACACCACTTAAGGGAATAAATCTCAAAGCTAAGTACTACTCCTTGCAGTAGAAATTGAGGTCCAGGGCTGGATGTCACCGCTACACTTTGACAACTCCTTGTATGTGCTGAGGAGGAGGAAGAGGAGGAGGAGGCGGCAGGGGCAGCGCTAATGCCTGCCAAGCAGGTGGGGATCCCCATTAAAGGCTACAACTGCGCAGGCAGAGCAAGCTTTCTCTCTGCTGGGCTGCGGCACTGGCACGTACGCTGTCTGTGCGCAGGAGAGGTGGGAAACTGGACTGAGAAATTCTTTAGTGAGGGCTAAAAGCTCTGGTGGGGATGGACCCCGTTACTGCCAAGGTAAAGCACATCCCCAGGAAAAGGTAAGGACATTGGCTGTCTCTCATCGCCCATCAGGGTCTATTCTGTTTGTTGGGGAAACAAAAACTTACAACTATTCTTCGCATTCTTCATATTCTTACACTGTTGTCCCTGTAGTCTTCAGCATACTATACGTAACACCTGAAATAATTACGAAGCAGGTAGCACTGGAACCAGCAGCAAAAGCAACCCAGCCATTTTTGCTAAGCGTTATGAACAATGAAATAAAATCTCAGATTGTATTTTCTGTGCACAATATATACTTTTCACTCTGAAAACGCAGGCATAAAATTAGAAGTTGCATTTTAAATACTCAAGTGAATTCCCACCACTCCTTTCATTATTAGCTGTGCAATAGCTCTGGAAAAATGCAACTGTTTATTACTATAACTTAACTTTGATGGGAAAAACTACCACAGGCAGAAACATGCATCATGTGTACTTTTGCATCTTTAGACTGGAAAATACAGAAATCGCAGCCAAAGGCGCTGACAGGTTTGGAGAACTGCTGCAGCTGTGCACTGCTACAAGAAATCAACAGTTAACCAAACTGGTGAAATTTCTTTCCTATGGCTAGGCTTCCTCCAACAGTAAGAGGCCATTATAATAATCTGAGGGCTCAGGAAACAATCTCTCTTCTCACCACCCCTCTCCTGCCCCTCCAGCCTCTGAGCCAGCAGGATGGACTGTGTGGTATGCGTGGGGCAAGGATTCCGTGCAACGGGACATGGCAATGCCGCTAGAAAAATCTTCTTTGGAATGAGCACTTCTCATTTTTTACACATGAAAGCTGCTGCTAACACAAAAAAACCCTCCATATTCAGTAGTATTTAATCTTACTCATGAGTAAATTTCTGCGTTTTCCTCCCCACTTCATATTTTATAGTGATCTGTGACCTTAACTTATTTTAATCAGATGCTTTTTAAATTGGCTTTACTCCCAGGTCAAGTCATTCAGCAGAAACAATTCCTGTTCTTTGTTTAATAACTGTTACTGGCAGACATATTAATTATATGTACATAAGAGATAGCTTTATCCTGAGGGAGTAACACTGCACCTTTCAACTACAGTCTGAAATAGCTCCCCGTTATGCCCTGCAGGCTTCCGCGTCTCTTTTTATGAAGTGCATTACAGCCGTGATTGCTACCAGCAATATTGCTGATAGGGCAACGTCAAATATAGTAGGTCTAAACCACAGCATTACAGCAAAGAAGTTCTCGCTTCTGGGTACACCAGTATCTCGTTTCAAAAGGCATAAGGCATTTCAGCTTCTTTGCAGGCAGGTTTGGGGAAAAGAAATACTTCATCAATAGAAAAACAATGAGAACCATAGCCTTGATTCAAAGTTGAAGCAAAATAAACAAAGTTCTACCTTAATTCCACCCATACTTCCTTCGTGAATCACTTCAGCAAGTATTTAAACAGGGAATTTAAAAAACCCATGTTTATAAGCACTGTCTTTCACTTTCCCTAAACAAGATGTTTTCCTGAAATGGAACCTGGACACACTGAGATATATTAAGCTGTCATTTTGTCAAACAAAGAAATGCCATGTTCTGTTTCTTTAAACTTAAAAAATCCTAATTTATTCCACACAGAGATGAAAAATAACTTAATTCAAGAAGCATTGTAAAAAAAAATAAAAATTCTAAATTAAAGAAATAACAGAAGAAAAACCCCCAGCATCAATTGGAACAGGAGAAAAAAAAGGTTGTACAAACACACATAAGGAATGTGGAAGTTTTAAATGACCATTTGGCAGGCATAAAAAGTAAAGAGATACTTTTTCCTCAAACTAAAATTACACTACGGACTTCTCAAAGGCAAACTACACATAGGATCCCAATGGCTTCAACCAACAAATGTTTTCTAACATTGGGCTGAGAGTGCCAGAAAGGGATAACCACGGTACCGCTCTGGTTCAGTCGTTCCTCAACCTCCCCTCTCTATGTCAGAACATTTAATAAACATCAAAAACACAAACAAGAACAAGCAACTTGCCCACCCTGCCCCCAGAGCAAACCAAACAGACCTGGTAGACACGGCAGCCCCTGTCCCACAGGGCACGAGCTCTCGGGAAGATGTTTCCTTTCCAGCTCACTGGGAAAATCAAGATAGTGCCTGGGAATCCTCCCCGGATAGATTTAGCTAATAAGTGAAAAACAACTTCCATAACTTAGGGATGTTTATGTAGTTTCCTTGCGCCTGAACCAGGCCAGATTAACAGCTTAACAATATGAAAGGTAACATAAATAAAGAGGACCAAATGAATCGTCATACAGATTACATCTTGCATCTACTGGTAGCACTATATGAAAGTGCAAGAGAAAAGCCAATCGGGGATGATCATTTGCTATCCCTCAGTATTTCACCCACAACCCCGACATTATTTCAAAGACCTGTAAACCCAAGGTTTGCCTATCTCTAGTTCTGCAGTGTCATTTATCAGGTAGAAACTGCTCTTACTCTTTTCGTAATGCTTCTGATGAAACAGACTTATTTATGTATTGGACTACATTTTACCTCTCACCCTCTGTTTCGAACATATTTGGGGCTTTTTATTTCCAGCAATCCACTGACCGGGCTCACCTCTCCCAGCTGTCTGTGTCCCAAGTCAAAACAGTTAATTCGGACATACAAAAAGTCTACATTTTCTCTCTGGGAGGGCGGGATGCAAGATGATTTTTTGTACTGAGGCTGAATGTCCTTTTGCAACTTTCCACCCTTGTTAATGCATGCAGGAGAGTGTTGCTGTCCTATTTTGCAGGCGAAAAAATTAATGCAGAACAGGTTCCAAACCCAGTGCTCTTTCTTCCAGTGACACCTCCTAATCAAAATGCTGCCTGGTGGGTTGTGTGATGTTACAAAGAGCTCAGCCCAGTTCCCCAGTGACGTAGGTCCACTACTGCAATTAGCATGAATTAGTACTTTTGTTAGTAGTCTCAGCAGAGCTGTCAAATTAATTGGAAAAGAAATTTAACAAATGCAGTTTCCCTTAGAGATATTCTTTCAGGTCAGGGTTGAGGCATATTGATTGAGCAGTGTGGGGGAAACTTATGTTCCTTGGGCCCTCACTGAACCTGGTTTTGTTGATAAAGAGAGAGGACTTTCATTTCTGGAGCTGTTAATCTGGTACCTGTCACAAGCAGCCCACTGACACAAAAAAAGACAATTTTCTAATACTGAAATAGTCCAGCTGCTGATAAAATACATAAATAAACATACATTACCGCTCAATTAATAGCCAGTGGGTAGAATATAATTTTTCATGAACTCTCACTTTCTCACACCTCAAAGTTAGTTCTTTCAGTTTCTCTCTCACTTGCAGCTGTATCCAAAAGATAGGGCACTGTTTCACCAATTTTAAGGTATTTCTGGATTCAAGCACCGGAGGCAAGACATGGCTAGATGCATATAAGCCTTAAGAGTTTAGGAAGCAAGCACTAAAGCACTGGAGATACCATACCGTCCTTCCTTAAAGAGGAGAAAAGAAGAAGTTGGCATTTTTAAGCACGAAAAGCTAAAATCGCATGGCTATGCCCCATTCAGTGAGGGCTACCAAATCCCTTACTGTTAGTTTCCCTGCCAACCATTGACATATTGCTGCTTGAAGTCACTGGGAGGTGGTGCTGGGAAAGGCAAGCTCTTAAGAAGAGAAATGGTGCTGCAAGGGCAGGTGCTTAAACTTGTGTGAAAAAATTCCTATGGTTTCAGCTGCCGTCGTTACCTGCTGACATAAGTCTGGGATGTAATTTAGTGTACCAGAACATGGTTGTAATTTGTAATACCATACAAGAAACAGCTCTTACTTTGCTCGTGGTGCTGTTAATGCCACTTAATGGGTGTAAGTAAGCGTTTTTGTTCGGCTCTGGAGAGCACTTCCAAAGCAAAACCTCAGTTCTTCTCTGGCCATGATCTGTTTCACGATGGAAAGTGTCTCCAGAGCACAGGAATAGTTACACTGGATGATGCACTCCCTGCTACAAGGAATCTACCGGCCCTGACTAGAGGTATTCTTGAGTAAAACGTGCTGAAATGGTTATGGTATTGACTTGGGGTACTTCATACCAACTCCTTAATGCTACTGATCTGCTCCTACTTGGTCACACTACTTGTAATGTAGACTTAACTCATCATTACCAGCCTTCAAATATCTCAGTGCAGTCAGCATTCCTAGAATTCTTAGATATTTCCATACAAACAAAGATTGAAAAAGCCTATTAACGGGAAAAAAAAAATTATTTTATTAAACATATAACCACAAATGAGCAGACATTATGGTCTGTATTTTACCATGTTTAATAGGATGTGGAATAGGCAGAGAGAGAGGTTTCGGTGCTTACTAAAGAAAGGCTTTAACCAAGAGACCAAAACATTATGGCTTCATCGTCATCGTAACAACCTTTCTTCTTCATGTGACTTTTTGACTGTCTGTATTTTCATCCTTCCAGTGGAAAGCCTGAAAATTAAACAGCTAAGGCCTCTGGGGACATCTGCGCGCTGACAATCTTTCTCTCACAGCTGAAAGAAAAAGCCCAAGGCTTTTGCAAAACTATTTTAACACTCAAGTGCACTATTTATACATTGCGTGCTTTAGCTTTTATCTGGACTTCCTTGGTATTTTCTCTTTTAAAAAGAAACCTCTTAATTACTTAACATGCATTTTCTTATCCATGTATTAAAAATGTCTAGCTTTGCATGGCAAGCAATTATCCGCTGAACAAAAACCCAGTTAAATGTAAATTAAAAGAAAAGCCCACAGTTAAGCATTTTTATTCACTAGTCTGACACCTTTGTGAATTCAAGGGGGGTAGAATCTCAGATTTTTAGAAAACAAAGAATCTGATGTATTGCATTTTACAGGGTATTTGCCACAGAATTAAATCTCTCCTCATAGTGGCAAAGCTTTACAAACAGTAACAGAAACAAGAACTCAATATTCTCCAACAGCATCTGCTTTGCAGTGCAGAAAATTCATCAGAAAAGAGAGGAAACTAAGTATTGCATTCTGTATATATTTTCTCTGACAATGATACCCTGTGCTACTACAAAATGCCACGTGTTCAATTAACAGTTTTCAATTCCACTGAAGCTCAATGCTAGCAGCAAGTTAACATCACTGCATTTATCAGAAAATGAACTGAAGAATAGCATTAAAATATATTTAATGATTCTGCACTGTTTTATACAAAAGCTTTTGCCATATAGACATCCTACCATTTTCTGACTGAAGAAAAAATACCGTAAACATAAAGGATTTACCTACATCAATGTTTTTATTTTCATTTTCCTACTTCTTGCTTCAACAATTCAGAAGCAGAATCTAAGGAGGCTGAAAGGAGAGACAAACCCTTCAAAAGTTGAAAGCATTTACGCAAATTCACCTCAAGATACGAAATTCTGCATCTATCAGTACCAATCGATGGAGAAGAAGTGATGTGGTGGGTTTTTTTCCTACTAGGAATATTCCCACCCACTCCCACCAGAATCCTTTGGTGTTGACTAAGAGTTTTGAGCCACACAATGTGCAGTTGAGGTGAAACAATTTTTCTGCTTTATCTTGGAAATAGGGAAGTCAAGTTACGGCTGGTTACTTTGCTTAGCAGAACTCTGATCAGAGTTTTGTTTCTAACAAGACTTTTCTTTTTTCTGACCAAATCAGGTCATAAAACCTGACGGCACTTTTGATAATGAAGTAAAATATATATTATTATATTGTATTATATATTATATTGAACCAAAATTCAATCTTCCTGAGTCAGGACAGTCCACAGCTGTCTAGATTATAAGTGATATACCATCACAGTGATGTATATAAAACACAGGAAATCATTGCATATTAATAGAATAGTAGTTTAATCAACCCTCTGAAGAATATCCAATATATTCAAGTACGGACATACTTTGGTCTCATTGTAACTGTAGTGAAAGGCCTATATTTTATCATTTAATAAAGCCTTTTAAATTTTCTGTTCTGTGTAAAAATTAAAACACATCACAGTAACAGCAAATCTCAAGACAATGAAAAAAGTTTTCTTCCTTTTTTACGTCACATATTCAGTATTTGTATTTATTTATATTATTTTAAAGCACAAAAAAACTGTCTAGAAGGAAGGATTATGCATTCTCTAAACTTACAGCCAAATAATAAAAAATAGCACACAAACTCAAATAGTATCATGTTTGTTGTGTCCAAGACACTGGACACAAAATATTTGTTCGTCTTATTGCTTACTGAAAAATCAAGTTAAAGAAATCAGTTCGGATAACGGAAAAATACTCTTCTCTGATTGCTTTTGGCAAAGCTGTAAGAAAAGTATACCCAAGCCCTCTATTCCTTTTCCTTCCACCACCCTGTAAAGCCATACAGCAAGAAGCTCGCTGCTCCTCGCCCTGATTCTCATAAATGTCCTTGCAAAGCCTGGGGCGTCCAGAGGCTCAAGACAAAGCAGGTGGAGGCTATGAAGGCACAGCGCCTCACCAACCACTGCATCCCCCACTGCGGAGCACGTTTCTGAGTGCAATCTCAGCAGTCCTGCGGATAGCAATAGATAGTAAAGGATGGATGACCCCATGGGTTATATAGGATATTTCTAAGATCACCAAGAATTATGCTGTTGAACATCAACAGAGTAGCTAATTTCTCCAATGAAAACAATCAAGTAAAGAAAGTCTGTTCTCGAAGCACGAAGCTATAATAGAAATAATTTTCTGATTATTAATATACTTTAACTGAGACAGCTGGTTTCCAGGATACACAACATTCTGAACGTTTTGTCTTTAACTACTACATTTGAAAAAATGCCATTTGAACAGTGAGAAGTAGACAATGCTGGGCACTGGACAAGAAACTCCCCTTCCAAACCCTCATTTTTAAATCAGAACCACACTGAGATAGATAAAGTGAACATAATACCATCACCTTGCTTTGCAGAAAAGATCCAGAGGTACACAACACACTTAAAAGGATTTTATTTTTTTCCAAAAAGCAAGATACAAAATCCAGAGATCAATGAGATCCTACGAATGCCTGCTGTCCTCCCAGGCTGACACAGAGAGGAGAGTAAAGAAAAGGTTCCTCCCTGACTCGGTAAGCGGTTACATGTCCCACACCCATTGCTACCCACCTGCGCTCCTGAGAACCCAGGACTTATGGATGGAAGTCTACACCTGAGGTAAAGACTTTGCAGATTGATTAGATCATCTATAAGCTTCTGGGCCACAGCTGGAGCTCCCAGCCCCACACTGGGCTGCTGTGTGCATTGCAGGCAGGAGCCAGCCCCCGAGTCAACCTGCTGCTCTGGTGCAGCTCATCCAGAGCCTCGCAAGGATTCAGCTTGGCACAGCACTGGGCTACAAGAAGAGGTTACTCAACTGTGCCTTTCTGCAGAGTCATGGTTCAGCAGATCATGAACTCTCGTTCCACCACCAAACCCAGAGAATAAGTGCGTATCTCAGTTGTGAGCATTCCCCGTAGCTTTTCTCCTATATAAGTGGCTCTGTGCTTCAGACAGATGAATCTAGTTAGTTGAAGTATAATAATAAAAGCAAAACCATTCATAAACATGCTCTGCAGCCAATATAAACCTCAGTGCCCATGTAAGTCAGTAAAACTTTTATACTTCTTTTTGTTCTTGTTCTTCTCCTCGCTGCCTGTGCCGTATGTCAGATCACAAGTACAGAACAAGCGGTTATGATAGGCAAGTATAACTGTATTTTGAACGTACTGTCAAAATGCATTAGGGAAATGCCATATTAGAGCATAACTAATCTAAAATGATCTTCCACTAACATGAATGTCACTAATACTGCGGTCTGCTCTACTGACATCGTGAAGTAAGACTAAGACAGCTTTCCACAGTTATAAACCTGGCACCACACATCCAACATCACGCCATAGCAGCTGATTAAACACTCACATCCCCGCTTGGTGCCAAGAAAATAGCACACACACAACCCTTCATTTTGGCTTGTTCCCATCTTACAAGTTAACTGTGCAGTGAACCTCCTTTGAACTGCCTGCAATACTGAAAAAATGCCCTTATCTGAACAACGCATGGCCAGCAACGTAAGGGCAGGTAGCTTACTCCAGCACCGTCACAATTCTCTCCACTGCTCTGTGTCCCCTGGGACAGGGATGATGTGCTGCGGTGTTCAGGGACAGATGGTCCAGCTACGAACAGGGACGCTGATTTGCACAGACTGGAAAGCCAGTCGCTTTCAGATACAGCTATAATTCACTTTCTAACTCTTCCCTAATAAGGAAAACTGCTTCGACATCAGGACTCACTGTTAAGGAACGTTTTGCTCTTTTCCCACCTCTCTTGGTTACAGCAAACACTGGGTTAAACGTGAGTACAGCAAATGCTTGAAATGGCCAGCAGCAGCTAGCCTTGTTATTCTTGATGAATAATGTAACTTAAGAGCTGTAACACTTACAACTGATTTAATAGCTGCCAACAGTCCCAGTTTAGAAAAGAGTGATGCAATGCTTGTAAATTTGTCTGGAACCGTATTAATCCCCCCTGCTACCCTGCAAGCCATTGGAAATGTTACTGCCTTGCCTGCTCAGTGGCACCCTCTTGTTGCTTTGCTTTATCTGCAGCAATGGTTCTCCCGGTCCTCAACTTTTCACAAGTTACACAGAGACGGATACCACCATGATCAATTCAGTATGAGACTCTCACCCAATTTAATAGGTGGCCACTTCCAAAGTTCAGAAGCAAAGATTAAACTCAATGGATCATCGTGGGGAAGAATGAGCGGCACTTCCCAGAGCTGGCTCTTCTAATGAACGGAGGAACATGCGGAATGCTTTCTGCACTTCCTACAATTCTTTCACTCTGTATCTGCAGGGAGAAAAAATAATTGTCTAAAATTCACCAGAAGAAACATCCAGCTGCCTCAATGGCCAAGGACAGAAATTCTAGACTTCTGGTTGTAGGGCAATTTGTACATATCAGTCTTTGTGTATCTGCACTACTGACAGCTCTGAAATGAAAAGCTGGTTTCACAGACACTTGACTTCTTAGAGAATTGAGACTGCTGTTACCAATTCTTTCTATCCTCTTGAAAATATCACTTGTTATACATTACCAAATTCTAGATTTGCATTTAATACTGAGAATCCCCCTGTCCTCCTCTCCATGCACTCTCCAAAGGCTCCAATAATATTTGGACTTTTTATCTCATTCTTCTCACAGACACAGAGTCATTTCTCCATCTTTTACAACTGTGGCACAACAAAGTCAGAATAGGAGTTAGGGCTCAACCAGCAATAAAACGATCTGCAAAACCATCTTTCTCCTGAAACTCCTGGGTTACAACGTGCTCACCTCACAAGGTTAAGGCAACACAAGTCCAGTCTCTGCAAGAGTATAACAAGACTAACCCCCATAGTGGTGGGGGAAGGAAAACAAAACTCTCAGACTTTAGGAATGCCTGTCCATGGCAGTTTCATTGTGTATGGCTCATGTTCAACTCTTTCAAGAAAGCTGTAACAGCAGCTATCACCAAGCAAACCCAACCCGTTTTCCCCTTGCATTGAAACGTGGGAAAGGACACAGTGGAGCTCCCTCTCCATTTTTCTTCACCCTTTGACTACTTCAGGTTTTCTTACAAGGAGAACTTGCTCTGAGAAAAGGTTTAATAAAGAAACCTGTGGCTCTTTCTAAGGCTCCTTTTGATTAGGTAATTTCCATCCCAGAAAAGCACTGTGCAGTCAAAACAATTTCAAAATGAAGCCTGTAAACAAACATCAAGTTGAATTTTCTACTGGACCATGAACAGAGGGAAGGAAATATTTAAGGACATAAGGAAAACAGTAGAAAATAATCAGAAACAACAATAGGAGGAGAGATGAAATATTTTTAATTAGCATTTTACCCATGTAATTTCTATTATTTTCAAATAAGCCTACTACCTCAACATTCATTTGCAGTAAGATACCACAATCCAAGTAAAAAGAGGAAGCTGTGTGCAGTATCTAAACAGTATCATTTCTAATATACAGTAAAAAGTTACTGTATTTCCATAGCCAAATATTCCATGAATTCCCTATTACTGCAATAACTCAGTTTTATAAGACGTCTTGAAACAGTTCCAATTTAAGGAAGAGAAGAGTTGGCCTGGATGAGCAGTTAGGAATCCATGGGATTGTTCAGTCTTCATGTTCACTAAAGAACATTGGTTCTCTGGGAACGGACTCCCAGAGACGAGACAGCAGAGGGACAGTTAGACACTGCCGAGTTCAGTGGTGAAGAGCTCAGAGTGACAACCTGGTTATCTAATTGTTAGCACCAGGCAGCAGCAGTTCTAAGTAGCAAATTAATATGTTTGGGGGAGGGGGTATGCAAAACAAGAATAATTTACAACAAATTGGTATCAGGAGCACTTTTAAATCAGCTACAATCTGAAAATCCCAAATTCCCATTAAAATAAATTGAAATTGCATTTGCTTCTTCCTAGCCTGATTATGACTGCAGGAATTTTGAGCAGCAAGAACAGATTAGTAGGGGCTTGGCTGTGTCTATAGACTTTACCTCTCTAATTATATACATGAGACTGGAAAAATGAGCATGCGAAATAACAGAAAAGTTATTAGAAAGTTATTATGCAGGCCAGCCTTTTGCCCACACATGGAAAACCGGGTCCAACTCTGAGTCCAAGAGATCCTAAATGACTCATGAGCTACTGAAGCAGTGACTTAGTTCTGGGGTGCATAAAGAGAACATAAAAGAAGTGAAGGGGACAATCGCAACCCTCTCCTCTGGAAAATTTAAAAGGTCATTTCCAGGGATGATACCAGTGAAAGGGAACATAATCAGATTATAAATGATAAATAACCACTCAGCATGGGAAACGTAGAAAAAGTTGATCTTGCGCCTGGAGAAAGACTGAAAGTCCTCTCAAGATCCCTGCCTGTCCACTTCGATGGCCCCGCCATAAGGTCCTTCCTTACCCTCTCCCACCTCAAGACAGGGCCAGGAATTTCTTGGATGGACCTTTAAAGCCCATGAGAAAGAAATACTTCTGCATCACTGCATATTCATAAGGAGAAAACAGACCACAAATAACTGTCACTGCCAGAAAACAGACACCGGACTAGAAAACCACTTGTCCCCAGCCATTCTACATGTAGACCCTGGTCCCTGTATTCATAGTCCCTACAAATCCACACATTTCACAGAATTATACCAGTATAACTGGCTAAGATATGTTTTTCTCTTTCAGCAATTGCTACAGAAACTTCTGTATATTGATATTTTTCTTCGCTATATCTTCATACTTCAATCTGAAGCTTTGCATTTTTATACCTGACAATAATTTAAGACCATTTTTCCTTTGCAGCAGCTGAAACATATTCCTAACGGATACATAATACGAAGTACTTGTAAAAATTATTTAAAAAAAGTAAAAAATCTCTCAAAAACTCATCTCAAAAGCATCACTTTTTGTTGTTTTTCTTTTGGGTTTTTTTTGAGGGGTGAGGGAGGGTATGGGCTATATTTAGAAGTAGACAAAAGAGTTCAAACATGGCTGACTGGTCACAACATAAGAGTTTATCATGAGCAATAGCAACTGCACTTATGTGTGTTCTTCACTTGGTGTATAAACAAGACTGTAAAATGCACTTGTGTAAGCTTCCTTCATTGTGTGCCATGGGCTACTGGCATGGCAGATCCTTGCCCTTCCTCCACACAGCGGTTTATTCACCTGCAATAACTCCTATGCACAGCTAAGCTCGAAGAGAACAACTGCAACCTGTGTTAAACCATTGCAAGAGGTTTCAGCAGATCTAAAATAATTCGATTCTCATTTGGCTTGCTGATGCTAATCACATTTCAGGTAACTACTAGAGAAACACAGACCACCTAAATGTGTGTATTAACCTATTTTAGTTCCATGACTGTAAGTCACTCTGCACATCTTTTGCTTAATAGTCATTTATATCAGCTTATCTTAAATAGTTTCTTAAGTAATTCCAGTTAAAACAAAATTAGCCTGAAATTAAGCCAGAATCTATACAAGAGCAACACTAGCTGAAACAAATCAAACCACCTCACCTAAAGCTACATGACTTGCTGATGTGCTAAACAAGAATATAAACACTAAATCCAAGTAAGAATTTCTTAAATCAGACTAATGCCCACATATGCGTTTGCAATTATCTCATTAATCTGTTCACACTAATCAGGACATTGGCATATTGAATGGAAAATCTGGATGTGAGCCAACAGGTTTTCCTGAAAAACACAGATCAAAAATCTATGCTAAAATACATATGACAAAATGATGGATTCTGGCATTTCTAAAGTTCCTGTGAGAAAATCCCAACACACACTGGAAAGAATCCAAAGCCATACAAATTCTACACCACTCGTTTAATTATTTCATTCCCAAATTCTAGGACAGGACTACTGAGTCCCATCTTGTTCCATTTTTCTGTTCTCGTCTTTCCACAACAGTACCCCAGGACTTCTCTGTTCTTTTAACTTTGGTTGCTTTATTTGGTTGAGCATTTCTCAAATCTTCTTCCTCAGCTCCGAGCCACACCACCACTACAGCTCCTGTGACAGCTTTCACACATCTGGTCTGCCCTGGCTGGTCACTCCAGTGTGCAAAATAGACCATACCAAAACATCACTGTTGTGTTCTCATGTTTTCCTCTTCCTTTCACCCGTGCCATTATATTACAAGAAGAATTTTCTGTGATTTTCTAAAGGTTTGTTATCACACAGATGCAGCAGAATATTTCCCTATTTTTCCAAAGAACAATTTTTAATTTTCCTTAGAGGTGGTTGTCTGAGTATCGGAGATACAGAGCTGCCAGATGTTGCTAACAACAACCTGTGGTACGGTGCAGAAATTCAGGTTCTCTTCCACATGAAGCTGATTCAAGCAGCAGACTGCCAAACATATTCCTATTTCAGAATAATCCTTTGTTGGGGTTCCAGACTCCTGTTATTCTACACATAGAGAAGTGGTTTACTGAATTTCAGCCTGTTCCATCTCTTTAGAAATATTCATTCATTACACAACTCCGAGACCTACAACTCCTCCTTATACAGTTCCTGAGGCTGCAGGCTGCTGCCACCCATGACTGGAGCTGGGCACAAACAATGTAAAGTCCCTTTGTTATCCCAGCCACTAATTTTCTGCCACCAAGATTAAGACCTAGCACAGAAGAAAGGTAATAACAACATTCTCTGGTTTATTTTACTGGTGAAATTGGGTATTCATAATGAATAAGCAAAGGAAAAAAAAAAAGCAAGAAAGAGAAAGATGATCAGTTCTAATAAGCTGCTAAAGTTTTATTTGAATAGAAAGGATTTGATGTATGTGAGCCATCAAACAAAAAAGAAAATGGTCTTTGGAATGGTGCTGCCAAAATATAGCATAAGAACCCGCATGGAAAATATTTCCCGAGATAAAAGGTAAACTGGCAGAATAAGCACATGCATTGACTAATGTGAAAATAAATGCAAGTACATTCAGAGACATACTGGAACGTCATCAAGGCAGTATCTGCATTCTCCAAAGACCACTAGGCAACTCCAAGGATATTACCCATCCCCATAAAACGTCCTGGGCTGATGCTATTGCAGATGTGGCAAATGTAGTTGACAAGACTAGATAAATGGATTTACAACTTCAGTCAGTCCATATGGGGCGTTTCAGAGAAATCAAGGCTGCACAGAGAAGGCAAGCTAACCAAAAGCAGACAGTACTAGACTAAGGCCATAAATAGCTGTGCAATGGGATACTTCTGCAGAAAAAAGCCAGTACAGGGTTAGCATGTAGCATGATGTGTTGCCTCAAGATCATACTTTTGAACTTGATGCAAGAGCAAGCAATCAGAGCGTCTTACATTCGTACTGAAACTTTAAAAAAATACTATGGTATAAGGGAGAGGACAGCGACATTCCTGTTTTGGAGTTGAAGAAAGAGTACCCCTCCCAGGCATGTCCAATCTCTTACTCAGCATGCTGGGAGAATCTGGGCCATTTACCCGTTACCTGGTGGCGAGATGCACGTGTACAGTGTTTTCAGTAGAAATGCCCATCAACTCTGTCCAGAAAAGCACTCAGAAAATGTCAGGAAACAAAATGCTGTATTCATTCAGAAAGTCTGATTTTTCTAAAGTAGTTTCAACAGCTAAAGAGTAAAAGAAAAAAAAACTGCTAAAATTTAACATTATTTGTAAAAGTCTTGGAGGTATTCATAAAAAGTGAGGCAAGTGCAAAAGAAAAATGCCTGTAGTCAAGAAACTAAAGCTAACATTTGAAAAGATTAAAAGTAAACTACTGAAAACAAATAGCGTAATGATTTGGCAAAGGAAATTCTGAGATCACCATTTCACAGAGGCTTCAAGCCTCGATGTGACAAAGAACTACTGTAGCAAACTAGCACTACTATCATGTAATAATCCAAAGCTAAGTACAAAATGACTCCAGAAGCTCTTTTACAGCCCTAATATCTCAAACTCTTACTTTCAACCTTTGCCATGACATGATTTAGTTATAAACAAAGAAGCATAATGACCTTGCTCCCTGTCAGCCATTAGACAAGCAAGTGTGAGCACCAAAATGCTGAAACGTGGTTACGACCCACATCTTGAGAACACGTGCTCCAGGACCTTGGAGCCTCCTCTTGCAAAGTATAATTTAAATGACTCAAACAGCTTTGTTCTTACCAGTTAAGACTCAAGTGTCTTGGCCAAGCGGTTGAGAAAAGTTGTTGCAGCACTTCCCTACTCTAATCCTGGCATGAGCTACCGTTGTTAATCCTTTGCTTTCCTAAGGACTAAATTCATTATTATTTTAAATAGTCATGGCAGATGCTGAACTGGTCCTGCTCATGCACGCAGAGAGAGGTGAGGGGCCTTCCTTTTGGCCAAGTGATGCAACTGCATGGGAACTTAATATCCTTCAATCATGCCCTTTAATCTTAACATTCTTATAAATAAGATACTCTGGACTTTTGGCAAAATTTACGAAAAGGATTTGAATGTGTAGTAAAAAAGAGAAAGATTCTAAAGCAGATTTCAGACTGAGCAAAGAATTATCTACAGTCCACTATTCAAATTTTCAGAAAGGACAGTGAGATCCTTCAAAGTCTTAACTACCAATATTAAATTAGACAAAAACAAGAGGAAAAAAAAGCTACAAGAACAAACCAAATAAATACTGTGATAAAGCCAGGTGAATTACACCAGAAATACTTTGTTTATCTGGCTGTGGAAAGTTTGAAGAAATTACCTCCCTTTCTCTGATTATTTATTTCTTTACTGCGTGTGTTTGGTAATCCTAAAGAAAGGTGTCAAGGCAGCAGCACAGGCAACTCCAAATCCTCCATTTAGGGCTGTAACACAAACAATCCAACCTTTTGAAATTAAGTTCCTTCATTTTAAGTAATCATTCTCATTAAATAAAAAAAAACAAAAACATTTTTGATGTAATAATTCCTTACTACATTGACACTGTATTTTAGGAAGAGGCTGCTACATTGCAACTACTGAAACAGAACCACTGTTGCAGCAGCAATGTGTAAACTGGTGGAATGTAATCCTTGCAAACAAGACAAGAAAAACAGTGGCAGAAAGCAAGAGATTAAGGTAAAAACAACTCAGCCATCCCCCAAAAGGAGAGAAGAGCAATCTTCAGCAAAAAGGAACGCTATCAGAAAGCTGAAGATGCAATTCCCATTTTAAAATTTAAGCGTTAAATAAAGCCATTACTCACTGCCCCATGACAAGGATGCAGCTTGTTTTCTCAGAAGTTATACAGTGTCCTTTACGTGGTACTAAAAATGAACAAATTTTCCCCAGAAATGGAAGCTTCTTATCTTTTAGACATGGGAAAGGGGACCTCTTATTTTACTTACACTGTAATTAAACTAAACCTTTAGAAACACAGAATCTGAAAGTTACACTTTCTGTCTGTATACAGAGAATGGCAGGCAAACACTTTACCATGGGAAGGTTTTTTTATATTTATGAAGAGTTAGCAGGGACCTGCTGGCAATTCAGTCACTTTGACTCTTTGCTATACTGATGTCTTCCTTTAACTAGGTGGTTTGCTCCTGCTAGTGAGTAGTATCCTCTCGAGACCGCTGTTTCACTGTCTGCGTGGCCTTTGGATTGATGAATCCACTGTTTGATGAATACCTGGACAAAAATACTGTTTCCATATTTCTTGTTTGCCGCGTGACCTTTCCAAAGCTCAGCACACCGTTCTGAGTTTCACTCTCACATGCTGAGCATCATTTTAATGTAAGATCAAAGGCTTCAAAGATACGGTGCTGCTGCTTTGAGTTTCAAAAAGCTGAGGTAACTGAATGCGTAAACTTAACAAGCAAGAGGCATTTTGATGAGAGTCACTAATCTGCATGGAACGGTAACGAGTCGCTGCCTATTACTGTCCATTCTACACAAACACAGAGCGTAGGTGATCAGCAAGACAGAAATGCAGTTCATCGTACTGTCATTTAACCGCTATTTTATTTCAAAATATCAGTCATATTAAAAAAAAACAACAAAACCAACCAAAACCAAAACACAAACCCACAACGAAAAACCACAACTCCCAAAGTTGCTGCTGAATACTCAGTACGGGAGCACCGTGTTGCTTAGCTGGATCCTCCGTAGGACTTGGGGTTCAAATATCCCTCTCTATGCAACAGCCAAAAAAGCAGCAAGTAGCACAAATACTGTTGTACTCGGATGGTCAGAAAGACGTACGAGCGGAGTCAGACAGCTGCAGTGAAGGCGGCCAGTTAGTAACTGAGGGGTCAGGTCCTGCCTTCACAGTTCCCAGCTCGGCGTACAGCAGAGAAACGTCTCACGCCGCAGCTCTGCTTTTGCAAGAGACAGAAATGCCAGGCTCAGGCTTTCTCCTTAATTGTATCAGATGTTAGGAAAAATGTAAGGGTTGAAATTACATGTGGAAGAAGCTCTTTTTGTGAGATTTCTTGTGGCAAATAAATTAACATTACTTTGCTGACTTGTGCTATAGGGTAGCCAGAGTAATTAAAACAGGAAAAAAAAAAAAAAAAGGAAATTTCACAAGGCTTTTCTTCATATAGCCCATTAACTCGAGCACTGGCAGGTGCCAGTATTAATTCTTCAGTTCCTTCTCCTTTATTCAGTTTCAGAAATAAGCCTGACTAAACAAAGTTGAAAAGAAGCAATGGTGGAGGCTGCAAAGGCTTTATAATTACACTAGAGGGAAACAGATGAGAAAGTGCTGACTACATATTACAACATCTGAGATCACACTACATCAAAAAGCTGCCCGGCCTGGTGTGTACAATAGCGAGTGAAAACTAGAAAAGTTTGTAACAGAAGCGTCAGCGCTGAGTGAAAAGGGCACTCTCTGATGTATTTCTGCGTACATCAATTAAAAACGCTCATCTCCTGAGGCTTATGGAGCAGAGGGACCTCAAGTGACAGCAAGTCTCTGCATCCACCTAGGTTAAAAAAAAAAAAAAAAAAAAAAAAAAACAATCAAATCATATGCCTGTGGTTCAGCTGGGATGTCAGCACATTTGTTAAGATTTCACTGCCAGCCATCTCCAATTTATCTCCACTGACTGTGCACTGAAGCTGTCATAGGGCAGATTGTAAACCTGCTCAAAATACATCAAACCTCTTGCGAAACAACAAGAAGTTCATCAGGAGAAGAGACGTTTCCATATATCATGCCAGTCGGGCACCCACGTCACATAAATCAGCCCAAACTTTTAGCCATGCAAAACAAAGTTTCTTTCTTTTTGCTGTCAGTAAGCGACAGAGTTATAAAGTGTGGGAAATGATCCTCACACATAATCTCATGCAACATTGCACTTCAAGGTCCTCAGTTAGTGGTTTAATAATAACTCTTCAGCCTAAGTACCTAAATTGCCTAAAAAGTATCTTCAATGCGAAATCTTGTACTGATCTCATTATTCAAATATTCTGTAAAAAATTCTCGTTTCCTCCTCTTTCTTCCAGGCTTGGGCTTTTGTTCAGGACTAAAAGTGCATTTATTACTTTCCTTAAGCACCTCTGCATATACATCAAGCTGTTCTACATAATTAGGTTCTGCAGGTTTAGAACATCACGATTTCTCTCCAAGCGAGGCATCCCTCACATGCCTCGGGAATGCTAAAGAAGCAGTTTCTTGTATAACTCGGTGTTTGCAATCCTCTTTCAGGAAAGGTGAGGATTAGTCTTCTCAGAACTACGTGGCTGGTGAGAAGTGTTAATAGCTGAACATTAGAGGGAAACTTCTAAAGGTATCTACTCACGTCATGGGAGCTAGGCTGTTGATTTGCTCTCTGGGCCAAACGTTGTGCCTCCCAAATAAAGAACTACGAAACCACCACCAACAAAAGTCCATCATTGTCACTGACTCAAGTCTGAGTCTCTGAGCATGCCACCTGGTTTCATTCATCTTCCCAGCTTTGAAATAAGGCCTTCAGATGCCTCTGAGATGTCACGTCCTGTTAGTAGAAGGCTTTACTGTTTCCTAATACTGAGAGAGTTTATCTGCAAAAATCCCTTCCTGTGCATAAGGTGCTTATTAAGGTCTTAACTTTTACAATAAGTAGTTTGATTTATTTTAACTCTACTAACCTTTATATGCTGAATTACATTCACTTGCACGATCAAATGCCACAAAATGGATGCTCTCATGGCTGATGCAAGAAGGATATATCCCTTTTGCTTTTTATCATTTTGCAAAGTTACATAAATGTGTAGCATCCTGGGTCACAGAAAATCAGCCAGGCTTCCAAAAATTCAGCTTCCAAAGCAAAAACTTCTGCTAGCAGGCTACATTCTGTCTCACATTATATTCTTAAAAAGCAAAAGCATTACAAACTTCATGTGGCCAGAAGTTGAACTTTGAGAGAAGACATTATCCTGTTAGACAAATGAACTTTATCAAAAGCCATTTGATCATACATGTATGCCCCCAAATGCTGAAATATACTTTACAAAATTCACAGATAAATGTAAATTATACTCAGGTGCAGAAAAGAAAACCTAGCCCCACTACCAAGAAACATGACTTCAAAAGTTACAGGACCAATTCATTGAAACTGAGCATTCAGCTTTGCTTGGGGATAAAGCAGAACTCTTCCGTACAAAATACTTTTCCTGTATAAATGCATTACTTCCCTGACATACTTGGTAGCCAAAACACACAAGGTGACTCTGTGTGTGCAGGGGAAAGCTCCTAATTTCTGCCAGACAAAGCTTAAAGTAAAGTTTGACAAATGAAAATCTCTCCACAAGACCAAACTGAAGGTACAGGTAAGAGAAAAACAAGGTTAAACATGGTCCTTTATTCAGAACTGCTCAGAAAACTACTTTAATGGGGGACTTTCAGGGGAAAAAAATACCTTCAACACCACAGTGCTTTAATTAGGTGTAGTCTATCTACACAGACAGCCTAACACAGAAAATTAAAGGAATTCATATTACAGTCACACAACGACATCTTCTAATCAAGACTTTCTATATGATTTGAAAACTTCTTTTTTTTCCAATTTAAGGCGTTCAGGTTTTTTATTAAAAAGTTAAAGATTCCCATTCAGAGTAGACAGTTATCATAATAAAAGATTCTTCCAAGAAATACATTTTTCTGGTGTAACTGAGCTCTGGAATACTATGACTAACCAGCAGCAGCCATCTCTCTATGCGGAGAGTTACACCTATGTGGCCATGTATGTGTTTCCACAGCTTTGCAAGTCCCATGCGAAGAAAACGCAGTCCGTATATTCCAAAGATCTCAACAATCCATGCCTTATGTCTCACTGAGTTCCTACTCTATGCCCATATCCTTTCTAATATAGAGAAATTTATTATATACTTGGCCTTGTAAAGGCAAAGTTGCCTTTCAGCAGGAAACCAAAAACCTTTATCAGCAAACCAAATGGGACTCATAGTTCAGCACAAGCATATCCTTTTCTTTTTTAGGTATTCATATGCAGGTCCAAACTGACCAAAATCCTTAAAATCCTTTCTAAGAGCTAGGTACCACCACTGTATTTTTATAAACGCTTTAAAATAAGAGGTTAAAGGCTTTTCCCTAGTTCACACCAACAGTCAGTGGTAGAAACTACTCCAGACCTCTTGAAACCATGTATTTTACATCTGACATAATGACAAGTCTTCTGATGTTTCAGCTGAGGCCTTAATTTTCCATCAAGCATTTACACCAGAAAGCCCCTGTGGCTCTCTAATGAGTCAGTTGGAGCAAGGCCATGTAAAACATACATTCAAAGGTTTCTAAAGCATCACAACTTCATTTCAAAGCTTTTGCTGCTTCACATATACCCGCTCGACACCACCCCTCTGCGTGGCTGTGGGCTGCTTTGCACGTCCACAGAGAGTGCAGCCACCACCAAGAGCCCTCTCACCCACAGGAGACTGCGGAGAGACCGCTTTAAAAATAACCGACTGCATGGCGAGCTACTTTCTGGAAATTCTTTCTTCGTTTTAAACCAACACCGTCTTCTCAGGAAAAGGTATATGATGACAATGACACAGAAAACACATGAATGCTCCAACTAATTATCAGCCATTAAAATAGAGTTTTCACTCAATTAGACCACTCAAAGGGAATCCCACTAAGCTGTAACCTAAAGACTAGGTTATAGTCCTATATCGCTGTAGTTGGTGAAGATGAAACGCACTGCACTGCTGCTCCTGTCTTCGCTACAGCACTGAGGCTGCCAACTCAAGAAGTCACACAACATAGTGAGATTTCAGCCTTCGATGCTGAAAGGACTGAAACAAGATGCGTTAAGAAAAAGACCCTCACAAAAAGTCTGATTCTTTTTTTGTTTTGTTTTTCTCCCCTCAGAATTCTATTACGGCTGCACTACTACAGGTCTTAAACCATACCATGTACGTACTTGTACGTACTCTACATCAAAATATCGTCCTAACTTTGTCAGATTTGTAAAACAATAGCATTTTTCTTCCATTAATGACTGACACATTTTTCACAGCCAGTCACATAGTGAGAGGCAGCTCATTCATAACATGCTTTTCGTTCTAAACATCTGCTTAAATGAATGCCAAATAAAATTTCTGTGTAGGTTAAATATTTAGCTGGTAACATGCCTTCCCTCACACAAATTAAGTACTGAGATGCTCTACCATGTTGGCATCTACAGCCTTTTTCATAGACTATCTAAGTAGCTGGAGAGAATATGAAGTCTACTGTACTGAAGCACTTGTATGCAGGTAAACAGAGGGCTTTATATGATGAGCACCATCATATTAATGAATGTTTGCATTAGTAACATTTATTCTACAAGAAACCGAGACAAAGAAAAACTTGCACTTAATGCAATTCCAGCGGCCAAGACCCACATCTGTAATTGAAATTGAACAAAGCTCTAGTATCACAAGCCTGAAACAATGTCCTACAGTGCTGCTACTAAATGCTGCTTTTGTAAGTCTCTTTGCATTCACGCAAACATACCAAACGCAAGCACACCGTAGTAGTTACAACCACATTTATAGGTAGTTGTGGTTTGGAAACCTGTCTTATCACTGTAAATTATACAGGGTAACAACTCTGGGTTTTTTGAACCAGCTCTTGAGTATTCTCACCTTCGGAAGGGTGGGAATCTGCAAAGCCACACAAACGTCAGATCCTTTGCCCCTCCCAGTGCAGAGATTCTCTGCTATTTCCTAGCTGAGGGAGCAGAAGAAAGGATCCCGGCACACCCTGCTCTGGTTCCTGAGCAAGGTCTGGGCACAGCCAAAGTCTTGAGAGGGATGTGCTTTTCTGGTGTTGCAAAGCTACAGTTTGGGCAGGTTCCAGCCAGATCCCTCTTCAGCCACATTGTTCCACACAACTACCGGCTTGTTAAAACTGAGTCCATGTCCAATTACTCCATCTAAGGGGTCACCCCTAACCTGTAATCTAACACCATGCACTCGCATTGATCAGGTCTAGGAAAAACACTGTGCTTGGCTGCTCCTGTCAGAGCTAAAGTATCGAACCGGTCAATTCAAGATACTGAGATCTTGTAAGGCAGACAACAACCACTATGGTTTGAAGCCCAGCTACCACCGGTAGAGTCTTTAAGCCTCTACTGACTAAAACCAGAGCCATGCCAAATCTGCTGTAGGGAGTAAAGATGGTTTATGGTAAATCGTACAAGCACAGTTTGAAAATCTATGATTAGTCTATGATTTACCTCAACTCCAAGTTAGAAGAATGATTTCTCATCAGTGCCACAAATACTTCAACGTTTTGGCTTCTGAAAATGCACGTAACACCAGCACAGTCAGAGGTCTTTCCAGAATTACATCTGCTTTAAGAAGCGATGTAAGGCAGCTACTGCAAGGGGAAAAGACACATTTGCATCTCATACAAACCACTTGCACTAGGAATATGTTCACACATCTACAGAAAAAAAGCAAAAATAGAGAAAAGAAACAACTCATCAGTACACAAGACATTAAATGGAACTCAGTCACACCACAATTAATGTCGAAGCCATCGCTGTCTATCAGATATGGGAGCTTGGTACCACTGAGAGGGAACAGAGGAAGACACAGGGGGATTCAACTCTCAAAAGGATTCAAGAGAGACAGAAACTCAAAGACACAAACCTCAGGGATTTATCCATGAGACTACTTCTCACCTTTGAAAGGAAAACTTAAAGAAAAAATGAAAAATATACTAAAGCAATTATTACACCAGCCATAATAAATTTATTTTTTTTTCCCCAAAAACACTACCTATGTTGCACAAACCACTTAAGAGAAGAAAAAAATTTTACTCTCTCATGAATGGGAAAAAAAAATAATCGCAACCATATTAAATTGCAAAGGATGCTCTTACATCAAGCAAGATGCCAGAATGAAATATTTAAAAATATCATAAATATTGCCTAGGGAGATGTTAACACAACTTTCCCACATTCTAAGAAAATACTTAAACAGTTTACAGTTAGACAACAGTAAAAACTACTTCCTGCTAAGCTTTTTCTTTCAATTCCTGCAGGATAACGTAAAAACTAAGGTGGGAAGATTCTAGAATGCATGCTGAAAATCAAACACATCAAGCCTTTCCAATTAAATGAAAACTGTTATTGTAGAACTTGACTATTATTTACAATTCCAGTGGTGTGGCCATTACAAAACTAAAACTTAACAACTCCCCGCAATAAAAACACAACCCCCCCAAAAAACAACTCCAGACTGACTTAAAAGGTACCCTACTCACTCTTCTGGAGTATTTTATAAATGTGGTGACTTACTGTAAACAGGGAAAAGATGTTGCCCAAGAAAGAACAACTTTCCAACTAGTTTTAGCTATTCTTGTTTACAGACAGAGTTATAAATTTAAAAACAAGAAAAAAAAATAGCATTTATATAAATTACTTTTTCAATTTCAAACCATTAAAGACTGTTGAACACCACTGGAGAAGGTATTGGAATGTATATGTAAAAAGGAGCTACACTGGGTACCGGAAATTCATGAGGGCTTCATCTCCCTTTAAGGAGATGTCAGTAACAGTCATGATCTGTCTATGTTAGTCATCTTACAGCTTTTCTCTTGAGAACGTCATCTATAAAAGCAAGCCTACTGGTAGACTTAGGAAAAAGAAACTCTCTTTGATTCATAGTCTAGAAAATAGAACATAAAAATAATACGAAATTTGGCACACCAAGTAACAAGCCAACCAGAAAAAGCAACAATTCTGTTTCCTCTATCTGTCTGCTTTCTCCTGAGTTTTCAGTGTGTTCAGTCACCAAATTTCCTCTAAGGCAGAACAAATCCAATGCAAGGCAACGCAAGCCAGTGCAACTGCCCTCTCTCTAATGAGAAAAAAACAAAAACCAAAGTCAGACTGAAACTCCATCAAGAAACAGGTCTCCTGAAAGGGTATATTGGATACAAAAATGGAGACTGTCCTCAAATTAAGCTTTTTAACTTTCTAATTTTAAAATTCAGTATCAATTACTACTCAATCCTAGTGATTCTTCACGAGACTTTCATGGAAAATTTATTAAGATACTTAAATCTTAAGGTAATTTTTTTAATATAATGTGATTCAGAAATGAATTTGGAAAGAAGAACTAAATATACTTCAAATAAATAACTTGTAGGAGTACTGGATTGCATATATAATTTTGAAATAGACATTTTATGTTAAAATAAAAACCAGAAAGAACAAGTGTCATAATCCTTAGGAGCTCCATTTACTAGTAACCAAATCCTGCTCTGCTACTTATTTAAAGAAGACAAAACAGCGTATCTGGATCATGTCTAAATATAATCATATTAGCAACAAACATTTATGAATGTATTGTAACAGAGAGATATTCAGACACGCTGTACTGAAGCAGCACCCAGAAGACAAAGTTTTAACATTCACAGCTGCAGTCCTGGCCACCTCCACCTGCATGGTAGCTCCATCGCTCCCTCTAAACCACCAGTGAGTTTGTCCCACACAGAACATTTTGTAAAGGGCAACCTCTCTGTCTCTCTCAAGTCTGTGTTGATGGCATGATTTCTGATTTTCAGCTTTTTACTAAAAAAACCAACCACAACCCAAAACCCAACAAACCAACCAAAAACCTTCAACTGCCTCAAAAGATAAATTTAAAGAAAGGTCAGAAACAGAACGATTTGAGTTGCCATTACAGAACATCGGTGGAGAAGCAATATTTTTAGTTATTTGTCAGTAGAGAACAAAGAGACCATCATAAACACTGTTGTGCCAAAGACAGTACGCTCGAAGTAGCACAGGTCTGCTTGATGGCAAGTGCCCTGGGGCTGGGAGGAGGCTTTAAAACCTGCAACAAGGCCGCGGATAAGGACATGGGAAGAGTGCAAATAATACAACTCAGTATTTTCTGTCACTTCTACATGTCTTAGAGACATTTATATAAGGGGGTATTGGTCTTATTGTGTATCTGTGGTAGCTGAGACATCACGTGGATGAATAATATGTCTAAGGTTATGCAGGAAGTCAAAGATGGAGCATGGCAGCCAAGAAGTCTCTATTCCCCCTTTCCAGCTGCAAGGGGAAATATCTTTCCATCACCTTCTCCTCTTTATCACTTCCATGTGCTAGAGCTAGAACTGGGTTTTTTGAGGGACTCAAAGCTAGCTTCGCTAACCGCTGCCAACAGCCTAACTTCAGATGTTTGAGTATCTCATGAAAATTAGCTTGCTGCAAATAGGGATTTGCCAAATGGTATATGCATTTAATACAAGTCCCCAGCAGAATGTAAGGGCTTGGATAAAATCAGGAAATAAATAAAGGAATGTCCCTTCATTCTGAGTACAACTGTAATAGACTGACCTTGGAAGGAGGAAAGGAAAAGAAAAAGAAAAAAAGGACTTTAATGTCTGTGTCCTGAAGGCAACATTTACTACCACCACCCATCAAAATGGACATTATTGATGGTACCTAACTTATGAGAAATATACTTTGACAGAATTTTGCATAGCTTTGGCACAGAGGCTTTGTTCAAAAATAGATTTACCGTGACAGATGTCCTCACACGCTTCAAAATTCAACAGTTCCTACATGTGATTCCAATGATAAGGAGTGAAAAAGAAATGGTGTCAATCAAACACTCCATCTCAGCTATTGTAAAACTTGCACAACATATGACTACCAGTTTACTATATATCAGTTTCCAAAACTATATGCCACAGAAGCATTTCTGCCTAGTGCTGCTAGTATCTAGGCTGCATTTCTTGTGCTGTATGACACCTAGCAATTGAAACCAGTGCAAAATGAATGCAAAGCAGTATAAAACACTACCAGTGTCATACTTCTCACTCTCTTCTTTCTGGAGTTAATAAGAACATAAAATGCATGGTACGTGAATATCACAGCCCCACTTAGATTGCTATAGATTAATAATGCTTTTTTTCCTCCCCCTCTTCATTTTCCTTAAAGCAGGATTTACAGTGAATGAATATCCTGATGACTTAGGCACCAGATGACTGAGCAGGACAATCCTGAACAACAGATCTGATATTTTCAGATTCCTTACTGTTGCCCCAGTGGTGGGCAAACACCACCACAGAAATGTTTGGCAAATTCCTCAGTCTTAAGAGGACGAGTTTCCATGCTGCAGAACATATCACCCCTTTAGATAGCAATGTTCATGGTCACTAGTAAAAGTCAAATAGACATAAAATTTTATCATCATCTTTGTTTTCTGGCTGATCTCAATTTGAAGCCCACCAGCATGGGAAAATTTCACTGATCTTGTCTATAGAGTATTAGCTGAAACCTTAGATGTATATAGGGCTCCATTCTTCATGGCTTGTCACCAAACAGAAAAATAGAAGAGTGAATCTTTCTGTCTTTCTCATCAGTACATTACAACACTCAGTACTTTTCCTTGTCAAAACACCAGAAACTGAACAACAAAATTGCAGGTAGCAATTCAAATAGAAAAATATATTAAGATAACAGGCATATATTCAATTACAGACTTCTCTTGTTCTCAGAGTTAGAACTCATTCCCCACTGACAAAACTTCAAAGTCAATGCAGTGATCACAGGTGCCTAGCTGCCTTCACATTTTGCTGTAGCTCCAAAGGATTCCAACAGCAAAATCCGAATCCCATATGATCAGCTGTGTCAGAGCTGAAAATAGGCAACTGTTCCAATAAGTTTTTGATTCAGTCACTGTTTAGCCTCAGCTTTGACTCAAGCTGTTGCTATTCAATTTTTGTTTGAGAAAGAAAAATCAGCTGAAGCAATGTTTCATTTGGTTTGCCATCCCATTCTGAAAAGAAAAAAAAATTTAAAAAAAAGTTATGCCTACATCACCGTAATGGTGAGGCCAGCTGATCTTTCCAAGTAGATCTCCTGCAGTGTGTCCTCCTGCCGGGAGAAGTTCTGGAGGAGGTATACTCACTCATGTACTTAAAATCTGGAAGAGTTTACTAGCTGGTCTAGAAGGCTAGATAGGCCAAAAGACCTCTGCTGAAAAAGTAGTGTCTGATGAAATGACCAACTGGTATAAGCCAGCATACCGCTTCCAAAACCAACACAGTTTCACCATTTCCTGTCTTTAATTTTCATCTTCACTTTGCATGCCTTGCTTTCTGGGGCTGAACCGTTAAACTTCTCAAAATTTGGCTCTGTTGGCTGCATGTGGCATGTCTGCCTTCAGGCCACCTGGAAGAACCAAGGGGCCAGGCTCACCAGCACTGCAAATCCACCCTTGGCTTCTACCCAACTCCCACAAAATTTTACTCTGTTCCTCCTTCAGGTTGTTGATCAAGTGGATAGAAAACATACAGCGTGCGCTCCGTCACTTCCACAGCACGTGCACATTACACTCATGCAACTACGCAGAGGCAGGTAGGTATCAGTATGAACTCCGACCATTTCTAACAGCTATACTGATGTGGCTTGTAATATCTCTGAAATCCAGTCATAGGACATCTGACACTGAGACACAGTCATTCCCTCCAGGATGGCTCACTCAGCTGAGATCGATAGGAATAGAAACATCACTTGTCACTGCTGAAGCGCTTTGATCTGTATGAGCTGTACAACAGGCAGCAGAGACAAGACGACAATGTGTCCCCTGGTTTGCCTCACCAGGCCCTGGCAGCCTTCATATTGATCTAGTGTTAAACCTGAGAAGCTCTCCCTACACCGCTGCCGTGAGGATGCAGATGGGCTGTCTAGCGCAATACTTGCCTTTAGTCTATGTAAAAAGGTCTCAGCTTTCTAGGCTTAGTTTTCTCAATTTCTGAGGAACAACTTACTGCAACTTTTGTGAAATACGATGTTGTACTGGAAGAATTCCAGAGGGTTTTCCAGAGGTTGAATAATGAATGAGTGAAAGTGATGCATTTAATGCCACTCCATGCATTTACAGATCATGGGTACCCTTCAGATTTTTTTAGTTTGCCCTGTACTTCTGAAAGAACAGATCACAATAGGTCAAGAGATCTAGATTTCCAGATCTTGTCTTAATAGGTTTTTTTTGGGGGTTATTAACTCCACATAATATACACTGAGGAGGACAAAAGGTTTTCTTTAGGGAACTGGAGAAAACTGGTGATTATTACTTTTTAATTCTCAAATGTAAGAATAGGATAGGAAAAAATAGAGTGAGCTAGAGGTAATTTACATCTGCAAAACAGTGTTATAATCAAGAAACAGCGCTTGTGTTGATTTAAAAGGGATTAGGCATATTTACTGTATTCAAGCAATAAATTTTTCTATTTTAAAACATTCCAAAACAGATTGAGGATACTTTTCCAGTCGTGCATGGAATAATGCTGGAGATACTAAACAGTACTCTGCGTGGTCTCATTACTCAGTACTCATGTGCTGGCATCTTATCTAGTTTTAAGAGGCTTTAACCCTAGCTTAAGCTCAAAATGAGCTGTAACTAAAAGGCATAATGCACGTTTACCTTGGGTATCCTGTAGGTGCTGTACCAACCACGCACTTTTATAGGGCACTATTGAAGATTAATGCCCTCATTTAAGAAACAGTGGGATGTCATTTGTGATCAATTAGTCAAAATCCCCTGCTTACAGCTGGCTGACACACTGGCTTATTTCGCTGAACACTGAGCAAATTGAGCCATTTCTTTGAATTTTCAGCTCCATTTACCCTAGGCATTTATTAAACAAATCTTTAAGTCCTTAACCAATTATCTATAGACAGATGCTTAAAAGGAAAGTGTAAAATTAATTTGTGACAGATAGCTCATGATGTTTCTTTTATAAATTAGGTCTTATCTGTTACTTTATCTGTAAATATTACAGTCCAGCAATTGTACCTCATTGACCTTTTCCATCTTCTCCCTGAAAGACAAGCAGAGTGCAGCTATTGTATTAGCCAGGACTGCACAACCTTTTAAGCGTATTGCTTGCTGCTCAGGGAGGAATCTATACCTGACTGATAACAGCATGCTTTTAAGTCAGCAATGGCCACTTTTAGCTTAACAGAACATGATACATTTCATTAGGAAGAAGGCCACTCTTTTCGGTTACAAACATATAAATAAGTAACAACGGAAAGCACCCTGCCCCTCTTCAAAAACCTTTTAAGGGAGGATTTTTAAGAGGCGCAAAATGGGATGAAGACAACTGACTCCTAATGAATGTCCATGTCAGACAGATATCTTGAAAGTGCCCTTGAAAGACTGCATAAACAGTTTCAGTTTGTTTAGGTTTATTTTCAATAATACTGCTGATAACAACCTGGAAAATGTGAAAACTGCATGTGACAGCACTTCTGATAGGAATTACTGCCCAGTCCACGTTCTCGCTGTTACAGAGCCCCACAAGGGCTACGCCACGGCAGGCTGATGCCACATCCTGCAGCCCTTTCTGTCCCCAAGCAGTCCCGTTCCCTGAGGAAGGACTAGTTCTTGAATGAGGGCGGCAAATAGCAGTGAACCTGCGGTAAAAGTAAACAGGTACCACAATTCAGTTCCTTGCTGTCAGTGGTGAAATTTATCACTGCGTCTAACCTGGGGAGCTCCTTAGCGGCTCAAAGTAGCGAAGGACGGCAGTGTCTACAGCTACAGAGCCACTTCTTTATCAAATCTACACGATATTCTGTGCTAAAGATTTCTCGTGGGGACACAACCCTTTTGGATGGCAAATGTCGCATATCTAAGTGGGTATCGATACACATTTCCTGCACCAAGCAAAATATTTTAAGGGCAACTGCAAAAGTCTGAGATATTCCGTTACATGGCAGTCTTCCACATTTCATCTAAACACTGGTTTGAGCATATACACAACAGCAAGAGAGAACTGACAAGACAGATACTATACGTGACACCAACTGGATCACAAAACAACTTTCTGGCAGAGGAAATCAACGGGGAATCTGGAATGTCCTCCCGCTGGGTCTACACATGGTATTCTACTCAGTGAATGAAAAACGGGATTGTTTCACTGTAACAAACACAGTGAGCAATGGGAACCCAGAGCAGCAAAAGTTTTCATTTAATGAACTCGGTAAACTAATCATGTTTCCGTAACTCAGTCTGACAGGTTGATTTCCCACCTGAAAGAAGGCAGCTTCTTCGACCTGAAACCACCTACAGAGCTAACCACATGCTCGCTGCTGCCTTTATTTGAGAGAGATGACATGCTTGGATACCGATACGGAACCAGCAGAGCACTGAAATAAAATTAAGCAACATGCCTTGAATCATGCAACAGTGTGCTTGGGATTCGAAATACATCTTCAAAAAGGGAAAGGTGACTAAGAAAAATTATCACCAATCTGTCTTCAGAGTAATTTTCATTCAGCAACACAGCAACTAAAGTCCATTTAAAAAGGCTGCAGGGGAATTAAAAAGGTGCTACTTCAAAGGCGTCTTGTAAAAAGTACAAAACCTTTGTTAAGCTTATAAAAGCAAAGCCAAAAACTATCTCTGAAACTCTTCATTTTAAATGTGCAGTGAATCACGACCAACTACCCAGTAAAACAAGATGTTGCCACTCTTCTCTCATAAAAACATTATGACCCAAGCTGATGGCTCAAACAAAATTTTCAGAAAAGGCATTGCCTGAGTATCAATTGTATTTAGGTAGAGAAAATCAAGACGCTGTGTATTTCTCAATTTTTGTGTTTAGATTTGTCAAAAGTTCAAGGTTTGTAACCTTCTCCTCAACCTCAAACTATTTTTCAATGACAAGCCACTTTCTTCCCTATTAGAAAAAGACAGGCAGAAATGCCACGTCCTGAAAGTAGATCAAAGCTTTGAAGATATGAACTGGCATGACCGGCTGTTCTTTTCATCACAGATGCTATTCATACTTTAAAAAAAAAAAATAAAGTTATTTCTGTTCCTTCTCCTTGCCTGACTTTATTGTCTCTGTATTCTTCAATCTTTATTGTACGTACTCCAGGAGCTTTTGCTCTCAATAGCTCTGATGCAGGAAGTGTGTTTATACTTTAAGCACACACCTATACCCTATAGAGTGAGGCATATACTTAAGTGCTGCTCTAGATGAGTGCCTTTTTCCCTCCTCTCTGCCATTGCTATGCCTTAGAGGATCCTTACCATGTAAAACATAGATCCACTTGTGTTAATCCCACTAATTAAGAGTTTATTTAGAATGGATCAAGACAATTTTAAACATCTTACTGCTTAAAAACTCTCGTCTTTTATCGTGTTGTTACTGCAAATTAGTATTAAATATAGACGAACTAAACTTACTCAACTTTTGGTCTTACATAGTTGGAAATTAATATAAACAGCACTGAACTGTTGTTGTTAAAAAAAGAAAAATAAAATTAAAAAGCCCTTTTTTGACCTTAGGTCCCTTGAATCTGGGAAAATGAAGACCCACAATGAAATGTGAAGTGGTAAGAAATTGCAGAAAGCTGACAACTCATTATTGCAAGACGATACCGAGTTCTGTTTGAAAATCTAAAAGGTATATGGAAATGCTTCTATAATTTAAGTACGGTTAGGAGAAGGTGATAATTTTAAACGCAACTATTTGCTAGCAGTATTAACACTTTCTGAGATGCAGTCTTGGTACCATTACCCTGACAAGCACATTAACACAAACACTTATTTTAACAAATTGTTGGCTCACATTCTTACTTCATCATCTAATCAGAACCTTACTACAAAGGATAATACAACCACCCAGACAAACACTTGGCTTCTCTGATGTGGGTTGAATGCCACTAAACAGCTCATCCTGACCTTTCCACTTAAGTGATGGATTCTTACCTACTTCTATGCTACATACAGTGTGCCGGCTCATTTTTAAGGATTTCAATTCTGTATCTTTCTAAATTAAACAAGTGTTGGTTTTTTGTTAAAAAAAATGCTCGAATACTTGAAATTGAAAAGTTTAGGGTGGTTGGGGGTTTTTTTTGTGTAAAATCATTCTTTTCAGAACTCTCTGGCATTAAACATAGCACAGGATGGTAGCTCAAGAACTCATCCCTGATTTTTTTCTATCCGCTTTCCTAAGAGATAATTTCAATTCTGAGACTTCCATTCAACGTCAAAAACACCTCAGCTAGAAAATCCACAGTGGGACCTCCCTTTAAACATGAGAGATTGGTCTTCCCAGGAAGAGATGACCCTCAATTGCAAGCCTCTTGATTTCATGCTGTACAACAAATTCCAATCTATAAAATTTTAAGAGATGAAAGGTCATTTCATAGAACTATTAGTTAAAAAATGTTACTGCACTAAAAGCTATGAGTTTAACTCTTCAGTGTGATGCTCACTAAATGCAAGCAGAGAAAGCATGTACGGAAAAAAAGTACTGCTATGGTTTTAGCTAAAACATGATCTTCTGGAATTTCTGTAATATTCTATGTTCATATTTTGTAAATTAAACAGTAACTATGAAAGTGAGCTTGAAAAAACATCTTAAATGCGCTTCTATTTCACTTGGAGTGCTTGTGATTTGTCAGACGTCAGGGCACGAATGTAGCATCACCCCAAGTGCATCCAGTAAAAACTCAAACAGTAATTGTTTGAGAAAAGAAATAAGTTTCTCAGACCAAATCCTGTACTTTAGTAAAAATCAAAGAAACAAAGAGCTGTTACACGGCAGGAAAAAAAGAAGAAGGCTTTTGAAATATTGATGCTGGAAGTGAGCTCTAACACTTATTTGGAAGCAATATGAAGTGGGGAAGCAGGAGGAAAAATATTTAAAGATTACAGATTAAAATTAATTGTCCTGTTTGAATCTTCAGTTTAAGATATTTGCCATGCATATGTAAATCCGTCTTTGGTTATTTTATTTTTTTAAATGGGAGTAACATTACAGTGGTCTGGATTAGTATCACAGCTGCACTCCCTCAGAACATCAGTGACTCACGGATACGCCTTTTAACGCAGACCGCCTTCTGTAGTGCTGCAGAAAAAATACGTGACTTCCTGCGTTCTGTGGGAACTTCGGCTTCCTGAGAGCACCATTCAGCTCATTCTCATAAATCTTCGTACCAAATGCAGAAAGCTCAGTAAAACCCACTCTCTTACTTAATCAAACTTAATTTCATAAGGCTTTTTTTTCAAACAACATCCAAGTAGTTAAATCAGCTCTCTACCATTCACTGCTGCTTTCGGCTCCTGTGTTTTTTAATTTACATGCCCATGTGAAACTGCTATATCAAAAATAGAAGACAGCAAGTTACTTTCACATGTGTTATTATTCAGGCTTTAATTAGGCACAGGGCATAAAGGATACACAAGACTATTCTCCTCACAGGCAGGCAACCATTTAAAAAGCCTCTGCCATTCAGTCACCCTTGGCCCCGCCTGTAAGTACCATCCTGTGGCAGGTAGAACGATCAATAACCCGTGAAGGCTGGATGCGAAGTCTCAGCATGGCACGTGGCCCTTTCCTCACAGCGAGGACTCAGTTGAGTTGAAGAGCCTTTCAAATAGCACAGTATTTTCATTGCTATAGGGCGGGTTACGTGTCAGCATTACCATCATAAAACCCTTTGTAACTCCGACAAAGGCGGCCAAATCGCAGAAGCGAAACTGGATTCACAGAAGTGAAGCTGGATTAGGAAAGAAATTTATGGCAGCCAACTCACAGCAACAAAGCTTTATGCCGGATGCAAACTTCCCCGCGCTGTTTCAGCAGAGCACTGTGACCTGGAGAGAGACACCGAGCATTAAGGAAGGAGAGGGTCAGTCTCTGAGTCCATCCAGGTCTCCATTAAAATTTGGAAAGGATGCAGATTATTCTGCTCTGTTTTGTGAGGTACAAACTGGGCCTGCACTGCACTCACCACTGCATAGGAAAACTGTAAACAGAGGTTAAAGAAATAAGCAAACAGATTTAAAAATAGCTTTAAACAATTAAAAAGTATAGTGCCAAGCAGCTATAAAAATCACGTGAGAGTATCGGAAAACTTTTTCCTTTCAATTGATTCCAATTGATTTTGCTCAAAACAAGGACAGAGTCTATTAGCCAATGGCAGTTCCTAAATATGGTTCAGTGATGTAAGAGATATCAGAGAACAAATTTCTGATGCTACATTTAATCCTCTCTAAATTGGGCATGAAATAAGAGTTTGTAGTCTCGCTGTGCTTCTCAAGTCCCTTAAATTAAAAGGTAATCTATAACTTGTTATAAACAATACACACACACACGCCCCTCCCCCCCCAAAAGAGACATTTCATCTTCCTGTCTTCCTGTCCACTGGTTCCCAAGGGAATTTTCATGTGACTACATGTAAGATGATAACCCATTTACGATAGCCCTAGTTTTAACAGTGAAAGTATCCTATTAGCCCTTTGCAAGCCCTGTTAGGACTCAAAACAGCAGGTTTTGTGGTTACACGCAAGAATCACTGTGCAAGAGCTAAAGCTATCTGGAACAACTGCCATATTCCTATCTCACTTAGCATTTGTCTTGGTCCATCAGGTTAAAAACAACCCCAACCTTTTAATATCAGAATCTCAAGTAATGATCTATGAACACTGTTGATGAAGTTGGCAAAGAAACTGCATTTCATTTGTTCAGGAGAGGAAACATTTTTTTATTCTCACTCCAAAACAGGTTTTCCTAAATCCATGGGGGGAGCCAAAGTTTTCATTATTTAGTACAGATGATTGTACAAATTTTACTTTAGAACATCATGCTCCCAAAGAAGGAACCCTCTAATTTATTCCATACTCTCTCTCTCCCCGACAAGACTGATCGCAGTCAGTATTTTCAGGAACAGGAGACATGGCTTTGTGACCAAAGAAAACATCAGTAAGTTACTACACAAAAGTAGCCACAGTAGCAGCATATTTATAAGTTTTGTTGACCCTTTTGGAAAACGTCAGGTTAGAAGATATGTTTTCGTCCAGCGGAACATTATTTGTTAAAATTAAAGGGGTCACTTGAAAAAACCCCAAAACATTAAAATAGGTTTTCTCTCTTTAATTCAATGGGCAGAAACATTGCTTAAGTTTCCTCTGTTATCTCAGTCATTACTAACTGAGGGATGTAACTAACGTCTAAATACTTGTACAGGAAAAAAAAGGAGCAGATGACATTCTGCTAACCAAGAAGAAATCAGCTCAGACCATGATGCAAGGGTGAGCAGGAAAAGCTACGATGCAAGACACAGCAAAAACACATAATTCCACGTCATTCCTGGAGTAAGAGGCAGCAGGTTTTGGCAGAGTTTCTTCTGACTCAGCCTAGTAAATACCCACAGTGGGACAGGATTCAAGTGTTTTCCTTCCAGAACTACAGAGATTCTGCTGGCAGAAAAGCTGGCATTTTTGCAAAGCTCTAGATGCAGTGAAACCTCCCTTGTTCCAACCTCAGGTGTATGAATTACACGTGAACACAGTGCACTCACTGGAAGAGCTGGGAATGCAGTCGATGGGTGAAGATACTCAGCCTGAGGAGTGACAGTCACTATGATACAGTGCTAAAGGATGCATCAACAGAACATCAAAAGGGTGGCCAACAATAGGAAAGGCCATGGAGCACAGGGTCTGGCATCGACCAGACAAGAAACATGGAAGGAAACAATACAGACAAAGACACATCATCCTTACCGAACCACCCTTACTAATAGTTTATTAAAATAATTTCCTCCCAGAATCCTCTGAACAGTTTTGTTAGGAAAGATGACGGCAGAACTCTCCTTAGCCATAGTTATACCGCCAATTAATGGCAGCTCTAATTAGAAAATGAGGGCTGTCTACAGTATGGTGCAAATGCGTTTGATTCAGTATCCCATACTCTGAACTACTGCCCGGACGTAGTATACAAGACATGCATACACCTCCTTACTGTAACAAACATCTTATTTCTGTGGCCTTCCTCTAGTCTTCCGTATTATCACACCGACTCCCCAGGCCCTGAAAGCTAAACGAAAGGAGCAGCCCTAAGGAGAGAAGCACAGCAGCAGAAGAGGAATGCTGCAGCCAGCAAACACACGACTCGCAACACGCAGGAACACGAGTGTGAAACAAAGGCATTGATCGTGCCAGGGTCTGACCATCCATGTCAGGTAAAAGTTTTGCAACCTCACATTTTCCTCCCGCTCCGCTTTATTACAGTGCGAAAGACTCGATATGTATCCAAAGAATATCAGACACCAAGAAAATGAAGGGAAACCAAAAAGGTTGTATCAACTGGAAGCAAAAGGGGTTGAAACTACAGGGGAAAGATTTAATGAGTTCCAGGAGAAAGAAATGCGTACATGAGACTGACATCTCTTAGACCTGGGAATAACTTCTCAAAAGAAACAATGGAATCCAGGACTTTGGATCTATTTCAGGTAGGATCAAGCAAAGCACAAAACCCCCTGTACAGCAGGGAGCAATCAGCACTGAAAGAGGAAGACAGAACCAGTGGGTCTTCTTTCATCTTTATCTTAGACATTTCTAAATTTGTCATTAGAAATTTTTGCTATGGATTTCCTTTTTTTTTTTTTTAAATAAATCATTAGAATGACTATGAAGCAATTGAAAGTGAGATCCTTAATGCTGTAAGCATGCTGGCCTGTTTTTGAATGGTCTTCACAGCTTCATTTCATTTAGGAAAGTACTAAAATGTATAAACATAGTCTCTACAAAGGTACATAACCTAAATAAAATCTTGACAATGCTTCTTTAGAAAATTCTTTGCATGGTAAAATAAATAGATTCCTCTGAAGAATATTCCTCACCCGTTTTAACAAAGGGGAAAGCTGATCTTTGGAGGATCTGCATTCAGCCCTGAGTAGCTGTTAGAAATAAAGTCGTGTGAAATGCTTCTGTTGAAATGCAGTCCACATAGCCCTCATGCCATCAGAGATTTTCTCCAACCTGGTTTCTGGTTTTATTCAAGGATTTGGACCAGTTTTATGAAAAGATCTTGAAACCAGAATAATAAATGACTTCATATCAAAATTATGCCCTACTTTCCTACCAACGATTCTGCAAAACCTCTGAAGACAGCAAAGCGCGACAGAGGTGCGGAATCAATGCGCACAAGTGCTGAAACCTGAACGTTCATTTTTCACATTCCTGACTGATGAGGCTTTGGGCACTTCAGTTTATCTGTAAAAAGAAACCAGCTGGAGTCCAGAAGGCCTCTAGGTTTTGCACTTGGGGCAAACACAGAGCACTGGCCAAGGGGACCATCCCGGGAGCCGTCCCTCCTCCCTTGTCTGCAGGTGCCACAGTCCAAGAGGTAGCCAGCCCTGAGGCTGAATCCGGATGGCCCGCAGCTGGAGGGAAGGAAGGGGATGGCCGGGGTTCCATGTCCTGGGAAGGGGGACTGACCAAAGGAAGGTGAGGCTGAGGCAAGAGGAGGAGACAGGACAGCATCCCAGCATGGTGCCGTGCCTGCTTTACCTTCCCAGGGTGACATATTTAGAGCATGCTTTAATCAGAAACGGGTTACAGACCCACATGACAGGTCTAAGAAGCTTAAAAAAAAACACACAGGACTCATGTAAGGTCCAAGGTAACAGCCAGGAAAGTTTCACCAAAGCTGCAAAAGAGATGAAGCCAACCCTGTAAAAACGGGCAGAGCCAAACCGGACGGGATATGCTTGCTAAACACAAATGTCAGTCACAACCCAGATCTTCAGGCTGCGACACCACATTCCAAGCGCAGTGTATTTTCCTGTTATTTGTCACAGAAACGTTCGAAAGCATTTTGAATTTAACCAATCGAGGTTCAGTGACACTGTCCTCCCTACGACGGGTGCACCAAGGCCCGAGCCCAGTAGTTCCTCACACTCATTTCCTCTTCTATCGTTCCCGTCCCCCATGATTTCCAGTGGGAATTGCAGTGTGGTTGCTCAGGCTGTGCACCTCAGGACTATTTGCTGACTGCTCATTTTTTTTTAAAGAGACTATCCCAAGGCCCCAGTAAGCCTATTTCATAGATTCATAGAAACTGAAGATGGAAAAGACCTGCGTCGTCCAGCCCATGCCTTCGCTTCCCCTCCCCTCCTTTCCCCGTTTGGCCAGTGTCCGGTTGTTTCCTACAATGTATTTCTTTCCTGTTTGCTGGCCCAGTAATTTATCCACTGCATAAAATAACCGCAGATAATTAATGACATGCTTTCAGTGAACATACAGCAAACTGCCTACCCAGAGCTCAAGCTCCCACACCGGCAGACAGCCGACTGAATTCATTTACAAAGCAAACAATAACATTGCTCACCAGCTCCTTAAATTACTTCTGGAGGCCTTGAAACATTTTCTGTAACTTTCAGAATCTGGCTTTCTGAGGATAAAATTACTTTTTCCCACTGATCCAGTTTGATTTCTAATAATTTTCTGCTACATGTTTTACTCAGTTTCACTTACAATTTAATTACCAAAGAAAAAGAGCAGTCTCGGGGTCTGCGGTGGTTGGGTCTTTTTCTTCTCATCAGTTTCTACCAGCAAGCCTGGCTGTGTTGTAATAGGAAGAGAGCATAAAATGTGTCTAAGCAATGAATAATATCTGAGGAAAAGAATGTAGGGAAAAGAGTTTCACCTAAGAAAATTCTCGTTTGGCATTTTGTTTTAAATATTTTTTAAAGGTCAACTAAAAAAAAAGGACTTCTAAAGGTTGAGTAGGAGGATCTCAGTATCTTGAGCAAAATAGAATATATCATAAGGTAGTGAAGCAGTGCAACAACGTTATGCATGGGGAGTTTGACAAATTACAAGGTCAGCGATATCATACTTCACCTGCTTCATTTTTGCACTTACTATTTACACTCCATATTAAAAAAAAAATATATAAGTTTTCTAACGCTTCTTTTGCTGCTTTGCACATAGTCCTCTCTCCCTCTCCCCCTGCCCATACATATGTCAGTCAGGAATACCAGAACCACAGTATTTTTGACTCACCTGTGTTTGCTCCCAAAGATACCTCCGGCTTTCTTGAGAGAGGTGCCTTTCCCTCCAAAGGTACAATAGAACAACTGTAAAATGAGGCAAACCAGCAACCCCCTGCCCTACATCCTACAGTTTCAGCAAGCTCTGTCCAGCGTAGGCATTACCTGGTCACACCAGAAGACACAGACTGCACCACTGCACTCTTCCATATCCAGCAACACGTGACCAGGGCCCACTTTTGGCCCTAGATAAGCATTTTTAATGGTTGGAGCAATTTTCATTCCAACCATGGGGAAACAAATCCATTAGTGCTGGCCTGGAGCGGTTACTTCTGTCTGGAGTTAATGAAAAATTGCCCAGTTACTAGCTGTTCACAAGTCTCACTCCACTTCTTGACTCTCTTGCGCAATTTCCTCTGTCACTCTTTGCTTCCTTTCCTGCTTTTTATCCCCACCAGTCTCCTGAACCTAACTCTAAGACAGTATGAAAACAAGCAGGTAAACTCAAGCATATGATAGACTTAAAGAAATTAATATCCATCTCATTCTCTCTCACATTTCGGCTTGCGGTTCATTTTCTGAGGAAACAAGAAGTAGGTAACCCTCTGAACAAGATGTACACATGTTGGGGAACCTTCTCACAGTCTGGCAACCCGAGGGACTGTACGAGTAACCTGAAGAACAACCAGAGTGCTCTCAAAAAAAGTATGCTTCATTCGCTTTGCAAAACAAAACAAAAACTTGTTGCTGCATCTATGAACTCCTCCTTTAAGCCACACAGGATAAAATTTGTATGAAACAAATCATAATACATAGAGAAAAGAGGACAACAATAAGCTGACTGGCAGTAGATTAACAGACCAGTTCCTGTAGCATTAGGAAAGAGTCTGTTCTCAATACTCCTCTTCGCATGTCGCCCAAAATAAGCACCTCCATTTGTGAACTGGAGACTGGTCTACTTCTTATTAAAATAAGCCACGTCTTCTGCTGTGCCCTTCAAACCTTCAAAGGACCCAACAGCAAATTAGGTTTAGACCAATAATTTCCCCAAAAAGACTGACAGAACACCACACATATATAGACTGATCTATCTCTTGGTCTTATTTTCCTTCTGTATAAAAAAAAAAAAAAAAAAAGCAAGTTTTTCATAAAGGTCAGTGAAAGGTTAAAAAAAAAAAATTACTCCCAATCAGGTGCACAAAATACAGATACCTCAAAGATATCCTCAATGATCTGAACCTTCCTTCACTCTAATCTCTTAAAGAACTTCCAAATCCAGCCCTGAAGCTGCCTAGTCCTAAACCTGCAAACTGCTATACATTAGTGTGCCTCTGACTGTAAACACACTTAAGCACATAAAGCACATCTGGAGCATCTGGGCGGGGTGGCACTGATTACAAAGCCACTGCTTGAGGATGGAAGGGGGAATCCATGAGCCCCTGTGATCTCCACCAGTACTTTCTAATGATATTTTTGAAAGAGCGAGATCCAGCCCTTCAAGCTTACAAGCTTTTTCACTTCAGAATTTGGAAAACTTTAAGCCTCAAGTCCCTGATTTGGGATGCTATCATTGCATACAGTGAGCTGGACTTTCTCCCTTTTTGCTAATGTAATCTGTGGAAGAAATCTGTGCAGTCCAGATTATCATAAATTCAATTTTCCCAACTTTAACAAGATACATAACACTTTGTGCAGGCTCTCTTTGAGGACAGTCTTCTGCCTCTGAAACAAGTAAGATACAGTGTAGGATGATAGCCATTGGTTTTTTTAAATGCTAATGGAAAGAACAGCTGAAATTCAACTATTTCTGAAGATACCCATCACATCTTATTCCCAGACAGACCAAACTTTTATGATTTGCAGTTTATAGTGGGTTGGGGTTTTTTTTTGCCTTTGGAGAATCTCCCTGCTATCAGCAAGGGCTTTTGAAGCTCGTTCAAAACCACAAATATTTGAAAGTGCAGCCTGTGCTCCACTAATCAAGGCAAGCACTTATTTATAACATCACTGCTTGACTCTGTAATCTCCCCCAAAGCCTCCCCTTTTTTCTTTATATGTGAGACCTGAAACTGGTCTTTATTTTTAACAGACCATGAAACCAGGACCTGATTTCTCCCCATTATACATAGGGTCATTTCTGACACACATTCTCTTTTTGATAAATTCAATCCATGTTACAGCTCTCAAGAGACTCACTGCAGTTACAGCATGATCACAGCAACTAAGGCTTACTCTGAGTCCTTAAAAGTTTGTAGGGGTTTTTTTCCCTTCCCTCTCTCTCTTTGTTTGGATAGGGTTTTTTAATTCCTTCCTTTCTTAAAGAAAGTAGTGGGTGAAAGGAATAAGAAGTATTCAAACTATTACATGATGGTAATTGTTCTTATTTCATAAGCCTGAAAATCCTCTTTTCTTATATACTAAAATCCTTTCAGATCCTCTGAGTACAAATGTACTGGATTAACTTCTATTATACACCTCAGGAATCTCTGGGCCAGAAGAGGTGACATTAGCTTCCACAAGAAAAGTCTCCAGAAAATAATTTATGGCTATTCACAAGGGGAAACTTTGCAAAATCTTCCAAAAATGCAAGCATGCCAGTAACTCCTGCTGGGATCAGGAGTATCACTTGCAGCACTGCTTTAACCACTGTTTCACCTCCACACTTGTCAATGCATAAATCTTTCATTATCGCTGGGAATAACTGAATGACACCTGGGAACAGTATTGAAGGAGGATGAAAAAAACACCCTAAAGACTCCCACATTTCCTTAAACAAGCTAAGTTTGAGGAGATTTATCCAAAATATTATGGTCAGGCTCATCCTAAATATATTCATTTTATGTTCAGAGCATTCTTGAAATGTGGTATGAGATAAAGAAGCCTGTGCCCTACAGTTAACGGTTAACAAACACAATATTGTAATTCATACGGACTGAATACTTAATAAGCAACACCATTATTCTCACATCAAAATATATTTTAACTCTTTCTACATAAGAAGAGATAAAACCCATTAGGCTTCAAAAACTAGATTTCAGGTTCACTCTGGTGATTTACTAGAGGCAGTAACTGCTGAAGAGCAGCTTGTACTACTGTAAACTTTACTGGATTAACGTTTAGGGTATTAAACCGTTTAGGCGCAGCAGTCTCATGGCATAGTTCAATCTTTCTCTCCAATGTGACATCTGAAGCATGCTTTGCGAGAGGAACGTATGCAAACTATTGAGATTATACTTGAAATCTCATCCAAATATCAATCTTATACAATCAGATCAGGCAGCTTTCCTCACTCTTGCAAAAATCCTGGTTGGTTAAATTCTTGCTACTAGCTAACACCATGTATTTAAAACAATAAATTCCTGTTCTCAGGAATATATGATAACCATACAGTCAAAATCTAATGGTGTCATAACCTCAGTGTCAGCTATCAAACTTTAGGAAAGAAAAGTAAAAAAAAAATAAATTAAGTATTTTATACATTTTGTTTTCAACCTATGGTTCTTGGACTACTACTACGATATTCTGCAAAAGTTAATTAAGAAAAGGAAGCCCAGAGCCAAACTTAAATTCGCTATACAGATATTTCCTTTTCCAATGAGGCTAAAAAAAAATTAGGACCTTAACATGAAAAAAGAATGCTGAAAAAACACTAATTCATGCAGGATTTCTGTGTTAAGCTGGCCTGGGAAAACATTCCAGAATACCACGTGTTCAGAGAAGCAACCTGTCTGTTGCCCCATGTTTATAAGGCATCTAACTGTTAAAAGGACACTCAGTGTCAAAATAAATATTAATAAAATGACTGTCATTGCCATTAATAGCAAAAATATTACCCTACCAGAAAAAAACCATGATTTATAAATCTCAAAGTAGATCAAAGATATGTGCATTTACATTTAAATAATAATACATGGTGACATTTCAAGTACAAACCCTCATCTCCACATACTTGTAAGTCACTCCATTAAACATGTGACAGATACTTACTGGGATAAATCCAAATGGCATCTTTATGAATGCCCTGGGTATGCATTGCTGGTCTTATTTTTCACTTCTATTTAGGTTCCACCTGCGATAAGCAGGTGGAAACTGGGAAAGCTGCCCCTCCTGGATCCGTCCACTAGACCTTCCCTCTGGAAGCAGCACCAATCAATTGCCATACTACACAGAATCACAGAAAGGTTTGGGTTGGAAGGGACCACAGGGATCATCTAGTTCCAACCCCCCCTGCCATGGGCAGGAACACCCTACACTAGACCAGGTTGCCCAAAGCCCCATCCAGCCTGGTCTTGAACTCTTCCAGGGATGGGGCCTCCACAGCTTCTCTGGGCAACCTGTTCCAGTGCCTCACCACCCTCACAGGAAACAATTTCTTCCTAATGTACAATCTAAATCCCCCCTCTTTTAGTTTAAACCCATTACCCCTTGTCCTATAACAATTCTCCCCGACAAACAGCCCCTCGCCAGCTTTCCTGTAGGTCCCCTTTAGGTATTGGAAGACCCCAATTAGGTCTTCCCAGAGCCTTCTCTTCTGCAAGCTAAACAACCCCAGCTCCCTCAGCCTGTCCTCATAGGAGAGGTGCTCCAGCCCTCTGATCAGCTTTGTGGCCCTCCTCTGGACTTGCTCCAGCAGCTCCATGTTGTTCTGGTAATGGGGACCCCAGAGCTGGATGTAGTACTCAAGGTGGGGTCTCACAAGAGTAGAGTAGAGGGGGAGAATGACTTCCCTCGACCTGCTGATCACACTGTTTTTGATGCAGCCCAGGACACAGTTGGTTTTCTGGGCTACCAGCACACGCTGCCGGCTCATGTTGAGTTTTTCATCAACCAGCACCCCCAAGTCCTCCTCCTCAGGGCTGCTCTTGATCCACTCTCCGTCCAGCCTGTAGTTGTGCTTGGGATTGTGCGGACCCACGTGAAGGACCTTGCACTTGGCCTTGTGGAACTTCATGTGATTTCCACCAGTTCACTTCTTAAACCTGTCAAGATCCCTCTGCATGGCATCCCTTGCCTCCAGCATGTCAACCGCATCACACAGCTTGGTGTCGTCAGCAAACTTGCTGAGGGTGCACTCGATCCCACTGTCCATGTCACCAACAAAGGTGTTAAACCGTTCTATCACGCACCTAGTGACACTCCTAGCCCGGGTGGGTCACATTTCTATGGCTGCTAAGCTGATGACTGAAGATACGCCAATTCTGCTTGGAAAAATTCAAATACAACATTCAAACAAACTAAGCACCAAACAGGTTTGGGTGGGTCACGAGTATGCTCACAGGGAAAAAGTGATTCCATTAATCCTTATTGTTTAGCTACCTCCCATATCACATATTGATACCTCATTTGAGTATTTGCTGCTGACAGAATATTCAGTTCAAGGTAAAATTTCAAATATACAGATTTATATTTGTCATGCATTTCGGTTCAGTCAGCATTTATGGTATAACATGTTAAAATACACTTCATTCTGATGTTTTAAAATGCCTTTCTGTTTTTCATGCAATGACTTTAGAGACGGTAAAACAACTTTGTTACCAGCCTTCCTCCAACTAACCTACCCTCCTTCAACAGAGCGAAAATCTCACAACAGTTTTAGAGGAATTGTTATATGTGCATACATATAAACATTTCCATACATCCACTCGCACACACGTGTAGATACAGGGTGATATTTTGGCAATTAAAATATTTCTAAAGGGTTTCTATATGACATTATTCCTCTGCTTTTCTTGCTCTGTCCAGATTCTTAAATAAATAAATGAATGCAGTACAGTGTGAAGATGAGACAGATACTTAAAAATACACACATTTGTCCTGAGTCTTCAAAGAATTAAAGGGACCTCCGAAGCCCATCAGACAGTGTCAGGGTTGTATCCCTACTAGTCACAGAACCAATAATTAAAGTTTAGCATTCCTGTTAGATCCACTCTTTCCACTTCAATTTAGGTCAGAAATACAGTGTATGACTCCGTGCCATTAGGTATGAACTGAGACCCCGAACAGATTGATTCAAATATTATTCAGAACAGAGTGCTAAACCATGGTCCTTCAGGAGAAGCCAAAGTAAATGAAAACCCATCCACAAAGAGATACACATTTATAAGTGAAACATTTATGCATATTCATAATTCTCTAATATCTGTAGTCTGATACTGACTAATGCCAGTGGATTATTTTTTTCTTTTTTTTGGTCAGGGTAGCATTTAGTCAAACAATTAGTCAATATTTGACCAAAAGTTAAGACGATAGGTTTGTTTCAAGTCCAGTTGTACCTATTCAGTTGGTCAAATGAGTCTCACATTAATTCATCCCTTCTGTTCTATCCTCAGACAGGTACGTACAAACTTGAAAACTTCATGAAGAATCTAAATTAAAATATCTAAAAAAAGTGTTTCTTCATTTAAAATTAAAATTTTAAAAAATATTCCATAGAATCACATGGTTTAACTCAGCTGCTATGTCATTGAAGTTTTTTTTTATCCAAAAATACAATCCTCTCTTCTTGAAGCTTTTTTTCTTGAACAGAGTGGGACAGCTAGACTCTGGAGTTGTGCACCATTGGAATGCAAGCCACCAGAAAAGTAAAAGTATGATGAACAGCAGGGGGAAGAAAGGGATGTTTATCGGGCTAGTATCACATCTTTTTGCCTTTTTAACTTACTGTTTCAGGGGAGGTTGGAAACATTTTTTATCTTACTGTTTCAGGGTGTAGTTGCTCATCTTGCATTGAAATACATCACAAACGTGTTTCAGAAGGCAACTGAGCTTAGCAATGCGCTGTGGTAGCTGTTTCTACCATTTTCTTCTCTCACGGGAAAAGGAGAGGAGCTGATGAAGAACTAGTGCATCATGTCTCTCTCACACGTTACCATCTGACAGGGGCAGTTTCCAGAAAATGATCTCCCTACAATATAAGAATTGCTGTGAAGGAGCAATGATTTTTTTTTTTTACAGGATGGATTCAGTTGTGTCAGATTTATGACATATTCGTCCAAGTGTTCAGAGATCCTTTTACTGTTGACTGGACTGTTTTTAACTGGTTTGCCAGGAAAGAGGTTGAGGACAGGATAGAAACGAGCACTCCACAGCATCCAAATCTCTGCTGCAGCTTGTGTACATGACTCACCTGCTGTACATGAACACACCTTTCCTGAAGAGGCCTCTCTGAAAGCGCTATACCACACCCAAAAGCCACAGTAAGGACCAAATTATTCATTTCAGTTTTTTACCGCCTTCCAGATCAGCATATAACCTAGTATATTACTCCTAAATCTTGAAAACAATGACGTTGTCCCTCAAGCATTTAAGTGTATTGAGGCATCTGTACCGCAGAGGGCAACAGCAGATACCAAAGATTAACACCAATGACTCCTCAGGAGGCTTCCCTCATGACCGTCCTACTAAGGTGTTATTTTAACAAGCTGTTAAACTTTCCTCCTTACCCTGAAGCATCAGGAAGCAGCCTGGCCCCAGTGGGGCTGGCAGACAGACAGACAGGCACAAGCCTGACCCTTTGCCTATGTACAGATGTCAATTTTGTCTGTGCAGCTGTTCTGCGCTCTGAGGGATCAGCTGGCTGGAGGGGGACGGGCAGGCAGAAGACCTATTAGCACCTCCACAGCTCAGGCCAGTCTGCTTGATTACAAATTCATTCAAATTAATTAATTTTTAATTTCACACTAACCTCAGCTATGATAAATCAAACCAACCAGGCCAGGGAAACAGTCACTGACATATGAAACTGTCTGTGGAAGAGGCGCCTGATCACAGGTCCAACTTCAGCAATCTGTCACTTGAGAGACAAGGAGGAAGCAAATTACTTTTCACAGAAATTATTAGAAAAATATTGCCTTGATTAATTATGCTGTTTCAGAAAGGGCATAAAAGGAAAAATTATTGTAACAGTTCTGAGCTCTGTAAGTCAGTGTCTGGTATTCTAACTTACTTAATGGTTTAATCATCTGGAGAATCTATTTAAAAAAAACGGTTCGTGTTTTGTTGGGTTTTTTGTTTCCAAATGAAGGGGTAAAACTCCTTTTACAAACTAAAAATAATTAAAAAGTAATATAAAATATTAAGATACATGTGTATATGAAATTAATATCTAGGCTCTCCATAGAGCTTTTCTCACTCTTCTCAAACTTCTCGGCCATAGCTCCAGGGAAAACAAAATAATCCTACTTTGAAATATTGCCAGGTTTGATAAAGAGTCACTTGATATCCTTACTCCTGCCTTCCGATGCTTTGTTAACATGAAGCATGTATATCTCCACAACAGGAGCATCAGAATTAAGTCTCGTGCAAGATGCATCACTTCCTCTCATCAACAGAATTTGGGGGGTTGTTGGAAGCATTAATTCAAACCTTGGCTAGACCTGGTCTGATTGCACTAGACTAAATGGAAGAACACGACCCCTAGCTTAATATTCACGTATTTGGCAGCACTAAGCGATATTACAAGAAATAGGGCACTGAACATGATACATCTAGTGCACATGCAACCTATCTGTTAATCTTAGACAAACAGACAAAATGGGGTTGAGCCTAGAGACCTCCTACACTATTCCTTTCTTTCTCTACTCAACATGCATTTTGCATTCACGTCTACTTATTCTGAATGCCAGTTTGCCGCAAATAAGGTTACTTTGCTTCTTAAGGATAAAATTTCACAGCCAATATCTTTACAAATGTAGAAACCACAAGAAGTACTCTACCAAGTAAGACCAGACATCCACAGAGACTTCTATCCTTACTGGAGACCATCTCTCTTAACTGCCTGTGCTTGACAAGACAAACATTCTGATGCTTCTGCAGAGTATTTTCCTAGACTCCAGCTTTTTGTGGTAAAGGGACTTCCTGAGCCAGAGAAGGTGCCTTTGCATTTAATAAACTTTGATAGATTTTTCTTCCATCATTTTCTATACATTCACTTTTTGAAACCATGTACATTTTCAGCAGCCACAGTGTCTCATGGCAAGAAGTCCCATAACTGACATGCAATAAGACAATAATAAAACAATGAAATAACTACAGATGTCTTCTAGAAAAGTGAGGATAAAAACCACTGCCCCACACCCTAACAGATTATGCATCATTTACACTAGCTGGTGGTGTGGGAAGTTGGAGGAGTGTAAAATGTTTACTGTATTTATTTTCCATATCATGTCACCTGCAAAACTGAGAGTATTCATTACTGGGAACGCCTGAGCTTGAAAACATCAAAATGAGAAAACTGCTAAAAAAAATCAAGGTCACTATATGGCTTTAGCATGTATACTTGAAAAGGATTTGACACTTTTTTTTGGTTTATATATAAAATGTACATCTAAAAGAAATGTGGCAGTTTTACAACCTTAACCTGAGTTCTCCTAAGCTAGAAACAGAAGATGCACTGGAAAGGTGGGAATTTTCTCTTGCCCAGGTGATAAAACTCCTACATCAAGCTTTGTTGGCACTAGTACATAGTTTTAAATTTAAAAAAAATCAATGATACCTTTAGTACAGGTACCAATTATATCAATTTAAAACTATGATACTTTTAAGAATAGGGAACTGAATTTTACTGACTGAATTTTACCCCCCTTCATCTTTGGACAGAGATGGTTTCAGTAGGAGGATTCAGTATTTGCAGCAGGAAATGTGCTTCTTTTCCAAAACCAGAACGACTTCAAAGCTACTCAGACATATAAGATTATAGCTGATTGGAAAATCCTTCACCAAACAATTTTCTGCTCAAAAATACTGTTACATCAAGATTGAAATCCTTTCTCAAAGCTGACAAGATGTGTGCATGTGCATACATATTTGCGTGACTGCGAGAAAGTAAACGAACTATCTATGCTTAAGCATACAAATCCAAGAATGTCATCTTAAAAAATAGGGTTATTGGAAGCTTACCATCTGGTATTTTAAAAATACTCATTTTATGAGGGTGTTTAAATCACGGATTCTGATATTCTAACCTGTTTCGTATTCCACACGTACAGTAGCCCTACATTGTCAGTTGGAAACAAAAACATTGAGCTGTCACGACAGTATACACATGAGGCACGATCCTTCTGTACGGGCAGGAGAGCTGAAAGGCTGCTCATGGCTGCATACAGTATTTCAATAAAATCATTGTGCACCGCCCCCATTATAAACAGCCCAGTGCAAATGCAGGCAAGTGCATTTCTTAGCCAGGCCGATTACGTACGTGTGCGCTACACGCACGTAAATACGAGCATAAACGCTTGAGGTAGGTACAAACTGCTAAAAAGCTCTGCTCTCCAACGCATACATAAAGGCAAGTCTAGACACCCAAAGAACCCTCACTGCTGCCAGCAAGCTCCTGGGAGGAGCAAGACTAAAAAGATCAGTGAGCTGGGACCCATTTCAGCACCACAGCCCACCACCAAACCCATTTATTTCAATATCACCTTTGTGTTACGTGGCCTAACATTTATGTTCGACTTTATTTTATTTGATCCCATTTCCTCTTGAATGACTGATTTTTCTTTGTACAAAATGCCTACAGATAAACGTAGAAAGGTTAATGACAAAAAATGTAGGAATGACAGACTACATACTCAAAGGAAAACAGAAATGCAAACACTATAGTTTCTTACAAGCAGCTATGAACCTGCTGTTAGGACGAGAGGAAGAGCTTACTTCATTTTAGATTATAGATGCCCACTTACGTGAGGGAGGAGGAGAGATGAAAAGAATTATTCTTATATTTTGTATTATCGAAGTATTCTAAAGTACCTTCCCTACTCCTCCAGAATGCTTTCCTGAGTGTTTTGGCTGGTGGTTGTTTTTTAAAACAACTGTCCACAATAAATTTTTTCATCTCTGTATGTTTGAAATGTAGTGGCCTGGAGAACACAGTAGCTGAATTAATCATAGAATCATTTAGGTCAGAAAAGACCTTTAAGAAATAATAGCTTTGATCTCAAACTTAACCTGCAAAACCGAAGTCCAATTAATGTGTCTGCAAAGACACAAAATGTGAGACCCTTCACTAAACTTTTTAGTTTGTAGAATGTTAATTAGGAATAGCAACTATTACATTCATACATAATTTACTGAGTAAATAAAAGCAACACCCTCTTTAGTAAGTCATTAGGTAGATGAACTCTGAAAGTTCAGTGTATTAACTGACCTCAGGAAAGCCATTTTAGGAACAGCAAAAGTCAGCTCACTTCTGTTGCAGGGGGCTTTCTTGTATGATCTCATCCACAGTGACACTACGTTATTTTCTTTCATTCCACGTTAAAAAAACAAAAGAAATTTTAAAAAATCTCACTTCTGATTTGTTTCATGCTAAATGTTTTCCTCCCCTGAGAAGGTTTAAACGCACATTATGAGCATGGTCTAGTAATCATTCAAAGCAACATTCTGACTCAAGCCCACAAGAGCTTTGTCTGCATAAGGACCACAGGCTTGGCCCCTTGCAAATACTTTCACTTAATACTGAAAGGCTTCATTGTTTACTGTATTACCAGAACACGCATACGCGCTTCTAAATGGGAGGCATTTATCATTCTCAAACAGTGATGAGGTGGCCACGGTTCATGAAGCAAGCAGAGAGATGAGACTCAAAAAAGCTGGGTTCTGTTGCTCACTGGGCGACAGATTTATGTGACCAAGCAATTGCATCTTTTCCTATTTTAATGCTCTATTTGTAAACTGCAGATGATATTTTATTGCGCTGCAGAGTGCTTTTAGATTAATGAATTAAAGTCCCTGACTGATCATTAAACAAAGAGACTTCACCGCAAATATAATCATCAGTACAATGAAATATGAATGAGACGCTGTTCAATGAGATGCAGGGGAAGCAGGAAATCTCTCATTTAACAGAGCTAAAGGATTTCCATAGCATCGAGTTGTGTTTTAGTCCACCTTCACTACCAAACAGAGAAAGACCCTACGGCCTCTTCTCACAGATAACTAGTGACAGGACAAGGCGAAATGGCTGCAAGCTGCGCCAGGGAAGGTTCAGGTTGGAGATGAGGAGAAAATTCTTCTCTGAAAGGGTGGTCGGGCATTGGAACGGGTTGCCCAGGGAGGTGGTGGAGTCACCGTCCCTGCGGGTGTTTAAGGAAAGGTTGGATGTGGTACTTAGGGACGTGGTTTAGTGGGTAATAGGTGGTGGGGAGATGGTTGGACTAGATGATCCTAGAGGTCACTTCCAACCTTAGTGATTCTATTCTATTCTACATAGGTAACTCGGGCCCGTACCAGGACGCAGCCTCTCATGACCCTTTTGGGGCATAGTATGGCCACTCCTCATTGAGCGGCCACGTGCCTCATGTCCTTTGAGTTACAGATGGCTTTGGTTTAGCAGCACCTGTATGGCACGACTGCTGCCTGCCCCGTCCAGCGGGTCACACTGGTAGCGCCACAGACCTCAACCCTCTCCCAGCACAGAGCTCCAGTGTGCCTGGGACCAAGGCAAGGCCAACGCAGGACAGCGCAGGAGGGCACCACAGCGCAAAGGAGCTCCTGCTTCTGGGAAGCTACTTCTCTAGCGTGCACCCCTGAACCCCAAAGCAGGCAAACTGCGATCAGGTCTGAAAAACAGCTGAGACTGTTTCCATACCAGGAAGGACCTGCTCTCCGAACACAGACAGAAGTTGCACTACAGTAATCTTTTTAACATGCTTTAAAGAAGAATAGCACATGCTGGAGGAGGTAAGAGTAATCATCAGCACTAATCTTGGAGATCTGTATTGCCCTAGAAAAGCCCCAGAAACAGTAGAAGCAATGATTTTGCTAAGTGAAGAGGAAAGGAGAAAAAACCAAGCCACCTTCTGAGCATCACTTGAATCCAGATGATAAGAAGAGGTCATATCAACAGTCAAAAAACCCCATGCAGTACGGGCAAGTTATGCAGCCACTGGACAATGCAGAAAGAAAAGGGGGTATAAAAAGGAAACTAAATATAAACATAAGAAAGAAGCCAGGAAGCACATAAAAAGTAGGTTACGAGAGCAAGTCACAGAGGAGCTTGCAGGAGAGTCCAAAAGATCCACCCTGAGGCAAAGGTGGGAATTCAGGTGCGGAGCAGGAGCAGCACCCAGCGAAGCACAGGAGCACGGCACCCGCGACCTGCTGGAGCCGTCGCCTTCAGCTGCACACTGACCCACAACTGCTGTACGCATACGAAGTATTAGAAGGAGCCTTCATTCTTCCTCCTTCCACAAAGGCATGAAATCCTGTATAAAACTTGCTTGCACCACAACACTGTGGTAGGGAAAGCAGTCCCTTTCACTTGTGCCATCAGCAGCCCCGGGGATGTGATGGTCCAGGTGCCATCAACCCACCTCCCCAGGGGCTCGTGGGGCAGCGCTGTGCCTGCTGCCATCTCAGACACACCCCCCCCGGCACTGCAAGGAGAGCACCTCAGCTCAACGCATCCACCAGGAACTGGCATCTGGGGGAAATCACCCGTGCTTCGGAATATTAAAAAAAAAGAGAGCCAGCAAGAGACTGCCACTTAAAAAGCTCTCGTAACAAAGACGTAACATTGGTGAACAAAGCTGAGAAGAGAGGAAATCTAAAGTGCTAGAAAAAGCCACCCATCTGGATTGTAGTAATTTACTGCATTATTTGAATAATTATTTTTAGGCAGCGCTCTACAACAAATTATGAGCTTTCCTCAGGGTAAACCAGACTAAAACAGCTGTTAAAAAAGTAACCAAATCACAGTTCCAATTAAGCCCCACAAACAAACACTTTTTTTGGCTACAGACATTAGAGCTGCTGGGGGGTTGAAATAACACTAATACTTAATTTCTGTGTCGCTTTGATTCTTTTCAATGCATATGCCTTGGCAACTGAGGCTTTAAAATAGAGTTTTAAACAGACCTCCCACATCTACAAGCATTAATTATTATTTGTATATATTATATGTTTTAAATTTTTTCTCTCTTCATCAATTCAGTTAAAATCACATAACCTCAATTTCTTTTTGCATTAGCACTGTGTGGTTGTAGATGAAACGTGTAACACGTAACTAGCTGCTTTTTAACCCACCTCTCATTAGGTGAAATTCTTCTACTGCAAGTTTAGTTACCTGCCGTTACCAACGGGGCGAGGTATGACGTGGCGGCAGTGGCCTGGGAGCCAAATACGTCCCCTGGTCACTCTGAGCTTAGTTCCTGCAGGCTGCCAGCCCCAGCATGGGGTCATCTAGCCTGATCCACCAGCTTCTGTTCAGGTTAGGCTGGAGCACCCCATGCCGCGACAAGTAGCCTCCTCAGGCGTCACCCCCATGGTTTCCATATGTTTTCAAATAAATCTCCCTGTCCCATATTTTATGAATTACTCTCTCAAGACATAGAAAGCCAGTAAAGGCCAGACTTACACTTCTTCTCTTCGTGGGATGTATCTATGTATTTATACATATCTGTACAGAGATATACGTATACATATGAAAGAGAGAAAATATGTATCAAAACAAAAAGAGGGGGGAAAGGATAGTTTTTCTTTTAAGACATTGAAAGGACTTATTTGAACCAGAAGACCAGACCCAAAGCCCTCAGGAATGCTGGAAGTTCAGTCCTGTGAATGTAGTAATTTATGCAAATTTCTAAATTATAGGGAAAGAGCATGACAGTTGCAAACTGTTTCAATATATTGCTAATTGAAGCATTTTTTCATGCACATAGCTATAATGAAACTGTGATCAGGAGGACCCTGTAAAATACAAAACCAAAAGCAATAAAAAACAAAGCCTTCAGGTTATTGTGACTCTTCTATACCAAGACATGTGTGGGCAACCGGTGATATTTTCTGTAACCAATAGCAAATATTTACTTTTTTAAAAGCCTCGATGTACAAACATTCCATTAAGTTTCCTGCAATTACCCTGCAGATACAGAAAGCTGGTAGAATTGGACCCTGAATAATGAGTTGTGAAAACACCAGTGTGTACACAGCTATCTACATTCTAACCTAAGTTTCAGCTAGACCAAATTACATCCACAAATACACAATTACAGCAAATACTTGTGCTGGTGAAGCTCAGCTGCTGCCTTTTTTGTAAGACACTATTTTTAGATTAAATACTTGCTAAATAATCTTTTTAACTATATATTTGTTTATTAAAACGATCATTTGAAAGCCACCAACTGTCTTGTATTTTAAATTACAATATAATACAAAGTGGTTTTGAATGCCTGACAGAGCTAAAATCTTCACCAGGTAACCTGTCTAAACAATTGATTCATTCCTAATTTTGCAAATTTCATTATCTGATTTGTAAGGTATTTCAGCAATACAAAAAAGAAATTTATTCACTGATTTACTGTACTGCTTTCCCTAACTGTAGAGTGATCCGTTGCTATTTAAGAGGAACAGCACTTTACCAAAAAGCCACATGTTCTCATCTCTCCAAGAATTTCTGTTTGAAACGCTGAGCTTGTTCCAAATCAATGGGGAAACTTTGCAACTGATTTCAGAGATGGCACGAGCAATCCCTATACGCAGTTAGAGACCTGGCATCTAAAACATAAAGACAAAAGAAAAAATATACTCCACCAGGCAACCATTTCCCCATGTCCCACCTTTAGAGAAGGTGAAAGCAATCTTTGCTGATGAGGAAAGCATTCCTCCTCCTTCAGGCCACTGCCGTTTTCAGCTGACAGGCTCCAGCATGCCATCATCTGTCTCTGTCACGAGTTCCACCAACTCCTACTGAGAGCCAGCAACGAGCATCAATCCTCGGCCAAACAGCCTGCCAGCTCTTTGAGACGGGAAAGCTGCCTGTCTCTACCCACCCACTCTTCTCTTACCAAAACAGGAACACAGCAGACAAGGATAAAAAACTAGCCTGTGCAAAGGTCTGCAGGTCCATCACAGCATGAGAAGGTGGAGTAAAAAGTTATGTCAACAACAACAAAGAAAAAATGAATGCTTTGATGTTACAGATAGCTGCTCATGCAGAAGGTGAGGTACGCTGTGTGCACCGCAACCCCTCCTGCCCATGCACGTCCCCACTCCTCGGGGGAAAGTAGCCACAGAGCCATTGGTCATTTTTACTAGTTTCTCTTCAGTTGAACTTGTTCACAATGAACAAGCCCTTATTTTTTAAGATACGTTTTATTAGACGCTATGAAACCTTGCAAGCATGCTCTTGACTTTCCAATGGGACTCTAAAGATGTTTCATACCTCTATCAGTAGTTTTCTTCATAAACTTCTTTTTTTCCAATCTCTATACAAAACCGCAGTTGTCCCACCTCTTCATGTTTTCAATCTGACATCAAGAAATGGGACCTGGCATGAGTGATTCTCCTTACATCCAGGAGTCTCTGGTATGTAACAGTCAAGTTCATCTGACTCCAAACTTCTTCATAATTATTACAGGAAGGAAAGAATAATACATTTTCTTTTTTTCCCCAACTAAGAAACCTCCTCAGATTACTGCAGGACATGACTGTTATCCAAAAAGAGTAAGTATTTCTAAATTGGTTGCAGAAACAGTATGCAACATTGTATTTATTCTTTGGTTTGTTTTTAAATCAACCTTTGGATGCAGCCAGATTTTCAACTCATGGAAACAGTCCACAGAAAGTCAACAAAACACATCATCAAGCACCACAAAACAAGTGCAATGCCCCAAATCAGATTTACGATCCGTAATAAAAGACCAAAAGCCACAACCGTATCAAAACACATCATCTCTAAGACGTCAAGAGCATTTCCAAAGTCCTAGCTCACAGCAATAGCAAAGAATTTTCTTCAGTCTCCCACACAATCCCACAAAATCCGATGTATCCCACAGCACAATGAATGCATAAACTGGTGTTCACACGCGTTTGGGCAGGGGGGTGGGAATCTGATAGACCTGTCCAAATCGATGCAGGGAAAAATCCCTTTCCTGCCCTCAAATCTAGCAAAAAGATTAATGTAGAAGGCAGAACATGGCATCACAGGTGCTTAAGAAAAGTCAACTTGGAGAAGCATCAGTATCCTCAAGCTACACCTGATTGCTAGCTGTGGCCAATCCAGTGCTTCAGAGGAAGATGGAAGATGAAACAACTCAAAAGTCAAATTACTACATTACACAGTGGGGAAAAAAATCGTTCTAAATAGCCGAAATTTTGAAGTATGGTATGAACATAATACAGACTACAAATAGAAAATAGTTTATTTAAAAAATCATCAAAACTGTGTGCTTTTTATTGTGCTATCTTTTTGAGAATTAGAACTTTGGACTTTTTTCTTTAGTAGAGATAAACTACTTACACCACCACATATGTACTCATGAATGCAATGTATTACACTATATATCACACTATATTGCATTAATGAGTAATACATTAGAATATTTCCTGCCATACAAAAAGAAGAAAACACCTGTAAATTGGATGATTGTTTCAACCCCGTGGACGTGCAATCTGTGGATGCACATCTGGTGATCCGATGCTAACATGCAAGTATGAGGTAACAGCTTGACTGCTATGATTGCAAGACAAGGAAGCTTCCCAACACGTGGATAACTGACAGGCTAGAAGATAATCCCTAATTATAAGAGAATTTGGGATAGATGGCATGCCTAGGTTTTAAGGCAGTAATTTAAGCACACTGGCCCTAGAAAGCAATTATTACACAGAAAAACAATGTACTCCATCCCAAAGAAGCCCTTAATCCATGTTTAAATAAGCTCTACGCTAAACAGACTCGTGTCTGAACATCTGCTTTTACCACAGGATTTGGGGTTGTGTGTT
>VWZZ01008056.1:876114-924111 GCA_013399095.1 Psophia crepitans
TACCAATTAGAAGACTAACTTTTCTTTTTTTTTTTGGGGGGGGGCAGGGGGCAGAGAGGGGAAAAGAGCAGAATCTATTTGTTCAGGGAAAAGACTAAGAAACACAAGTTTAGGTTGTTACCACACTGCTGATGCGAATCAGAAGTAAAAGAAGAAATCCGACTGAGCCTTAACTAACGTGATCCATACGACAATCGCGTCTCAGCTTCGCTGTGGATTAGAATGGATCGGTAACATGGCTGCAGCATGGGGGTGAACAAGGATTAACTCCTACTCAGCCTGAAAATCTCTGCTAGCCTCTTCCTCCAGCCCTCCCAGGGATTCATCACCTGATCTGCTCCTCATCCCTGCGGTAAGCAAGCGGCTGGAGAGGGCAGAGACCGGGAGGACCCAGGACTTCCCCGGCCACAGCCCCCTCCACACACACGCGTCCTCCCAGGCCACAGCAGCTGTCTATGAACACGGCATGAAGCAGCTGTTGCTAAAGGGTGCAGATGATAAACCGCACCTCTGAATCATACTTACAAAGGGAAACTACATATACACACACAGGGCCACTGGCAAGCGCTTTGTCTCGTGTCCCTCTACCAAGTAAGGTTGCAGAGCAGGGCTGAGCCCACGGGACAGAAGGCTCGTTGAATCGCTGTGCCACGGGAAAAAAACAGTCCACTGAGTTCAGGACAAGATGCCGCCCTTTGGCTTTGAAGTTGTTTCCATAACTTCTGAGATACTGCTAGGTACATACTCAGAGCTCTTGAAAATTCAATGATGTAAAGGAACATCAAGGAAACGTTCTTGAAGCAGTGGCCAAAAGAGAATCAGAGAGACCACGTACAAATGGCCTTCCTCTGAGGGGAAGGCTCTTGAGAAAACGACAAATCTTTTCTAGATTGCAACTTATTTAGACACTGCTTGTTGAAACACCGGAGATGTGTCCCCATTTACTGTAGTTCAGATCACCTTTAAATTTCTCAGTGTAACACACTCATCATTACAACTTTTTTATCATCATGCAGACCAATTTCGTGCAAGACCTACCAGACACCCAAACACAGACTTCAGTCATCACGTTTTTTTCCCCCCAAAATCTGAATATCTTTTTAGTAGCTAGGCACAGAGCAAACTTGCAGAGATATTCATCTTCCTTTAAAGACACCATTAAATTATACTCCTGTCTGAACTCAAATCACTATCCTTCTCTTTCTCGTGAGTCTTTTTTTTTTAAATGAATACTAACTGCAGCATTTAGGTTTCACTGAAACAATTGCATAGACATATTTTACTTACCGTGGTAAATTTTCCCTCCGTTCTTCTCTCTCCTCCTGTTCTTTTTCCTGTTCTGACCCTTTTAAAAAAAAATGTCTTTAACCTGCTTTCTTCCACCATCTGCTGTGGTTAGTGTGGGTAGAGAAAAAGACACAGAAGCTGATTCCCCTTTTACTGTCAAATTCACTGCCCGTTCATCCCCTCACACAGTATGAGAAACAAGACCATCATTGCTTGTTGAATGTCATGCACAAGTAGCAATTCTATGTCTTTCTAATTCCATCCCCTGCGCTAACAATTCCTCCTGCCTTGAGGTGAAAGCTCTGGACATCCCACCTTCACAGTCAAAGAAGTCAGAAACATTATTAAAACGTATAGACACTGTATAAAAATGGCAGGTTAATGAATGGTCAATTTATGAAACAGAAGATTCATTACCCATGGTTAGCTGAGATTTCTGAACAACTACTTCTTCTACTAATATGTCCTGCTTCCTACCCAACTCCTATTTTATTTTTCTTCTTCCAGGGTGAATACCAGTTTTACAGCTGGAACAGTGATCTCATGTTCATGGTTAATACACCTTGACTACGCTTCAAGTCACAATCCCTCAGCCCTGCTTTAGTTTTCCATATTATTCTTTTGGGAGCAAAACCTGGAAATTCCTAGAACAGATTTGAACAGCAGCTTGTTAAAATAACTGCCCATACCTGTCATCTCAGTATTAGGATCACATTACCAAAAGAAAAAAAATCCTTCAGAGAATTCAGGTTGTTTTGTAACTTAAAGAAGCACATTACAGCAGCTGGAGATGCCCCTGTTAAACTGTAAGTACATACTATTGAATAATTTGCTTGTACTTCTGTGCATAATAATGACTACACCATGCCATTCATTAAGAAAGCAAAGGAGCAATTCTTATTTACTGTATCCTGCAGACTCCTACTATTTACTTGACATTAAAAAAAAAGCTACAGAACACATTTATAAATAAAACAATCCTATATGTGCATACCTAAATCTTAGAATTAACTCTTACAGAGATTAAGGGACTGTTCAGGTTAGGTCAAATCCTGTACGAGTGAGCTCTGTGTAAGGTTGCAAAACACAGCAAAGAACATGTTTGATATTTGACTTTAACATGTTTGCCAAACTTTACGTCTTTTCTTACTTCAGCTGGGTAACAGCTGAACATTTCGACATATTTCACTGCTTTACAATAATCACCTTAGAGATTTTCTCTTTTCTCCTAAGAGAATGAAGGACAATTTTTTTCTTCCTTAAACAACAATTTTGTGTCTCATTCTCATTATACAGAGGGGGGAACAAAAAAAAAAAAAGCAGCATTCTTTGAGGAAAGCACACTGTTGGTGGAGGGTGTTTGGTCACTTGTTTAGTGGTATTTCTCAGAGCTAAGAGCTGGGTACTTCTAAGTAATTTCTGCTGTTATTCTCCTTCCAGTAAATCTGCCAAATCAAAGAGAAGAGAGTCTATGTGTTTTTTACCTAGAGCTAACTGTTGTGAAAAATGGTTCCTCCAAATTGAGAGGACAAATGAATTCTTCCTAGGATTTTCAACTCCCGATGGCCACCTTACTCCTACATGTAAACTGACCACTGCTGCTTAGGCTGAGCACAGTAAATTACTACTTTCATTAGGTTTCATGCTATTCACATGCTTAATTTACTAGAATTTAAGTATGTGTATAAAGGCATGTGACTTAAGTGAATTCTTAAATAAAAGTATATGAACCCAAGTATAAGACAGCTCCTCTAAGAACGCATGTCATTTTGGTTGAAAATTTTGAAGCAATCTTTCTATGAAACTTTGGTATATTTTTATAGCACAAGAAGTGGCCTGGATAGGGTTATGAACAAACTGCGTACTTTTAAAGCCCACAACCCTTTTCTGTCACTTAATCACCCTTGTTAATAATAAAAAAAATTTAAAATAACTGCAAAATAAGTATTATGGGATGAGGTACAATTCATAAAAGCATACAGACTGGAAATACCAACGGCAAGGAAAAATGCATTACTTCAGCCACGTTGTTGAAGAGAACTGTCCTGTATCACTTCTGCAGTTATTCAGGCTTGGCACAGCATCAGCTTTTACCATATGGCTTTTTCTTCCCTTGTTGAAAGTGAATCTTTCTGTCAAAGAGCAGCTGTTCCAAATTATCACATCAAATTTTAACCTTACAGTAGACAACCACTGAACCCACAGATGCGCGACAGTGAAATACTTCGCCTCCTTGACCTAGGAAGGATTTGTCATTGTTTAGGTCTATTTCTGCCTCAGTACAATAGATACACCAATTGTTGAGGTATCCGAGGCAGGCAGGTACTTAAAGCTGAAGCTACAAACAAATTCCAGGCAATGAACTTCTCACCCTCTCTCCCTACAAAGACCGTGTGAAGTCCCAAGTTACGACGTTTGTGTTGTACTATCGAGAATAAAACTGCAATTTCACATGCAAAGAAAATGAGGCATTACAAATGCAACCCTTGATACTCAGTTTGTGATCCAAAGAAAGGGCCAATTCTGATACTCCTCCTGCAGCCCAAGTGTTTCAATAGAGTCTGGTATCAATTACCCGTTATTTAGATGTCTGCCGACAGCATGTTTTGACAACATCTTGTGCTTCACGCTGAGGAGCGGCAGACATACAGAAGATTCTTATTGTCTTGTACTCATCTTTCAAGATGGTTCGTACTTTCAGAGCATTTTTGTCAAATGTTATCAAAACTTCCAGCTCTCACTGCAATTGCTCTCTATTAAAGTCTAGCCCCAGCTGTCAGCCGTAACGCAAACCCGTTAGCCTTTACAAGTTCCACTCTGGAACTAATAAGGGATTGTCAAACAGCTCTGTACGCAGGCGCAAGTGGCAGAGAAGCCGATGGAAAAAACGAGTGTTCAATGAGTGCATGCTGACAATACAATCTCTGCGCAGCCCTGAGCTAAGCCGATACTGAAAGTCACCAAAGACAGCACAAGCAAAAACACGCTCGGGATGATACTATTAATTTAGGTTTTAATCTTTTGCTAGCCTCCAAAGAAGCAAAGCCATTAAAACGAAAAGGTTAAGAAAATGCCAGCAAGATCCCTTAGGATTTTCTGTGATAGACATCCATAAGATATTTGCAGGAAAACACTGCACAAAAAGTCAACAGCAGTGGTCTTGAATATAGAAGCGTCAGAGAACTAAGGCAAAAATTTCTGTGTTAAAAAAAGGAAGCAAATGTCTCACACATACTTGTTAAATTGTAGAGAGTCTGGGTCAATACCCAGTATATTCCAGCACTTCGGAGGGGAGGCAGGGCGTGGGAGGATGGAGTTTGTATGTTTTGAACAAACATACAGTGCAACTGTATTATGCCGCGTTTTGTGAGTCATTAACACTTTTGAAAATATTTCATTTTCCAAGTGAAGCTTTCCGTTTCCCAACTGGTTTCAAATATAAAAATTCAATTCAGAATTACCTAATCATCTCATATGTTGACACTGTAGTACAAAACAACTTGGAGAGATGTATTAGGAAGCTTTTTTAAGGAACACTAATGCTAGGTTCCTAATCACTGAACATTCAAAAATGCATAGAAACATTTATAATCATGTTTTTGTCTAAATACTTCCATCACAGTCTCCAAGAAATTTAGAAAAGATTCTTCTCAAGTAACTACAAAGCACTGAAATGAAACTTTTCTAATTTGAGAATATGTATACTGTCACATATAAAAAAAACCCCAAAACTCTTCTCTAGTAATTTCAGAACGTTTCTTTTTTAATTTTGCTTCTTTAGGATGTGTGATAAATGTGCTCACAAACTGTAAGATTGTGCCCAAGAAATTTTACTTTAGAAAACTGCATTTTAAATCTACTTCTTATGATGCAAAAATTGGAGAATATTTTACAAATTTGTAACAGTCAGAAAATGTTACATAAAAAGTTGGCCGTGCTCTCTCCAAAGTATTCAGTGCAACATAATTCTTCCCCTATGAAAAAAAATCATCTGGATATCTCTGACATAACTTTTGTGAGCGTTAAGTAAATTCTAAGTAGGAAGGTAAATGCTTCATTGTGTGCTCTGTTTATGTACTTATAGAATATAAAGTGGATAAAAACAATGAATATTTTACAAATAAAGTGATTCATAATTTATAGCTGCTGTCATTTTAGTTTACTAGCTTGAAAGATTATGAGTCTCTTGAAAAGCATCTCTCTTGCTTTTTAAAATCAAAACAATACTTCAGACCAAAGAAAAAATAAATCCACCTCAAATCTCTGCTTTAAAAATGTGAATCCCTAGTGTTTTCAGATTTCATGTAAAAGGAAACTCTCTTAATAGTTCCACTATTGTATATGATACGATCATCATATGATTAGTTCCTACAGAGAGCCTAAGAATTAAAACCACACACTTTTGTAGTGTAAGCAACACACCCGAGCCACTCGGCTATTTCCAAAGGAAAACGTTACTGTCTTTGCAGCACGTGTGCCTTTCATCCTTTCTCCCTTGCACAAAGTTGAGCAGTCCCTCACGGTACCTTTTTCTCTTTATATGTAGAGTTCTCTTTTATCTACTGATATAAGTAAAAAGTATATTTACTTATGTGGGGACAAAGTGGTTATTTTAAAGCATAGAGGGGAGAAAAATCTAGAGAAATGTTTTTCATCCTTAGTACTAATGATACTTCACATATTTTTTATCTCGATTACAGCATTCATTCTACTGAAAGAATTGTGATGGTTCAGATTTAGCAGCCACAGATGGCATTCCTTTCATATCTCCATAAACTCAGAGAGAGAAATATGATTTAGGATACGCTCACTATGCAACTTGAAGCATTGAATAATTTAGTGTTAGGAGAAATTTTGTGAAGTCAGTTTTGCAATAACCAGGCACAGTGGGTGAACTTCACCTCTTGCTCCGTTACCTCTTACTGCCTTTTCTCCCATTCAATCCACCCGATTAACAGGTAAAAATTATATACATAAGGAAGGACTGTTGGATTACATCCTCTTTTTGCTTCTGGCTTTGTTAGAGAAAATGTGTCAGTCACTTGTGGTTAAAACTTCCAATTTTATTATGTCGTATTACATAGGAAACTTACAATTCAGTCTTACTCAGTTCCAGCAGCTAAAACTTAGAACTATACCTTGAAATGACAGCACGCAGAAAAACATAATTCTGTGCTTTTTCAAATCGTTCTGCTCTGCCCCACCAATTTAACTTTCCATTTGATAACTGGAGCAACAAAGCTTGGTTTTGACCTAAAGGGTCACCTGTTGGAATCATTCAAGAAACATTCAAGCTCACTCATACTCCCGCATGGATAAACTACTACCCACTGCATGTTTGCTAATTAAATATATCATTATGAAAAATATCATTCTCCATGTCCAGCTAGTCTTACTGAAGTGCATGAAAGAAAGCAACAACAGAATAGACAGGTTGAGGATGGAAGAGATTTATTAGTCCAAGCCTGCTAGTGCAGGATTTCCTTTATCATCTCGTTACTGCGTTTTTAAAAAAAACCAGCTCCTGAAATGAGGCTTCCATTATTTCTCCGAGACTCCTAGGATCATTACAGAGCTAAAGACATTTTTTCTAACATTTATCCTACATTTTCCCACTTATTTTGATACTATTACCCCAACTAACCAAACCATCACATCATGAGATCTATTTCGTCTCTGTAGCGTTCAAAACGAAACTGAGCCTAGCTTCTCCACATACAAATCACTCAGTGGGCAGGTGATGTGAATGCTCCTTTTCTTTTAGGTTATTCCAAACACTGTGCCACCCCTATAATTTCCTGGTGTACTTGTAATTTAAATAGCGCATGCAGGCCTCATTGCCCTTCTCATATAAATCACATTGTTTACTTTGAATTGTGGAGAGACAGTCAGAAAGGATGGGTTGAGGTATGGATCAATTAGCCTGTCCTCCAAATAAGAAGACACTAGTAGAGAGGGAGTTGGGAAAATAGGTTTTAGAGATGAGATATTAGACATGGAAGAGACCTTGAAAATTGTTAATACAGTAGCTGAAATGGGAGGATTAGTTATTTTCTCACTATGCAAGGACATGAAAACCCTTATCCAATGGACTTAAACACAAAGAAGATATGTCTTCCACAGAAGACAAGATACGGCATTCTTTGCCATAAAAACTTACAGAGACTAAAAATACGAGTCAGAAAATAGACAAATTAATAGGTGACAGATCACTGATTCCTATTACAGTCTTTTTTACAAGATGTACCTTAAGACTTAGAAAGCCAACAGCAGATTGGCATAAACTGAAGGGCATACCCAGTAAAGCAGCAGTTTATACAGTTTCTTACACTTTTCCTTAGGAATCCGCTGTTGGCCACTGTCAGAGGAAGAATACTAGAGCAGACAAACCTCTGATCTGATCTACTATGGCTGTTTAGTAGGGAACAAATGGAAAAGATGTTATCCTTGTTGACTGGGGAATGGAAAAGAGACTAGGAGAAAGCATAAGGTTTACTGTGCAGTTCCAGCTAATTGGGGTTTCTAATTGTGGGTTTTTTCCTAATTAAAAGGAATTAAAACACACTAATTCTAAGAGAGAAGATGCTATAAAGATGTCTTCATGCCATTTTGGCTAAACTACATAATTTAGAAAAGCGACTGCAAAGAAGTCCTATTCAACCACGAAATACTACAGTAAGATTAAATAGGATCACTACAATGCAAGTGCTAACACAGCTGTAGCAACAGTCTACAGTGGATGACTTATAGCATATTTAGTTAACTAACATGCATATTAGCTAGGGGGGTAAAAAAAAGGATATGAAAGAGTGGCCTTTCCAACATACTCCCCATAACACATCTTACCTTATACAAACCTAATTCCTCCAAAATACCAACCAGGTGCAAAAATCTTTGATAGATGAGGTGTTAAAAACCTAAAGTATACCACAAAGACCAGAATTCCTCAAGGTGGGGTATACGATTTGCTTTTGAGAAATCCTATCTTCACATTCGCACAATAATGAGGACAAGGATGGTCACAGCAACGCTGGACCTGACTCTGTAACTGACTGGCAGGTAGGTATCGTACTGCTGTACGTGTAAAACACTTACCAGCTGGTAGGACCCAGAAGAGAACAACAATCTTTCCAGCAAGAACGAATATGCCGAGCAAAGCCAATACTCCAATCTTGGCTTTTCAGAGCTTAGATACAAATATGTTGTAAAAACATGTATGTTTTCATATGTGCACGTGCACCAATGACAAAAAAAAATGCTTGAGCCTTATGTCGACTTTTCCTGACTATGCAGAGAAAGAGAAGCAGTCGTGGAAAATGGTACCACTTGTGTTATTTGGGGGTATGACTGTGCCTGACTTTCTAAGCACCAAGAAAAGCTGTTCTGAATGAAATTTAAATAGGCTGATTATATAACATTAGAGTCCCTCATGTTAACCCTCAGCAGTAATGTCCTGCTAATGCAACATGACATTGTTTCCAAAAACAGCGTTACGGAAACAAACAAACAAATTCAGAACAGGCTGAACGTAGGAACAAGTAGTGACAGACACTAAGTTGTTGAATGTTCTCAACTGCTGGGAAGACAATAATTTCTGTTATTTATTACTCTTTCAAACTTCAACTGAAACTTTTTTCCCCTCCCCTAAATTATGCCTTGAATTCCAGCCCATGTTTGTAAGACCATTTTGGATCTTCTTCAGACTCTACAATTCTGACTGTACTGCCCTTTTGTAGACATAAAAAAAGAGACTCAAAAAATATCCCTTAAATCCCAACATCCTAAAAGAAGGAGCAAGAGGTAAAGAGAAGAAGGAAAAAAAGAAAGGTACAGACGCAGCCTTGACGTTAAGGTCAAAACTCAACTCTTTATTTGGCTCAACTTTTGCTCAAGTGTAGTCTGACACTTTCTGGAGTGATTGTCTTTTTGAGCTCATTTGTAAGCAAAATTCTAAAGCAGTATCTTTAAAACCATTTACCAGGGACACAGGCTCTATAGTAAGCAAGACTGTATATAGTGGTTAAAAGAGTATCACTAACATTTTTAAGTGTAGGTATAGGAGGCCCTAAATAAAGCATTTCTGAATAATAAAATATCTTCTCCTGGATTCAGCTCTTAAGAGAAGGGTTCAACTTGTTCTTCTTAATATTGGTATCTAACTGCAGAAAAGCATACCCAAAAGACTCAGCTCCCCAGTTTACTCATTTTGAGGGCAAAACCAATTTAACATCTACTTAAAAGCAAAACTACATAAAACACACTTACCCCTTTCCTCCCACACCTCCCTCGTATTTTCTGAGAAAAATTCACCCTAATTAGAGCAACAGTTTTCACAGCTACCTGGCTATGTTTTGGTGGGATCCTAGCAGCTCGTCAGGACTTACTTCTTGACATAAAAATTGCATAGGACTGATGAAAAAGGAATAGGTGCTCTCTCAATGGGGTTCAGAAAACTAAATTTCTCTTCTTCTGGACACATGCACATGTATGCATACACACAACCCACAGCACACATCTCAGCTATTACTCCTTCCATTCATGATATTCCCAGATACTACTGTTTAACTTTTACTTATTTATTTAATGGAAGACCCTTTGCCACAGCCAGCACCCTTTAAGGCAGTCTGTGAAAAGAGGTTTAAGATTCAATTAGCACAAAAGTTCAAAATGTACTTTTATAAAAAGCAAAATATAGACCACCATCATTTTGGTTGATACTAAAATTTGGTATGTATAATATGGTTTCAAAGACCATTTCTGGAAAAGCTCAATATCCCTGGTGTAGTCTTGTTCTCGGGAGCATTCACATAACCACAGTTTGCAGAAACCAAAAGTTTGGAGAAAATTATTTTGAGTTAAAAACATGAGTATTCATGAAAATGCAATTTTGAATGTTAAATATTAATTTTCCAAATGTATCTGCATTTAGGAAATATGCTACCTGAAACAATACTACCTGTTTTGGGTTTTTTTCTGACCAATGCCAATTAATCAACACAGCTCAGTAGCAAAATTTATACATCAAGCCAGAAAGTTAAAAAAAAATAATAAAAAAAAAATCACACAAATCAAATATTTTAACACAAACAATGCATTTGAGAAACCTATGATCTACTGAAAGGAAGTCCAAGAGAGGTAAGAGAGGCTAGATTTTCTACACACTGTATTAACTAAAATCAGTCATTGACTCTTATCAAATATTTTTAGCAAATTACATTATTTACACAGATTAGATAAACCCCATTTTCATGGCAGTTTTATGAACTTAATTTATTTCTCTCATGAATGTGGAGAAAAGTAACACGACCCAATACACAGAGTAGGGACAGAAAGTGAAGCCCCTGTTAATAATTGAACTATGAACACGGAGGGCATTGTTACCTTGGCACGCAAAGCCTCTTTCTTCATAGCCAGCATTACACAAGCACTTCCCTATGGGCACTAGCCATTCTCCTTCTGTACTGCAATACATCTTGGGTGGCTCTTCCTCCTTGGAATGATTGACACAAGAACCCCGCACCTCCACCAGTGACTGGGAGTCCATGGGTACTGTATCTGGAAACATGGCCAGGTTCTTGACAGTGAAAGGGCACTTTTTGAAGTACACTCGCACCGAGACTAAGGCAACACATGCACCTACATCTTGAAAAGCCAAGTAAAAGCCTTTCCTGCTGACAGGCCCCACCTCACGGACTTCTGTATTCAGCTTGAGAATTCGGTCCCCAAGATCCATTTGGGTGAAGCTCTCATCAGCCGCAATGGTGTCAATCTTTGTAAACTGATGCTCTCTGAACTTTACCGAATGGTCATCGTCAGACTCCATATAATACAGATTGAAGGTCTCTTTGCAAGTGCCCAGAACTAGAGGGATACTATTACAGTCCCTCAAGGTAAACTTGAGCTCCACATATATCTTCTGAGCTGAATTGCGTGGAATCCAGTTTGTTCGCAGCCAATTGTTTTGACTGTGATCCATAACATTGCACACTTGGTATGTTCTGATTGGAGTATAATGCTCATCAACACCACTAATCTCTTCCCACTGGGAAAGGAGAAGAAAAAAAAAAGAAAGAAAAAAGGAAATATTTTCAGATTAATGATTACACCAATAATAATCACACTTAGAGACAAAAGCTGTCAAAAAGCAAAAATCGCTTTGCTTGGACATTGCTATAAAACACACAATAGAGTCTGGTCAAACTTGCACTTCCTTTTTTCCTATTAAAACATAAACATATTAAATGAACACAGAATAGTTAATTAAGAAGCCAGTTTTTACCAACTTATTTCAAGGTGGCATGCTACAGCTGGTTGGAATTATTAAAAACCTGTGATTTCTTGAATTGTATGCAGTGCTGTCCTTTCAGCTGTGATCCCAACACACCTTTACCACAAACACACTCACCTCAAACCGAAGAGGTTCACTAGGACACCACCACATTTTCACTGTTAGAAGCAAGTTGTATTTCAAAGATTAAACAAGATTTAAAATCTGACAAAGGCCAATAGCTCCCACTGAAATTCCATATAGTCATAAAAAAAGTTACAATTTCAAACTTATTGAAAGCATGACAATTGATTTTGCTTGGGATATATGTCCTCTGGACAAACAGTCAAGCTTAGCCCAGTTTTCAGAGTTATTAAGAATTACTGTCAACTTACCATACCTTGGTTACTTAATTCTTCTGTGGCCTATATAGGTTATGACCTTAAAATGTATTTTGATGAATACACAGTCGTCATTTGTTTTTCCATCAGTCACCAGCCAACAAACCTACTTGACCCAGACGAGGAAGGAACGGGTTTCCTATTTGTGAATTGATTACTCATGTACCAGTATTATCTGATTTCTGAAGCCACGTTTACTGGCAAAGAACATTTACCAGTCACAGGAAAAAATAAATCCTACAGGGGTATTTAAAGTAAATATTTACTGTTAGTCACTTACCATACAGAATTAATTGACTTCAGATGCACCTTTGCTTTTGTTTTGTTTTGTTTTTTAAGGTCATCATTCTTCAGTTTTTATCCATGCAAAAACTGCAGCTGTTACATATGCTGAGTCTTGAAATAAAAAACGAAGAGCCTCACTACTAAAGCGCTAGAATTAAAACTCATTACCTGTTATAGAATCACGCCACTACTGAAGTTGAAAGAAACGCTTCCAGATCTTCTAGCACAAGCCTCTGCTCATGCAGGGTCAGCCAGAGCAGGTTGCTCAGGATCCCCTCCAGTCAGGCTTTTGAATATCTCCAAGGATGGAGACTTCACAGCCTCTCTGGGCAGCCTGTGCCAATGTTTGTACTCAAAGAGCTTGGTCCTTACATTTAAATGGTATTTCCTGTATTTCTGATTGTATCCATTGAGTCTAGGCTTTTCACTGGGCACCAGAGAGAAGAGTCTGGCTCCTTATTCTCTATACGTTACCAGTCTATATAAATGCCTCACGGCAAGACTCTCCTGAGCCTTATTTTCTGTTCCATGCTTCAAAGTTAATGAGACAAACAAAAACTGAAAACTCTTATTGTGATAATGAAACGCATTCGAATCCAGCATAGAGTAGCACAGCAGCTACAGAAATCCTTGCTTCACTGTCACCCACATACACAGCCTCTGCAAAAAACCACAAATGCTGCCCCATGCAACCAGATGCGGTGCAGCTCGGGAGCAGCAGTGCTCCAAACAGAGCTGCGGCATAGTGCAAAAACTGGAGATGCGAAGTAGACAGAATTAAGTGTGTTGTGAGAAATGACTGCCACTCTTGGGTGAGGGAGACAAAGAAGAACTTCTACCAGAAAAACATCCTCCCTCAAAAATCAAGTCACATCAATGTTACACTTAAGATCTCAGTCTAACAATTATTCATTTTACATAAGCACCTCTTGCTGAAGGACCTTAGTGTACTGGAGAGCACACATTAAGAGAGGAAAGTACTATTGTGACAAGCTGAGGTGCAGAACTGTTAACTGTCTTTACAGGTTCCCCCTTTTACAATACATGCATCACACACACAAAGAAGAAGAGGGGGAAAAAATGTGTCCACATCAGAGTAACATCTGAAAGTTCTCAGTTCCAACCCACTGACTTAAGGAAGTTTTGATACAACTAAGAGCTGGTCTGCACAATGAAATTGTCCACACACCACTGAAGATGTGATTTTTAAATCATGTTATTAAAACCAGTAGATAAAAGCAGTATAAATACTTTTCCTTTAATTGAAACAAAGTTTATTTTTGTTCACTTTACAGATCTGAGTATACACAAGTTTTATCTCTTCCTGACTAGTTCAACCGAGTCAGAAACACCATCTTGGATGTGTATAGAGCAGCTGAAACGCCACAGCAAGCCACAGTATGCTATGCTGCCAAAGAGAGCTAGCAGTACAGGGACCGCGTGAGCCAAAGTTACTGCACTAGAGCTCACGGCCACTTGAGAGCTGGGCGCCACGTGGCAGCCCATCGTACAACGACCAGCTCCCGCCTGCCGAAGAGGCAGCTGGCCCCTGGCTCCCAGCCTCGGCCAAGTTCCCAACGCTGAGTGGAGGGCCCTCCTCTGAAAGATGTCCTTGTCAAGTACAGCCAGCCCTGGAGCCAATAATCTAATCCCATCTCAAAAAGCCGTTCAGATGCTGTAATTGCCTCCCAGGAAGCTGGACGCACCTTTTTAACTGCAGGTCTTACCTGGACAAATAAAAATAGTTACAACAACTGGATGAAACCAGATAAGATCATAATTTTACGGACATTTAAAGCAGCTCACATTGATCCATAAGTGAACTACTTATTATCTCTTCCATATAATTGCTAATCAGTTCAACATATTTTACATGTCCAGTGGGAGACAGAAACAAAACCAGGAACGTGCAGAATTTAAAACATCTCCATAGCAGATGTTATTTTTCTGAACGAGTCCCACTGCAATTTTTTTTCAGAAGTTTCTTATCCAACATGCTTACACAGGCAGTTGAATGTAGACATATGAATTGCATGATAAAGGTAGCACAGTGCTGCTATGTTCTTCACCTAGAAGTTGCAACATGGAATTATCACGTCATTAATTTGCAACGAAGATCAAATTGCTTGGAAACAATTGTAGTCCATGTTAGTATGCTTGCATAAACAACAAAATTTTAAATCTAGCATTTAATGCTGAAGCATTGCTGAATGGAAGCACCAGTCTCACGCCAGGTGCTAACTTAACCAAAATACTTGAACTGTTATAAAATGATGGAGATTGTAGCTATCATTTTAGAAAGAGTTAAGGTGAAATAAGTCACCGAAACTACAGGAAGATCATACAAATCAGAACATGTACCAGATTCAAGAAGATCTGCAATTTCAATAATTATTATGATTGAACTAAAAAGCAAAGAGTACATTTGCATCACTCGTACACTGCAACTTTTCCCAGTAAGCTATTGTATTGCCATCCCCAAGTGATCTTAATTTTTTTTAAACAGATTACCAGGAACATCAAGAAAATTTCCCTTCCATCACTCGTGACCTTCTTCTATTAAGTGAGGTTTCTCAAACACATATATTTGTAGTTGTTTTAATTTTTATTTCTGTACTTCTAACCCATGTGTTCAATTTCCTCTGTAAAGTTACAATAGTTACAAAATTACTTTCTTAAAAAAAAAAAAAGATTTTCTTAGTCCAGGGATGCAATTAAGGAGAGAAAAAACAAAAATCAAAATGCATGTTGGTTAATAAAATCTGAATGTTTTCTTATTTAATCACTATTGCCAATTGATCCTGTGCTGGTTTCAGGGGCTCAAATGAAGGCAAGCAGTCTCTCACTGTCAATACTTATATATTACATTCATGGGGCATCCTACAACCTAGGTCTTCTGAGGCATCATTTATAAGGACTTCTCAGTCCAAACCTGTTCTGAACACACATAACCAAAAAGTTGCATATTGTTTTGCTGCTGCAAAATGCTAAACTCATGCCCACTTCAGACCAAGGGGAGACTGTGCATATCCTCGTTAAGGCAAAGCTGTGCTGCCTTAGCATCTCTTGCTCTCTTCCCAAAATTGCTCTGGTAGAGCCACCTCCCCCTTTTATGCTGGGCTCGAGCTCTCCTGCTTTTAGAACAAAGCATCGGATAGTACCCAAACAAGACTATGCTTCTCACAGCGTTTCTTTTCAGCCCTAAAAATCTATTATCATTACACAGAGGATAAAAATCTCTAGGCAAACAAACCTTCAGTAGTTGAGAATGTACACTTCCGCTTTACAGAGAGGTATTGTCACAAAAACCTGCTGGCAATTGAGAGGCTAAGTGGCAGTAGGACGCAAACCCCCTGCGCGGCGTCGCCACAGAGCCTATTCAGCGTTACGGTATTCAGTGCCGTTTTACTTTGTACAGGCGTCGTTCTGACCTATATTTGCAAGCAGCTAGTTGCAACAACAAAACAAGGTAGGAGTTAAAAAGCAAAGGAAGAGATATATAAACAAGGGGATAAAGTTTATTTTCAAATCTTAGTGAAAAGCAGACTGTAAAAACCCTAAGATATTCATTAAGATAGAAGACATAGATATTCCTGACAACAAAAGCTACAGAAAAGGTGCCCGTAACTGTAGGGAACAATACAGATGCACAGAAATGAGAAAAGAATTAGAAACAGAAAGTATCTAAGGTATTTCAAACATATGAGAAAAATTCTGATCTGTCAGGAGGTTGGGGGGTAAATCAGCTAAAAGAAGAGTCCAGAATTACTATGTTGCAATTAAAATGAGTGTTTATATCTTAGGGTACAGAAAGAAAAGGACAACATTTTGAGTATGCAGGAACCAGGACAGCTAGGGCTCGAGCAGGTCAAAACGCAGGTAGCGACAATTAATAATTGGAGACTGAAAAGTCATAAGGAGGAATTCAGCCAAAATGGAAATGACACAATGAAACGAAACGCAAAGAGAATAATGCAACAGAGAGATGAAACATACTGAAAGAAAACTTCAGATGCAAGGCAGATATTCACTCTATACAGGGCAACCAGACAGGAGAAAGGGACCCGCTTCTCTTTACCTTTTCATCTGCTGCAGTCCCAGCTTCCCCTCCTCCCACCTTCAGCTTCCCAGAACTATTCCCATCTCATGGACAACTAGCATGGGCTGGGGGGCTAACTTCTGTTGAATCAGCCCTCCTGAACAGTATACACCATGGAACCACTACTACTTCTGCAGGAACAGGAACGCAATGCAAGGGGTGAGAAAGCATTCAGCAATAAAACATGGCCACCCAAACTTAGTTACCATGGCAACACACCTGGAACTCCAAAAAAGATCTATTTCTGAGGATGCTGTATTTTCCCCATACAACATTTCAGCTTGTTGAGGCTTTGCTTAGAGAAAGTAAGAACAGTTTATGCTTTCATCCTCCAGGCAGATGGACAAAATAAACCAGAAGGTATCAGCGGAATAAGCAGAAAGACAAAGGAGAAGCAGTCACAAGGAGACAGACACAAAGCAGCGACAGCAGGGAAATACTGCAGAGAATTTGGGCACAGGCACTTCCCCAGGAGTTAGGAAACACCTAGAGGAGGTTACCAGAGCCAGGGAGGAAGGAACAGGCACTAGGTGACATTGAGGAGGAAGGGTGTTGGTGGGAGTTAGGCTGAGAACTTAAAATCTGCTGAGATGCTGGCAGAATGACTGCATGAAAGATCTGTACTCATACCATGTAAATCACACTCTGGTGGGACTCAAATCTAATTCTCATCTCAATTACATGCAATTACTTGGGTAACTCTGGTCCATGGGGCATTACACTTCAAAGGAGTTCCAACTGGCATTCCTTCCAGTACTGTGCGGCTGCAGAACTAATGGATATTTATCAGTCCTGGCTATGGCTGGACTGCAAATTAATAGCCAGGTTCTAAATACTGGAAGAATGAAGCAACATAACCATCTTCCAAGCAGTCCAATAGGGATGATAAATTCAAATGTTTTTATGAAAGAAGTATAAAATTGTGTCAGGGATTTTATGAAAGCATGATAGGGGAGCCCGAAATATGAGGCTGCGATACGAGGCTTTGAGTGCTGAATGTGTTCCTGCTGTGAAGAAGGAAGGAGCAGAGATGTGACTACCAGTTCTGAATTAATATTATTACACAGTACTTTCATTACTTTCATATGCCCAAGAGAAGTGCCATAGTACTACTCCTTCCCCAGCATGTAATTTGGCTTTTGGAAAGTGTTCTTTTGTTTGCTTTTCATTTTTAAATTGTCTTTGGATACTGTTAATGGCAGGAAACAAGAGAGCCCTTTCAGTGGTATAGAAAACCCGCTGAGATCCCCAGTGAGAGGGCCTTCTAACTCACATATGCTCCGGTCATACTGACTGACAAAGTTGGGACAAAAAAGATTTTCTTTTCCAGAACAGATCTAGCAGAGCGTGCTGGACTTCTGGCTTTGGTTTTATTCTCACATTTTCTTTACAAAAGGGAATGTACGAAAGTGAATATAGGCCGCTTCCTAGGATGCCATGAGCAGTCTCCCTAAAAAGTTCCCTCCCAATGTGGGAAATCTAGGACGTGAGTGATCTCCTCAATTCTTTCATCCGTCCTATGGCATACTTCAGTTTTTGTGGCTCTTTATGCTTCGTATAAAAGAAAATCTGAAGTTTACTTTAAGAAAGTTCAGGCTGTTTCATGATTTAAAATACAACACATGCAACTGCATGATTCCAATGTACTATATTTTATCTTTCAATGTCACATGTTATAAAGCTCCTAAACTATAAAATTCCTACTAAAAATGGGAGTTTCATGATTTTCCAAGGCCCCTATGGAACCCGAGCAGCTAACTCCCTGAGATTCCATTGTTGGGCAACAATCTAACAATATTTATTTACAATTTTAATTTGCTTAAAAAAAATTGGTATGACGATGCATTTGGTATGATTTGGTATGAGCATCATTTCAGGTGATGTCCAACTGTCCTCCAACATAAATAAGTATTTCTAGTAGTCGCTAGATGGAACATACTTAAACTATATAATCACTGTGCACGCTAGAACAGAGACTGGGAATACAGTGCTGAGCACTCTGAAGAAAAATAGTAACAGAGTGAAATGACTTTGAAATCTCAGAAAAACATCTTCATCTGCTAGGATGTCCCACCCTTGCTGAGCAGAGCAGTCAAATCATTGCTTATTTCTAAACTAATTTTTTGTGTGTGTGTGTGTGAGTATAATTGCTTTTTGCTGTCTATGAGGTGATCACATAAGCCTCTAAAGAAGTACCATTCAAATTTTACCAAAAAAACACTTTTTCTTCTAATACTGAAAACCGATCCCGGTCTCATCTACTGGCTCTTAGTATTCAGTAAAGTTTTTCAGCCAGAAAACAAAACAAACACACACACACAAAAAAAAAAAACCAAAAAAAAACCAAAAAACCCACACACAAACAAACAAAAAACCCACAAACCAAATGTTTTACAACCCCCCCAAAAACCACCACCTTTACTATGCTTTGCTGAGCAATGACAGAAAAGTTTATGCATCCCTGTGTCTGCATGCATTCTGCCTTCTGCTATTTATTCAACCAATTCCCTTCCCAAACAAAAAGATCATTATGATAGGAACCTCACATTGCAGATCGTCAGCATGCAACCTTTCACCATTTCACTGACAGAATACCAACTGGCTAATGATTTTTTCTTCCTCCCTCCCTTGGTTGCCAGGCAGTCACAATAAAGAGAGGTAAACAAACAAGCCATGCCATGAGCAACAGCATTCATGGAGCCTAGTTTCCTACAAATCTCTGTCTCATGCCTGGTCTCTAACACGGACTCTGATAGAAGGTGAGTGCAAAAAAAAGTCTCTTCCTCACTGGGAGCGTTAATGCCATCTCGGTCTCTCTCCCTCTTCCACTTCTCCTATTGCTTATTCTCCCAAATCCTCTTGGGACCTAGGCCTTTGGAGACCTCCACTCCTCTGTCAAACTGTTAAAATTCACCTCTCAGTTCAAAAACCATTAAGTGGGATCTTCCTTTCCCTTGTACACACACACACTTCAGTGCATATATGTCTCTGCAGTTTCCATCTTCTCCTGAGATTATGCTAAAAAGTCCACAATGGCTTCACGTACAGGCCAAGCGTAGTATTTAAAACTGTTAAGATTAGTGTAGACACTATGCCTTTCCATTAAGGTTTTGATATTTAAAAAAAGAAACTGTATTTGCAAGCAGAAAACCAAAATTATCAAAATGTTCTATTATGAACTTAAAGTTAAGCGTATGAGGGTTTCACGCAGCACTTGAAAAATGCTGAAATATTCCCAAGCTGCATAACACACATTCAATTCCTGAAAGAACTGAGACCGCCGATCAGCAGGTTTTTGAGATATGACCCTACATTATACTAATAATGTTTAGAATTAGTATGTTCCTCAGTGAGCAATTTTATACAAAATTAATAATTTTTTAACAAAAGGAAAAGTTACAGCTGGCAGTTCAGTAGAAGTCCTGAGTACAAACATAAAATAGACATTCCTGGTGAAAAGTTCATTACATTTGAAATAAGAGCTTGACATAAAAAAGTAGCATTTAACATATTTTCTTCCAGAATTACTTTTGTGCCAGAAATTATAAACATTAAGTTAATTTTCTTATTTTGGCAAATGGAAGTGCTACCAACAAACATTCTTAACCAAAGAAATTCAGTTCTAACGACATCCTTGTCAAGTTGATATTACAACAAAATTGTTTTGTATATTTGCTGCTGTAATAGTTAAGTATCCTCCAGCGTTACACATTGCTCTCTGCTACTTATCTTGAGTGTGGAAAATTAATACTCACTGATGTAAAATTTTCATGCACTTTTTGGTGTATATCTGACACTTGCCTAAGAATTCTTGATCTTGCTCTCAAGGGACATTTGCCATTAACTTTAATAAAAGCAGGAGCATAGCCTGAGTTGAAATGTTGAAATAAAACCTCATCTCCTAAGCAAGATCCCTTGTAATAATCAAGACTTTCAGAAAAAGGACTAAAAACTGAAGAATAATATTGGGCAGAGGAAAACCAAAACAAAAAAGACAAACCATCACCAGTCAAAAGATCTACAAGTCATCTTCTGACAACTTTGTGCTCGTCATCTTAATTAACTGACAACATAACTCATGTTAAGTATGAAACACCTGACATACTTTACACCAGAGCAACACAACAGGTCAAGGTTGAAAGCTTCAGGCAGGGGAATATTTGCCACTTATCTTAACATTTGTATTGTTTGGGGGGGTTGGTTTGGTTTTGGTTTGGGTTGTTTTTTTCAAGAACTTTACATAAAAGAATTTGACCTAAAAATTTTTCACAGTATGATAGTAGGGAATTATATAATAAGTAAACATACATTATTTTTTTTTCCAGTCTGACACTGTATCTATTGCACAATGTCCAATATTTCAAAGACGTCCATCGTGCTGAAGCACACATTTGGGAAATGCTGCAGGATTTAAGACAAGATGAATAACTTTAAAGCCTCCTTTGTTTTAGTACTTAGATCTTCTGCTGACTTTTTTACTGTAATATTAAATATGTCCAAATTTAAATCTGTAAGAAAATCAAGCTTTATTGCTATGTTGAACATGATTCTAATGCATCCTACCCAACTTCATAGCCAACACAGAGAGAGGAAATTTTCCAGTTACTTGAAAGTAAAAATGTATTCAAGGAGAGATTTCTATAAACAACAGGCAAAATTCTGAGGAGGAATGAGGAAATCAAACAACAAACAAGAAATTAGCACACATTTTAGGACAGCTTGAGACTAGGAATAAAATAATTCAAGTCTAAATGAAAAGCGGAACCTTCCCACATACCATATAGAAGTTTAACAAAATAGGAACAGGATGCAAGAGCTCTGGAAGCTTGCTATTAACAAAAACCCTGTAATGACCATATCATAAAAGAATGCATTTTAGACCAGCTCATCAATATGAAAACACTTTCCTCATTGCATCACCCAAGGCGCTGAAGCAAGGCCCATAAATACCAATCAGCTGAGATCAGAGGGCAGAAAATGATCCGATTTGAGAGTTTAAGAAATTTACCAAGTACCATGGAAATTTTCTTCTACGTTTGGCTTTCAAAAGTCTATGAAATTACCTGCTGGTACTGAGTGTCCCCCCAGGTTTTTTTCCTAAGTTGCAAATGAAAGAAGAGGAAGTTGCATTGCAAGAGTTTTCTGATTAAGTAAACACACACAGTGAAATTACTATCATCACATAAAGCCTTCCAAGACACTTTGGTCCACTTTCTCCTAATGCGGTTTTACTACTCTATGATTTTACATCAACCAGTCATAACTGTTAAACGTAAAAGCTCTACTGTGACAGAAAATAAGTATTTTAGAGAAAATGTAAGGTTGAAAGGAAGATGTATTGGTATAAAATTACACACAACAATATTCAGTCTAAGATGCACCTAGTAGTACCACTGGGTTCTTTTCTCTCTCTTTCTCTGTTCAGTTACCCACTGAAGTCTTCACGTTTGTAGGAGCAGACGAAACACAACTGAGGGCGTATCACTGTATGCAGGAGACTTTGTTCACAGCCTCAACCTAAAAGATGGGTTTTCTTTATAACTAAGCAAAACAGTTGCAAAATTAAAAACAAGACAAAATCTTAATTTCTTGCCTGACGAGAGCTCAGGTGAAATGAAGAATTCGTTATGAGTATCCAGTATTAAATTTGGCCAACAAAAATTGAGATACAGCCTTTTGCCATACAACACAGCTCCAAATTTAGTCCAGATTATCCAAAACAACGAGATCCAATGGAAAATCTTCATGCAACATTTTGTCGTTTTTGTTTGGGTTTTTTTTTCCTGTTTTCTTCTTTCACCATAAGCAAAGCCAAAATAGTAAAACTCAGGGGAAAAAAAAACAAACAAAAAACCCACACACAAAAAAGAAACATGTCCCATGATGTGACCACAGAATCATAGCCTGGCCAGAAAAATAAAGAGGAAGATGGAAAGGATAAGAGCCTCATCCCTCTACCTATTTCAGCTATACCACGTTCTGCTACCTACAGCAAAATATATATTGCCACAGTGATCTGAATATCTTTCAAAGTAAATAAACCTCATTCCACTAAGGCAAAACAAATATATATATCATTTAACACAAATATTGACCCTCTTCCTCTCTCAAAACAAAATACCTAAAGTGTTGGATGCACTAATGCCTCTTAGTTTTTAAAGAACTTTCACCTGGGAAGTAAAACAACGTAAATATTACAATAAATAGGGTTAAAAAAATAAGTGCAACTGTTTTATAGGTACTAAACACACACAAACACACAGTATTTGAGAAAGCAAGAGTTACCACCTTATCATGGGAATACTAGACTAATAATTAAACCAAATTGCAGAAAGATAAGACATCTTTTTTTTCTTCCCCATCTCTAATTGCTAGACAGCTCAGTACCTCATCATCAGACTTGTAAGGACAGCTGATTCTCACCCTTCTGCAAGCAAAATCAATCCTCTAAACCACAGTGATAAAAAAAGGTCACTACAACGAGGAAAACATCTGACTTTCTGACAAACATCGAAGTCCAGCATTCAAACGCCCATTCAGAGCTTGGACAAGCAAAACATTTACAGCTCTATTTTCCTCTAGGCTGCACATCTCCTTGAGAAGCAGGTTTCAATCTCATTTATCTCACAGGTTAAGCAGATTTTCTGGAAAGTTCTCAATGCAACAGTCCCCATGGTTGAAATCTGTACTGAACTACCGCTCACTTAAAAGCGCCTTTCATCCATGAGCGTTGTACAAACTAGGTAAGATTCAGCCTTTACGTGTAGCTGTTTCAGAGACGGAAATAAGCAGCTGTTTAGTACTATGGGTACTTCAGCAAGCAGATTTTATCCAAGATGGAACTCACCCAAGGCTGTGGACACGGCAATCCAGTGAAAAATTGTGTCTTCAGTAATTAAAATTCGAGAGAATTTCACACTTACTTTAGAAATAACCCTTTCAGCTATAGGGCTCGTAACAATAAGCTCCTGTTAATATTTAATGATACGAGTAAAAAGCATCAGGTCCTCCAGCATTATCCTCTTCTTCACCTAAAGCACTGCCTCTGGATGTAGCCAGACAAGTACTGATGGAAAACTTTTTTTAAAAAGAAAAGATCACGGCATAGTCATTCACAAATGGAAAGAAGCCGGATGTTCTCCAAACTATTTGCTGGTTAGGTAAATCTGAAGATACCCCTTGTCCACATTTATGCCTCAGTGTTCTAATACATAGAACGGGAAAAATTAATAGTGGGGAGATATGTTACAATTTCAGTTACTACTTGGTCTCTAACAAGGAGCTGATTGTGCCATTATAAAAAAAAAAATAACAACCAAGCCATTAGCAAATGGTTTCAGAAGCAGCACCAAGCAAGAATTTTTAAGCATGAAACCATTACTTAAATAGCAAAAAACCACCACAACAGAGAAAGTGAAAAACATTTGTGGCACAGGAACACTTAAAAATTCACATTTGAAAAGCCTCTGCAGTTAGTGGCTTTGTATTTGCCAGCAAAACACACAAACACGAAAGTATTTACATCAAAATGCACAAAACAGGTGCATAATATAGCATTTCCTTGGTACAGTCAGTCTTTCAAAACAATGTATTTTTACACAATGGCATTTCCTACAGAAATCCCAAACCACCCCATGTTCTCCTATTGTCATTAACAACACTGACTGTTCAGTGAAATTCAGTAGTGTTGTGCTGAATGTAACTGTAAAAAGCACCAGCTGGCTGTATTAGAAATGGCATTCTTCCAGGTCTCAAATGTCTTATTTATATACAATGGAATCCTGCCAGCTGTTTAATATTTAGGGCTAATAAATATAATTGGCAGTACTACTGCACAAGGACAAGTAACACAAATACATATAGAACTACTTCCCAACAGAAAATCCCATTTGCTCTTAGATGACTAAACCAAAGATGGACGCAGGGCTCTGAGCAAATTTTACATAACTGTCTTTTTTCTTTAATCCAAACAATATTTGCTAGTTTTCTAAGTGCAAAACTGAGCAGAAAAAAAACCACGAGGCATCGTTACACCAGCTGCTCTGAGACCAACATAGCCTTCCAACCAGTGTTTTCCACAGACCATGAATAAAGATAAATTGGCAAGGACAGTGTGCTGAGGTAGAAAAACAGGACACAGCACAAGTTTCTGGGTGGGAGGTAGTTCATTATTCATTCCATGGAAAGCACTGGATCACTCCAGAAAACAGTTAGTCAGCTCCAGACAGTCCAGAAGTGATACTTATTCCCACAAGCGATTCTTCTATGCACATGCAGGACAACACGACCTCTCACAAGCAGACTAACTCCACGTGGAGCAGAATGATACACCTGAGAATGCAAACATAGAGTTGCCCTATGGACATGCTCTAAGATTTGTGTCCCCATCTCCAGCTTTCTGGGATGCTTGATGTTGGCAAGGCCACTACACCATTGCCAAAGTTAACAGTGCGGCACATTACTGCTGAATGTAGTAGTCTTTCCTGCAACTCAAGAGAGTTGGCAAACCCAAAGAGTTGGGCCCCTTTACAGGCAGCCCCACAGACTCCAGAAAAGCTTCAGGATCTGCGGCCTCCACCATGATAACTGCCTTTAGGATCACACCACCGATGTAATGCTGCACAGCAGACAGTGAAAGGCAAGTACCATGACTCTTTCCCTTGATTCCCTCGAAACCTTCTTCTATTCCCTGGCACAACCTCGAAGGAAAACTAATCTAGAAATGGGCAAGTTTAATTTGCTGAGCGAAGCATAGTTAATGCTTCATAACTTTGTATGAGAAAACAATTTAATTTGAAAACTCAAAACAACTTCCATGACAGATGGAGCCCACAGTCAATTCCATAAAAGGCTGGTCAGTGTAATTACCATCATTTAGAGGTATTTGGGTTGTTTGACTTAATTCATATGCCGATGCTCTTTCTTGATATTCTTCATCTAAGCAGAGTTCCGCACTCGAACATCTCCATGCTCTCTCTTCAGTATCACTTCTCAACGACTTGAAGAGTCATTCTTTTCATTCGGCATTTCACACTTCCATTGAAAGCTGCATTCTCCAGTATAGTTACTTAAACCACAAAGTTCACTATCTGAGGACCAGCAAAAAAATGTTGAACAGGCATACGTTAATGTTAGTCATTAACTGTCAATTCTTCAGCCTTAGCTTCAACTAAACTGATAGCAGCAGCGATAGCATCCTGTTGGTTAGATGGTCCCTTTCATCCAGATCTTCATCCAGTGTCCAAACTTACCTCTCCTACATCCCTAAAACATATTCCAGCCATAGCAATGGCCACAGCCTATGCTGCCTCCCTTACCTCAGCTATACACCAAGAGCTTTCTCTTCCAGACTCTCTATTGAGGCACTGAAGGCTGCTTGTACCCAGAACCAGCATCCTTACCCACACAGAACGGCTTTCAGTCTGGCGCACACACAAGGTCTCACGTAAGGACTAACACAGCTCTCCCCACCTTACATCAGCTCCGAAACAACTCATTGAACCTGTAACAACAGGTTAACAAAAGTTAATCAGCAGCTCCACAGTTAACCAAGTATGTGAAGTACTTAATACTACGACCTTCCTATAACTTGTCAATAAAACACAACATGGTTTCTCCCAAGACTGCCTTGCTGCTCACGTAGAAGGCAACATACCCACCCTTTTCTTAAACTAAACAACACCTGAAATCCTAACTTTGCCATCATACCTTCCCTTCCGTGGGGACAAGCCAGATATAGTTATGAGATGTACCTGAAAATCCTAATATCGTTTCCTCTAATCTCTTTGCTTGGGAAGTACTGAAAAAATGACAATACGTAAAAATAATACAGATATTACTTCTTAAAATCTAACTGTCATATAGGGTCTTGAAAATGAAGCACACGAACTCAGAGAAGAGTCATGCTTAAAAGGCTAAGTGAAAAACACCTCGAAAAAGGTTATTATTCTTTTGTCAACTGCTGGGTGAAAAGTATAAAAATAATTATTAAATTTCTACTGTAATTCTATGGAAACTAATTTTCTCACCATGCAATTAGGAAAAGTTAGTTATATGCACATATTTTCATAGTTATTTTAATTGAAAAATACGTATAATATAGGAACTCATAGCTTGACATTTCAAATTTTCTAAAGATTAATTCGGTTCAGTTCAACAAGAAGAAAGTAATTAGACTGGGAATTCTGGAGACAGTCCAGATATCTTCTCAATCTCTGGCTAAGATGCTCTTAATTTCTCAAGGCTCTGAAACATTATTCAACAATTATTTTTCATATGTCAAGCTAGGGATGAAAGAGGAACTCATGCCTAATTTAATATGAGATAAATAAACAGAAGTAACTCAACCAGGACTTTAACCAAAGATTCTTGAGGAGCAACAACATTAGCTAATCTTCACAGGTCTATACTGTAGCGGTAAATTGGAGGTGCACCATTTCCTAAAAGGTCTCTGTTCATTATTTGACAACCTGTACGCAATGGGAACTACAAAAGAGTAAGCATGTCACAGAAATAGGTAGTTTTACATGTAGAAAAAACCCCAAACAGTTAACCATAGCCCTATAGCCACTGGGCAGCTTTCAGGTTCAATCAGTTTCAGTCTTGGGTAAAGAGAAGCTTGCTGGATAAAACAGCTCACAAGCACACAGACAAAAAAAAGCTCTTGAGGTGGGGGGGGTGGAAATAATCTCTTGTTCACACCATGTTACCTGCATCTTACACAGCATCGTTGCTGTTGACCTAGGTCACAGCTCACTGCGAGCCCAAGCAGGAGTCAAATATCTCCTGGGAATAGGATACACGGCAATACTAAAAGTATTACCATATTTCAGAGAAGCCTCACAAAGAACCTCAAAGTCGAATCCCATTCTACAGGTATATTTGTATACTTACTATGTGGGAGGTTGATGGACATCGGCAGGAACACAAACTCCTGACCCATAAATCCTAACAAAATTCCCCCGTAAGACCTTGTATGTAAACATGAGGCTTACATTTCATTTTCTAGCTTACTATGGAACTGTGGAGCATGATGTGCTTCAAGAGATATGCTGCACTAATTACCATCATTACCATCAATACCTTACTGTAGAGATTAAATATGGTTCAGAGAACTACTCTAAAGCTAAACAGTGCTCATGAGCTGTAATGCTGAAAATATTTCTATAGCTTGCTTTTATTTGGTCAAGCTCCGTTCCTTTGTCATAACTAGCTTGGATACAAACATACTCAATAGTACAGCACCGTACTTTTTATATTCAAACATTCAAAACTGCCTCACTTCTAGGTCCTGTGGGTAAAAATAAAAAAGTTAACCTTGCACTGCTCTCAGTAAGGCACTGATTACATACTGTGAAAAGCTCAAAGTGAAAACAACTACACAGGAGAGAAGCCTTTTTTCCCCACAAACCACAGCACTAAACATAAATGAAACCCTGCTGTGAACGTGTATCGATAAACGTGTGTTTGACTTAGTTCTCTGCATCTGTGACTATGTACAGAGAAAAAAAAAAAAAAAAGATGAATCAGACAAGGATTTCACTGTTTTATTTATTTTGCTGAATTGTGGCCCCAGAGGTTAAAGTTTACACAGAACCAGAATACAATGAGACCCTCTATTTGCCAGCAAGGTAGCCCTGCAGTAGTAACCATATGGTCTTCCATATTGTCCTGACAATGACCTCAACAGTAATGGATGAATCACAACCCAAAGGATGAGAGGCAAACCAACTTTCACACTGTCTCATTCCCCCAGGCTTCACCTGTCCAAAGGTCAGGAACTGTGTCAAATTATTTATGAGTCTTCTTTATCAGAAGCAATCTCAGGACTCGGAGATAAGACCATCACAGACTTTCTATGTGAGTGAAGTCTTTGAAGTCCCATAAACCAGAAGATAAAAATTACATTTTAATATACTTTTGTCAGGAAAGCTGCCATATGTAGGCAACTGTCTTTCAGATCTTCAGCTTTAGTCAGTTGCTTCCCAGTGTCCATCTGAACATGTTGTGAGCATCAAATTCAAAGCCCACACGTTTCTAATGGAGAACCTGAGCTGTCAAGGACCCTCGCCATCGCTGGAATCAGAACTCTCTCCTACAAGATGGATGGGACCTAGTGAGAAACCCGTCACATGAAAACGCTTGGAATGTGCTTCAAGCCCCAGGAAACAGGAAAAATTCAGGATTGCTACTGATTTATAACCCATGAAATACAGCCAGTAATACAGATTTACTGATATGCAATAAAGGTCAAAAGTGCATTTCATAGTTGTATCATATTTACATGTCCCAGAGCCAACATCCTAATTGGCAATGTTTTGGGAAATGAGAACTACAGCTTGCACCCCATATGCCACTTACAGCTTACAATAGCAGAAAATGAGACGGAGAACATAGGAAGCTGATAACCATAACACACAAAATTCCATTTTTGAAATGATAATGAACAAAATTATTACTGATGAACCTCTGTGGTACAATATCCAAACCCAAACGAGTTAGGCAAAAAAAAAAAGTGTATTAAATCTTTGATAAGACCAAACCCCATATTTCATATACCAAAATTTCAAGTGTTAAGACTAATAATTCTGTCATGAAAACAGTAATTTACCCCCCAAAAACACAAATGTGTTTGTCTCCATTCCATTTTGACAGGAATAATAATAATGAAAAAAATACAATATTTTTAAAAAGGCAGGATTTATAACTAAAAATGTGGGTGATGATAAATACATACTTTATGCCCAGCAGTTTTATAATTTATGCATTAAACATTCTGGAATATTCTGGTCTGTTAATTTGAAATGCAATATTATCTCCCACTAAATGAAAAACTGCATTTACCGTAGCTACACTGCACCTATTTCACTCCATAAACAAGAATACGTCCAACAGGAAAATCATTCTGTTGCCATTATTGACAAACCAGCAATTATTTACTTAAATTGAAAATTAAAAAAGTCAGCGAAAATACTGAAAAATTATGTTTCATGAGCCTGAATATAATACAGCACTTCATTCTCTTGGATTTTGGAAAGAAAAGAAAATATTATTTACACATCTACTTACACGACAGTCTTAGAAGTCATTGCTTAGACTTTGAAGCATTGCTAAATGTAATTGTGTGGACAGAGAGCCCAAGTAGCTAAAAAAAACCAAGAGGTTTTTTTAATTTTTTTTTAAATAATGAGGCATCATTTTTCATTACAAAGGACATATTATATATCCCACATATACCTACTTTGTACTGCAATTTCTCTTTTAATAAAAGCATTTTTTAACTCTATGAAAACTCAGTTTCCCACAAAAAACACTGGACTGACAAGAAAAGACAAAAGCTGCCTGCTCTGAAAAAGTGACAAGAGAGTAAAGCACAACCTAGTTATGATCTACACTACCTTTCACGTCTGCACGTTCTTGAATTCAAGTATAAAACTGTCATTTTGTTCTGGAGGGTTCTGTTGGGTTTTGTTTTTTGATTTTGGTTTTTTTCCCTTTTCTTTCTGCGTCAACAGGCAGAGAGCACTTAGAAAAAAGGCCAAACTTTGTTTACTCTTTCTGCTGTTGTTCAGGGGTTACTTACTGGGTTTAGCAATGTTTTTGCTTTATCTCGCAGAGGTGTAGGGGGGACAGACAAGAAAAGCAAGCACACTGGTTTTCTAGGTTTGACAAAGTTTTTCTAATCTTAGCAAAGAAATAGGATCATCAGCATGCAATGTATGTGATTAATAACACAGAAAGTCTCATGGTGAGCCTCCCATGGCTGAAATTTGTTCACACAAAGCATTGAAATGATATTTATAAATGATGCAAGTTCAAACAAACTTTTTTTTACAGAAGAAACCTAGATGCACAGAACAAATTATAAATTGCTTGTACTGTTCTATCTCAAAAGGCAAGGATATTTTTTTTTCCAAGCAGAAGCAGAAATACAGATTTTAGAGAAACAAAAAAAAAGGTTAAAAGTATGAGAAGCCCAGGTAGGAGGGAAAAAGTGGGGACAAAAGGATATCAAGCTTGTAAGACAAGGCAACGGAGATAAGGACAGTAAGTGACAAGAAATGAGGAAAGATGAACGCTGCTGCAATCAGAACAGGGAAAAGAATAAACAATGATATAAAATTCAATGCAAAAGCGGGTGTGATTCAGAAACTGTTACGGACAAAGCAGTCAAGGAAAGCAAGATGTAACTGAATGAAGTGAGAGACTTAAGCACAAGGAATGAAAGTTGGGAAAAAAGCAGGCATTGTAAACATAAAGGTGGTAGTTTGTACAAAAACTATTCCCAGCCACTCCGAAGTGTGGGGAGGAAGAAGAGACACTAAGTTCTGAATCAGCAAGTAGATGCAATGAAGGACAGACAGAGAAGAGCAAATTCATACAGCTTTCCAAAACCTAGGAAGGCAACTCCTAATTAAATCTGAAGGCTGTGAAGGTGACAGAGTATGGAGGCAATACACTCCTGCTCTTTGGAGTCAAGCTGTAGTCTGTCAACAGCAAACTGGGTATCTCCACATGCAGCGCATGGTGATTTAGGTAAGAGTGACAATTTTGCAATATTCAAGGTGGGACATTTTGGACATGAGTTTGTTTTTTTCAAGATTATCTAACACAATGTTCTCAGGCATAATTTAAAATTCACTTACTGCCAAGACACCGTCCATCCATCAGAAATAATCACTGCCTGACTACTGCAACACCAAGCTGAAATTAAAACACCAAACACAAAATACTTTGCCATCTCTATCCAATGCGTTTTTCTTGAGAAGAAACGTGCCTGTGACCTCTAACCACCACATGTAAAACTGATTGAACCTGCACAGTAAGTGAAGTCATGGCTCTACAACAGCACAACTGCTGACTCTGCTCTGCCATACCACTACCTTCTCTTCTGCTCCCCACATTAAAGTGGCGACGCAGGGAACTGATCGAGGGAAAAAAACATCTGAATGTCAACCTGGCAAAAACACACCAAAATCAGGTGAAAGGCAAAAAAAAAAAAAAACCACTAAAACACACAAAAAATCCCCACCCCACAATCCCTAAATACAGTCACAAGAGTGGCTAGTATGATCAATGATCACAAAGTGTTAATGCCAGTTGCAAAGCTGGGGCAGGAACAGAAGGATGGGGAGTCAGGAAGATCTGGGGAACCACAAGCTGGTCAGCCTCCATCCCTGGGAAGGTGACAAAACCACTAATGCTGGGAACAATTTCCAAGCACATCAAGGACAAGAAAATGATCAGGAAGAGGCAGCATAGCTTCACCAAGGGGACATCATGCTTGATCATCTTCATAAACTTCTATGATGAAATGACCGGCCTAGTAGATGAGGGGAGAGCAGTGGATATTGTCTACCTGGACTTCAGTAAGGCTTTTGACACTGTCTTCTGCAGCATGCTCACAGAGAAAGCTGATGAAGCATAGGGTAGATAAGCAGACACTGAGGTGGACTGAAAATGTCTGAATAGCCAAGTTCAGAAGGCACAACCTTCTGAAAGTCTAGTTGGAGGTCAGCAACTAGCAGCGTACCCCAAGCATCAGTGAGGGGGTGAGTGCGCCCTCAGCAAGGTTGCTGATGACACAAAACTGGGAGGAATGGCTAATATGCCAGAGACTTGTGCTGCCATTCAGGGGGACCTTGACTGGCTGGAGAAATGGCCTAACAGGAACCTCATGAAGTCCAAAGGGAAGTGTGAAGTCCTGCACCTGGGGAGGAATAACATACTTGGAACTTCAACTTTGTGAAATTGGATTCCCCTGCTCATAAGCACATCATCAGCTCACTGTGACCCAAACATAAGCAGCTAGCTTTGGTAAAAAGACACTTAGATCCACATACATGCTTTCTAGATTACTTCCCCTTCCACACTGATACCACTCTATACAGCAAAGAGTTTATAACAGATCCTGTACTGCTGGTTTCCTGCATAATTTACAGAGCAACCTCATTCTGATTCTCAGAAGAGCATCTTGTGTCTGGCACAAACTATTTGACCATGCAAGTTAAGTTGTCCATCTCAGCAATAGTACCAGCAAGCACAGCACAAACCTCAGTAAAACAGAAGCAGTTTGCAGGTGATTTAAGGTTAAAGTGATAACTGGGTAACTGCACTTTATAGCATCTGTATGCATACAGGTCACAAAGCTGATGCTTTAAATTATGACGAGGGAACTGTGAGCTAAACCAAGGATTACAAACAAGAGTCTGCAGGGTCTACCCATGCAAGGTCTTTTGTTCTTACATAAAAGCACTTTCACAGACACCTTCTCCTATGATACCTTAGACCCAGTCAACAATATTTTCTATTCCACAAGTTTGTACCCTAAGGGCCCTGTCCCCTTCATCAGCAGGGAAGGTATTCTCACTTCATAGTAGGAACACAATTTCTGTTAACTCTTTCCAGGATATACTTGGCAGTCATTTATTTAAACAGTGCTAATTCAGTCATGACAGCAATTTTCGGGTGACTGCACGTGTGATCCAAGTAAGGAAGAACAAAATGAGACTACATTTAACAACTTGTCCTTCATGACTCTAAAGAACAGCACAAGTAAGCACGTCCAGCTGTTCTCCTAATCAAGAAAATTTGGTCTTTAACAGATTTCTGTGGTCATCGGCATTATTGAGAGATATAAGAAAGGGTTTTAAAAAAAAATACAAGATCAAGTAAGAGACCTTCTCTACATAACACCAGAGATAAAAAAAACAAATCACTTTTGCAGGTGGCCAAACTTAAGTCATCAACACAGCCATCTGCTTTGACAGAGAAAAGTGTAGGAGACAAAGGCTGAGAGCCCTATATCAATGGGCAGACAACTTCTTCTGAGATGATATAGCTGAGGTCGGTATTTGGGAAATATTTAAATACTTCATTTATTTTCTAAATTGGGAGAAGAGAAAGATAACCATATAAGTGCGATACAATTCTCTCCGTAAAATAGAAGTGTGACAAGTCAAAATGGATTCAAAACATAGGAACATTTTGTGGCGAGCTGGAGGTCGGCCTCTTCTCACAGATAACTAGTGAGAGGACAAGGGGGAAGGGCTGCAAGTTGCGCCAGGGGAGGTTCAGGTTGGAGATGAGGAGAAATTTCTTCTCTGAAAGGGTGGTCGGGCATTGGAACGGGTTGCCCAGGGAGGTGGTGGAGTCACCGTCCCTGGGTGTGTTTAAAGAAAGGTTGGATGTGGTACTTAGGGACATGGTTTAGTGGGTAATAGGTGGTAGGAGGTCTCTTCCAACCTTAATGATTCTATGAATGATGGTTATGTAAGACAACTGCACACTAACACACACCCCACCATTACATTCTAAAAAGTCTCGCTAGCTGTCTCACAGGGAGCACGTGAAGTGAAAATCAATACTCCACAGACCTCAGTCCTGCAGAATAACCATGCACAAATAATTTCAAAACTCCTACGAAGATAGATGATATTCCTTACAATAAAGGCTAACCTCTGTCACCAGGGGCACCGTCTATCTGTGGAGGGATACGGTATATTTGTGCTGAAATGATCCTTTGCATCAAATCTTAGAACACAGCACTGCACTGCACAAAAAAAAAAGTCTTGCTAAGTTACTGCAATACGGAAAATGTGTAATAGCAGAAAAGTAGTTTGAATCACCCACCTCATACCAAGCTTGGGAGAAGTAGCAGCTAAATCCAGGAGCAGGAAAGCAGCCCACACCATTTTTGTTCAGGCCATCTTACCACTATAAAAACCTCTCCTTTTCCCACATCACTACTGAACCATTTGGGGGTCTCTTTCCCTTTTTATTGCAGGCCTTCTGGAAGAGTAACAGATCATGAAGGGGCTGAAAGACTTTTTCCACCTTACAAAGCTGCAGTATGTAGCTTTTCAGTACTCAAGCAACGTTTCTTTTGGCATATAACACCTGCTCCTGTGCTTTACATCTTTCAACAGAATAACAAACAAACCTCCTGTAATAAACGAAGTAAATATCCTAGCACAAGACTATACTAATTAAAAATTATTTTCTAAACTTCCAAAACCATCTAATTCTCTACACTGATGAACTTACATATGTATTTGTATAATAACAATCTGCCTCTCAGAAAAGACCTAAATTCCATGTTAGTATTTCTATCTTATGATCATAAAATCCAGCACTAACTTAAAACTGAAAATTTAGCTAGAATTATAAGTATTCATAATGCACTAAATTACAAAGAAACTGAGATTTACACAGTAAAGAACACAGACAGATTGGCTGTCGAAAAAGGAAGACTTCTAAATCTACCCTACAAAGTAGGTCACCTACAGGAAAAAAAAGAAGCTTTAATGTTCCTGGCAACAAGATAATGGCACTTTTTTGCAGGTGATAAATTCAGGAAAAAGTATTTTTACTGCTACATTTATTACTTGAAAAGCAGTAGTACTAAGAAGGAACAATCTTATTGTGCAAGGCATAATAGGAATATGTAAGAATGATTCATCTCTGTCCAGAAAAAGCTTTCAATCTGAATGCTGGATGCTATTTTATAGCATAGATTTGGGAAAGAAGGTCCCATGCCTTTTTGACAGTGAATTGTCACAGCATGAAGAATACAACATTTCTCAAAACAGAAGTTCGTGTTTTATCAGTCTGTGTGTCCTGGTTTACAGTAAGTGTAATGTTCTGGTTTAAAGTAACTACAAACCAGAAAACTCAAGTCAACATTTCTGTTACATTAGAAATGGACAGAGGCAGCCTTCATGCCACTAGTTTCTGAAAACTGAGACCTTAGCTAAGACGACATAACTGGATGAAATTTGGCTAAAAACATCTCTCCGTTTGCACTACCAGCACTCATGAACCAATACTTAGCTAACAGAAAATAAACGTTGCAAATAATCCTAGAAATTAGGTCAGAGTGAAATTTTTCGCTCGAATAACTTATTGATAAAAATAAAAACCTGATCCTGTTTGGGGCCAAATCGAAACTATATGCAGATTCCAGGCACTAGCTTTGACTGAAACAGCAGAGAAAAGTTGAAACAAAGTGTCAAAAGAACATTTTGTGAAAAGCAATGTTTGCTTTCATTGTTTTTAAAAAAGTAAGACACAAAAAATGTTTGGAATTTTTTTGTCCTACACTTGTTAAGAAAAATATTAAATACAGCCCAATGTTAAACATTTATACAACAAAACCGAGATCCACAAATCTATGCCAGATAAGTTAAGCTGTACTTTTTTTAATCTTACTTTAGCCAGAAAGTTTCAAACAAACAATCCAAAAATCTTTTTTGTGGGAGTAAACTACAATACTCAGCACTTACGTAAAAAGTGAAAAAAAATGTATTGAACTCTCTGAAAGTCAGTAGCTTCTGAGCACAGGATATTATAACATAAAAAATAAAATAGGAAATATTTTCTTTGCCTAGCAACTTCATATCAGACCACTCTTTCACTATTCCAGTAATTTTCTACTGAAGAACTGGTTTCCTCAGCAGTAGTTTCTTTTGGTATTCTGTTGTTTTATCTTTGCTCTGTTTCTCCTTGGTCGCTCTTTCTCTTTTTAAGGAGAAGAGCGTGGGGCAGGCACAATTCAGCAGCCCTCAAGTGATATGAAACACTTGCCTGTTCACTCAGACAGCAAAGCCCCTTTAAGTACACTTTGCATAAACAGACCTCTAACAGCCTTGCAATTATCAGTAATTTGAATCAAGTGACCAAAGCAAAGGTTAACTTGGAGTAAAAGAACGCATGGCAACTAATTAATATGTCAAAGTAGCACGCTCTCTTCTAACAGAGTTAATGAAGCTTAGGAAAGACACACGTGTGCCTTTTGCTGCCCGGGCCTGCCCGTGCGGCACGGTGCGGTGCGGTTGAGCTGGGTGAAAGCGGGCGTTAGGCACGGGGCTGCCAGCGGCACCTGCCTGTCCGTGCCAGTGCCCTCGCCTCGGCCCTGCGCTGCAAGCCCAGCCCGTCAAGCAGCGACTGCTGGAGCTGAGGATGGTTAGCCCCACAGTGGGCTCCTGACAGGGCAATGAAGAGCAGGAATACAGAGTGAATGACAAGGTTTACCTGCTTAGCCTTATATTAACCACCATCACGCACAAAAAAACCCCACCAACAACAAATCAACCCCAAAAAACCCACTCACACCACCACCCTCAATGTTTGTGTGGCTGTTAGCACGTATCATAGAATCACGGAATGGTTAGGGTTGGAAGGGACCTTAAAGATCATCTGGTTTCAACTCCCCTGCCGTGGGCAGGGACACCCTACACTAGACCAGGTTGCCCAAAGCCCCATCCAGCCTGGCCTTGAACTCTTCCAGGGAGGAGGCCTCACAACTTCTCTGGGCAACCTGTTCCAGTGCCTCACCACCCTCACAGGGAAGAATTTCTTCCTAGTGTCTAATCTAAATCTCCCCTCTCTCAGTTTAAAACCATTCCCCCTTGTCCTATCATTATCTACCCGAGTAAAGAGTCCCTCTTCACCCTTTTTATAAGACCCCTTAAGTATTGAAAGGCTGCAATGAGGTCACGCCGGAGCCTTCTCTTCTCCAGGCTGAACATACACAGTTCTCTCAGCCTCCATCCCTGGAGATATCTTCAAGAAGATGCTAATATAAGAAGATGCTAACAACCCTCAAGCCAGCTATTACCATACTCAGTCCACAGACTAACAGTGAGAGCTTCAGACACCACCAACAAAATAGGTTTATCCACTACAAAGAAAAACTTTTTCTATCTTCCTCCTCAAAGAAGTTTCTTATTTACACTACACTTTCATCTGGGAAAGAACGAGTACACAGCCCCGATCTGTTGCCTCAGAGAAATTATCCTTCTCATTTTGCTTTTTGGGAAATGAATACATTGTAAAATAAAAATAAATAAATAAATCTAGTAAATTCAAATTACATGAAAATTCACACGAAAATATTTGCCCAAAGCAAAACAAAACCCATGTGAAATACTGTATATAGATGTGATTTGGGAAGAGCAATCTTACAGGTAAGAAGTAAACTAGTCTTGTTTCTATGACCATATAAAAATCCAGTCAGTTCTAGGACCACTGAATAGCCTTTGAAGGCTAAATTATTTACTTATTTAAGTCTGTTAATCTTCCCATTTTCATTACATTAAAAATTTGACATTTGTTTTAAATGGCTGCAGAAGAGAAATGGTCATTTTCCCTGAACCCATGGTTTAGCCCTTTTCTCCAGGAAGCAAATTAGGCCTATAAAGACTCTCTAAGCTACCAATCTTTACAGTATCACTCCTTCCATAAGAAAAAAGTCAAGAATTAAACATCAATTACAGTAAGTTCAAAACACAAAAAAAAGACTCTCACCAAGCGTTCTCTCTTTTGCTACTCAGCCAGCATGAGAGCACTCACTACTTTCCCTCAGAAAACATCATTCATCCTGATTACTTCGCATTCGATCGTTTTCCCACGGATGTCTGCACTTACATTGTGACACCATGAAATCGAACCTGCCAGGCTTCCACCTGCAAATGCATTACTCAGGACAGCAGGTATTCCGGATACCATTTTCATACTTTAATTATGAGAAGTATAAATTGGTCTTATTAATCATCAACTGAGAAATCCACATTTGCATGATTTTGACCCACTGACAAATTGAAGCGAAATATTCGCCGACTCACTTCTGTTGGTAGCAGGTGAGTCTGCTATGTACATGTGCACAGAGGAACTTGACCAAGAATCACACCTACCTACAACCAAGGATCTCTTAAATGTTTCTTTTTATGAGCTGGGACAAAGAACAGCAGAATTGAACTGTTACACAACAATAGGAAGAGAACAAATTTGAATTTCTCAAACCCCCAAAACACCCTTTTGTCAGGCAAACTGTATGCTTGACAAAGAGATTCCTATGCATGTAATACCGGCAGCAGTATTTGCTCCAGAAGGTACACACGTTTTCTCAAGAATGTCTCCAAAGAACACGGCCAAAGCAAAGGCTTTTAGCCTTTTTCACAAAGTTTTTGCATGCTACCCAAACTCAGCAGAAAGATTAGGGTGTGTAGAGAAAAGTGACATTTTTCTAGTACTCCATGTAACTCCAAACACACACCCCACATGAATCACATCAGGCGTTTAGGGAATAAGAAGCTGACTACCAACAGCGATTTCACACATCCTTCCGTTCTAGTCAGATCCGTGTGCAAATTTATGGACACTTTATGGAATCAGACAGATACGTAACACACTTTGGAGAACTTACAGATCCCAAACCAACAGATAAGACGCCCCTTTTGAAGGGCAAGGCTACGGTGTGACTTTGCAGCTGCTTGGCCTGCCATCCAGGCAGTGTGTGCACACAAACACACGGAGACACTTTTGGGAGCTAAGTCCAACGTAAGAGGACCACCGGTTGTCCATCGGAGTTCAAGGGGCAGTGAGTGAAGTGACAAGTGTAAAGTGAGAAGGCTAGTCTATATAGGAACCAGTCCGAAACCCTGCAAAAGGAATGACGATGGACATGAGCGTAACGGCACTGCTATGAAAAGAGAGGAGCCGCAGGACATTTGTGGCTAAGCTAGGGTTAGAATATCAATCTGCAGAAAATAGAAATGGCTTTGTTCTACCACTCGTGGAACAAGCTACTGAACTTAATTGTCCAGATATAATTCAGTAACACTGACAAAATAGTCTGAGCTTCATTACATTTTAAGTCACCACACGTAAGGAAGTACAGCTGAGTGAACAGGAGCAGGCACTACCATTTCACAGCATGCGGAAAGGATTTCAGGAAAGTAAAAACCTACATAAACTTTGTGGTTATAAGCAGCTTAAACAACTTACAAGAGGTCACAACCTATTTTTTTAATTAGTCCTGCTAGTTTGAAAAAAGACATTCATCCAGTGCTCCAATCATTGCCATTTAAGATTTACTGCACTATCAGCTAACACTGTTCACCCACCAAAATCACTATCTCCTTGCCCCATCTCCCATGGGACACCAAGTGGCAATGGGAACCAGGAACGAATCAACATGCTGCATTTGCCCTCCAGGTCAGAAGATCCTGACAGTGTAGTAGACAAACGGTACACTGATTCCAAGCCAGTACCACCTCCCAAAAGAAAGCCCCCCCACCAGATTGTCAAAAAGACAGGAATGCAGAAAATAACATCATTTCCTCTCATTCTTCACAGAGCCACTGAAATGTCAATCAACTGTATGCTCTTTGAGACACAGAAATCTAACTCTGCTGCACTGTGCATATGCATTATGATATTGCCTAATTAGGTGATTATACATCTTTTTTTCCCACAGGACCTTTGTGTTCCAGGAGAGTGGAAATCATGCTGAATAGTGAGATCCGGTCTGGATTCAGATACTTCCGGAGAGCACCAGTTTACAGGGCAAACAAAAATTGTGTTCCAGCTTCTGGCCACAGATCAAGATCCCCTTGGACTAGGTACAGTGGATATGGAGTATCCACTTAAATACACTTTAGGATGCCTGCTCAGCAGAGAGACCTGGCTGCAGAGACACAACAACTGAGCAGGGTCAGCTTCACGAGCTGGATATGGAAGCTCATCCGTCATGGGGAGAGGCGGAATCCAGAATGAAGGCAATGAGAAAGGCTCTCAGCAGTCTGTGACCGAGCCTTTGCTCAGGCACTCATTTGGCATTTCACCTGGCAGCCTCAGGACTGTGAGGAGTTTTGCTTCTGGGACCTTCGGCAGTTAAAATGATACATAATGATCCACACTAGTTAGACATTTTGCCTCTGAGAGTACAAGCTGAATGGTACTTATGCAGCGAGTCAACACTGAATCATAGAATGGTTTGGGTTGGAAGGGACCACAAGGATCATCTAGTTCCAAACCTTCCTGCCATGGCCAGGGATACCCTCCACTACACCAGGTTGCCCAAAGCCCCATCCAACCTGGCCTTGAACACTTCCAGGGATGGGGCCTCCACAGCTTCTCTGGGCAACCTGTTCCAGTGCCTCACCACCCTCACAGTAATGAATTTCTTTCTAATGCTCAATCTAAATCCCCCCTCTTTTAGTTTATACCCATTACCCCTTGTCCTGTCACTGCACTCCCTAAGAAACAGTCCCTCGTCAGCTTTCCTGTAGGCCCCTTTAGGTACTTGAAGGCCACAATTAGGTCTCCCTGGAGCCTTCTTTTCTCCAGGCTGAACAACCCTGGCCCCCTCAGCCTGTCCTCGTAGGAGAGGTGCTCCAGCCGTCTGATCAGCTTTGTGGCCTCCTCTGGACTTGCTCCAGTAGCATCACGTCTTTCCTGTACTGGGGACCCCAAAGCTGGACAAAATACTCCAGGTGGGGTCTCACAAGAGTGGAGGGGCTCACTTTTTTTAAGTTTCTGAACTGATAAATTAAGACTCTGAACACAGTCATTCACAGTGTTTTCTTTCCTGAGTCTCCTCTCACATTACTACCAAGCAGCAGATCCAGAGACAACTGGAGATTAAAGAACAAGCAAACAAACAAAAAACTTCAGTGATTTTAAGGGATTCGGACATGGCCCTGAGAGATTTTTACAAGAAAAATATCTGATCATACAAACATATCATCACAACAGAACTTCTCCAAGGAATGGAGATTTCTCTTAGATAGGCCAAGAATATCTTTATATCCACATTCTGCCAAAGGCATCTGCAACACATTGGAGCTCTGTAGTGGGGTACTACCCACACAGCTTTAAGTTTTTGGGGCAATGTTGGGATTCTCATTAGAAAAATCACTAGCAAAACAATAACTACATATAGAAGCAGAAGCTGGAAGACTAGCTAGACTTACTAAATTCCTATTCAAGTTTGAGATCCAATCAAATGCAAAAAATGCACGTCACCAAGAAACTCCTTTAAAAGACAGCATGTGCAGCAGCAGCAGCTGCTGACAAGCTGGAAAATTTAAATCCCTATTGTAACAACTTTACCTGGAACACCTAGAGACAAAAGTGAATAAACAGCTCAGCTCCTGACTTGTCAGCTGTTCTGTCAAACTTACGCCTCACATTTCAGTCTGAAAAATCTTTCTTTACAGCCACGTTTGTTTCAGAGAACTTTACTCCCAATGTTACAATTTCAAGGCAGTAACTACAAGCCACATCATCTCTGCATTGAGAGATTGCCAGTCACAACAAAGTTATTGAGACACGAACCTGAACACTATCTTGTGCGCTCTTCTTGTTTTACTCAATTCATGATGAGCAAACTCTCAACTATTAAGAGCTCTTTCACTACTCCAACAAGATAAAAATGAGCTACCCTGGGCATACCAATTGAAGTGTGTTGTTTCCCTTCCTCATTAAACACTTATTTAAGAAGAGTCTCATATTCATCTCCATCTAAAACCACGTAAAGTTACACAGACAGAAACTGAGGACTCAAGCCAAAGAAACAAACGCCCTGAAGATCCAGAAGCGTTCTTAACTAAGCTATAAACCATGGCTCCAAACAGAATCTTTTTGTTTCTGCTTTTGCTTTTCCCTGAGTAATGACATACAGCTGTATTTACTATTTATGTAAAATGTGCCTGCAACGTGTGCAAGATAAGCAATGCATTTTGCTGTTGAAACATTAACTTCTGGCTTTTCTGACCTGTGTGTTCAAAATGTCCTGCTTTAATATCCCCTTCATTTTCTTTGCCCTGAATATTTGCGCACACGGTCTGCAGACCTGTTTCATGTTCGCAGTGCTAGAATTCCGAGCTGCACTTTGATCATGGCGCAGTGAGTGGTAATTCTCTACCCTGAGCATGTCAGACCAATAAAATGAACAAACTGTTCTCAGTCTCAGAGATTTAAAAACAAAAAATCCACAGTTGCCAAAGTTATCTGCTTCTTATCAAGATCCATGCTTGGCACCAGATGCATTTGATTCATTCATCATTGTCAGTGCACTCACACACTAATTATTTCAAATTGTTTCCTCAGGCAGAGGTCTAGGACAAATGCAAGCAAGCCAAAAATAGCAGTTATGAATAATTATGCATAATTTACCTCAAGGCCTGGGCCAGTCGATCATTAAAACTTCTTGCCACCTGTGATCCAGGCTAATTGTGGACTTTAAATTAGTTCAAGATTACCTTTTTTTTTTTTAAAACAATACCAACATTTAACCTATTAGTAGTTTTCTGATGCTTTAAACATTTCCAATAAAATGCCAGTAAGTTTCTTCCTTTTCCTTCTTTTTTAACAATGCCTTTGTACTTCACAACCTGACAAGTTTGCTAACAGGAAGAACTTCAGAGACAAGGTCAGCACACACAACCTAATTGTAAGACTGTGAAACAAGGTTCTGAGAAAAGCACAATTCCTCTTCCTCAACCTCAAAGTAAATTCTGATGCTCCAAAACTAAAGCTGTTTCAGTCTCTAGAACTTTCTTCATTACAGTTTTAGCTCTTTATAGAGAAAACAGCTTTCATAACATTGACATTTCAAACAACAAAAAAAATTATGAAACACTCGCTCCTACAAATTCGACAGCATCTGTTTAATTTTGCAGATAGCAAACTCCTTAATTCCAATGGGATCCAAAGAGGTGAGCAATGTAGGTGTAGAAGGTTTTGCAGAGCAAGAGCCTTACTCCATTCATTGTAAGGAATCTTCTATGTTGTCATGCTGCTTTAACCGTTAAACATTAAAGGTTTAAACACAAAGAGCTGAAAGAAAGAAAAGCCACCCTAAAGACTTCCATCCAGGAGAAGAAACACGTATCATAACAAAAACTAGTGTACATACCACTAATAATTTCAGTTTGGGAACACAGTACAGATGTCTCACTTCCAGCAACAACAGAAAACACGTAACAGTAGTCAGAGCTACCGATGCACAAATTACAAGTATTGCTTACTCAGGGAAAACCATCTATGAATGCCTCATTTGGGTACAAATACACAAAACATTAGACCTCTCAGAGATGATAAATACTCCACTGTTCAGTAAACTGTGTAAGACATGTAGGAACCAGTCCAGCTAAGTTCTGAAGTTGGTCAAGCTAAGGATCGAAGCACAGATTCAGAGAATCATTTAGCTTGGGCAAGGCCTTGAAGGCCATGGAGCCCAGCCCTTAAACCAACGCGGCCAAGTCCACCGCTGCACCAGGGCCCCATGCGCCACGTCCACGGGTCTTTGCGAGACCTCCTGGGCTGCTGTGTCCCCGGGCAGCCTCTTGCAGGGCTTGGCAACGACCCTTTTGGCAAAGAACAGCTTCTTCCTCGGAGCCAATCTCAACCTCCCCTGGCGCAATTGGAGGCCGTTGCCTCTTGTCCTGTCGCTCCTCAGTCGGGAGAAGAGACCAACGCCCTCCTGGCTACAGCCTCCTCTCAGGCACTTGGAGGGAGCCATCAGGCCTCCCCTCAGCCTCTCCAGGCGCTAAACAACCCTAGTTCCCTCAGCTGCTCCCAAGACTTGTACTCCAGACCCTTCACCAGTACATATGCTTACGTACTTTGCTGATTCAAGACAGAAAAAAAAAAGAAAAAAAAAATCAAAGCAGAAATAAATTTTTTAAAAAGGTTACATTCAGTAACAAAATGTAAGGTATTATGAGAGACGAAACACACACAGGAAAACATGAATTCAAGCTGTCTCCTGGATAGCAACATAAAACATTCATTACTAGTAGCTCTTCTACTAAAATGTGTACGTGGTCTGATCAGTTCTAAAGCTGACACAAAATCCTGCACCGTCAACAGACTTTTACAGCAGACAAAGCAAGCTAATACGTTTTAAGTTGGAGCTTACTAAGTTTCCCAAACAGGAGAAGAAAAAACAAATCTTGCAGGGCAATTCTTTCACTTATCAGATACTTTGGCATCTCAGCCTGAGCTAGAAAGACAGCTGCAGTAGATGCCTTTGCACCACAGTATTTTGTACTGGGGCATCTCCTGCTGAACTGTATGGCGCAAGCTGTGTATTTCTAACCCTCAGATAAACTGAAAAAGGGTGGGAATACTGAAGAATGAATGCACAAAATGGAAGAACGTTAAGTACACTTCCTCTATAGGGTATCCCTGTGGCTGCTATGTCATTAAAGTCTCTTCTGTACGTAGTTGATATATATAACTTGTTTGACATTGCAAGTATAAAGTGATTGTTATCAAGGTATTTCTTATCAGTAAGTAACATCAAGGAACTTTCATTTACCTACCTTGCCATCTTGCCCATGTTATGGCCCAATTCCTAAGAACATCTGCAATTTTACATAACAAATTTCCTGTTGCTGAGAGAGAAGATGCTAATGTCTGATCTCAACTCTGTGGCAAATGCAGTTGTCACTGGCTTACTGTTATGAATCTTATACTACTGAAGTTTTTTGTTTACCAATCTGTCTGTGTTTGTTACAAAGAGTTAGGAAGTGCTTTATGGAATAGATGTCTCCTGGTCCTTTAAGACTGAATTAATGCAACCATGGAGTAAGTTTTGGGATTTGAGTGACTTTTTTCCACTTTCATTTTCCGTAAGGTGAAAACAAAGACAAACTCATCTTTCAGCTGTTTTCTATCCATCACAAACATGCCTTTATTGTGAGGCATAGACTGCTAAATGCTCCTCAAAGCAGATTTATTTTTTATTAAGAACAAGTTGAACGCTTTGTCATGAGCTAAGTTTTCACAGCAACTAGAATCAATAAATAGTAGTATAAATACCAGTAATCACATTTTTTCTTTCCTGGCACCAAACATGAAATTTACAATTGATATATACACACAGAAACCAATGTCTAAGTTGTATAGACAACAGAAGAATTAAAATTCACTTTTAAAAGTCATGGAATGTAATTTAGAAACATGCTAATCACTCAACCAATACAAAAAATACAAGGTGTTTAGAAGGAACTAACTTTGTTTCCTCTTTGTATTTTTTTCATTTGTTCTTGCTGCTTTAGAATCACAATGTGGCAATCTTCATAAAATGAAATAATTACAAGTTCAATTGGACAACGAGTAGCATTTTTGTTTAAATCAGTTGTTTAAACCTTAATCCAGCTTAATCTGCTTTTCTATATGGAATCACATTTTTTAAATTGCAGTGTTAAGCTTATAGTGCATATTAATTTAAAATGTTTATGAAAAACATTAATGAAATTTCCTGTTGTTCTCAAATTCAAGTATGCTGGAGTCCAAGATAACCAAGTTGTCAAAGCCCAAACTAAGAAGGGTTCTTATTATGTCCCCCGTACAAGGAGAATTTCCTTCAATGATATCAAAATACAAAAATTGTTTTCCTTCCATGTGATAAATAGTGCTGAGCATTCCTGCTTACTCTATAAATCTTTACTATCTCCATGTTTCTAATTTACCAGAGTTTTGTGTAACTTCAAGCTTTGTGTACAAACTGGATGCAAGGAATTAATAAATCCTTAATAAACTATTACTTTCAAAGAGAACTATTACTTTTCAAACACTTGACATGATTCACTGATTCATTCGAGCAGTCCCTTTGCAACCACTGCAATTTACACACTCCCATTCTCATAGTCATTGACATTCTCCTCATTGGTGATCATCACTTATTATGAATGAAAAATTTTTTAGACTCCTTCAAATGATGCCTATGCTTTCATGAGTTCAAAACTAGGAGACTGACCAGTGAGTTTGCTTTTTACTATTAGCAACAGAAAGGGGTCAACAGTGGCAGAGAACCCAAAGAAAAAAACAGAAATGGAAATTGGGTAGACTGATACAAGAAATAGGAGTTAGACAGCTATGCATTTTTGCTAAATACAGCAAAACCAAAATCACCACGTAAAAGCTATTGAAAGAGCAAATAAATACAAAATTACTTATTTTATGTGATTCACCAGGGTAAAATCCAAAAAGCACTCATTAAAAAAAAAATCCCATTAAGAAAAAGGAGACTGATTATCATCAAATAATTCGTAACAGTAAGAGATACAAAGCAGGCTGCAAAAAGATCTCCCAGAGGAACTCCATTAGCTGGAATTTTAAAATTAGGCTGAACAACGTCTAAGAACACATACTTCAGGGATCCAACCTGCTCATCTAGGGGGTGGAAAGATGCCCCTTCAAGTGTCTTACTTTCTCAGTTTAATTGGATGCCTTATGCTTCTTTGTGTGATACCTGGTTAGAAGGTCTGAAATGAGGAAAGTACTGAGAAGAAAGCCAAGCTGTAAGACCAGCTGCATTACTTCAAAGGACATAGAATAGCTTGAGTTAGGTTTTAACAAACAGCTTATTTCAGCATGTTCACACACTGATTGCTAAACAGAACAACTAATGAAAGCACAATCTTTTTTATTGCAGTTACATACAAATTCTTGTCCCTATTGAAAAAAACACTAGAAAACAGTTTAACAGTATAAAAAGTACCTCCTTACCACAAGTCTAAGAGGCCTGTTAGCTTCTCTTCAAGAAGCCCAGTATGGCAAGATTTAAATAGATAAGGTGGACTATTGAAAATGTAGATGCTAATAAAATTTCCACTAATCTTATACATACTGCTTCAGTAGCTCTATGACTAATCAGGTGGAACTACTAGTGATCAGTATCAGCGATCGGTCGCTTAGGGGAACGGTTTTGATGCTATTTTGCTTTCTCCCCTCCTGGGGTGGGGGTCTACAAGGCTGGAGTATCCACTTATGGCCTCAGTTATTTTAACTCTATTCTATCTGTAGCATTCTTTTATATATTTTATGTAGCAGGTAACACAAGAGAGATGCAAAGATGAAGACATATTCTGTGTTTGTTACTTTCTGCAGCAGTGTTGAAATACAGCTCCGCTGCCTGAAGTGCTAGCTACCCTTTCGAGGAACAGACAGGTGAAATAGCTCGCTGTTGATCCAAGCACAAACACTCACATTAATCTCAGCCGCAAGGTCTCACACCACTCCTGCGGTAGCGCATTGGACAAAAAGCCCATGGTTCCTGCTCTTCTGTACTTTACAAAGCACATTTCTCCTAATTATAAAACTCTTGAAAACTCCAAGCCCAAAGGAAGATGGGAAGAAAAAGTAGTAATGACCTTTTGTACTGTTTTCTAAAAAGTTCTTCTGTTTCTGATCCACCTGTTCCCTTTCAATTTAAATCTGTTTCTTACAGCCCTCTCAGTGCTCATTTTTAGTACTAGAGTTACCTACAAATATTTTATTCTTGTTTTATTACATCCAGATACTGTTTAGGAACTAATGAAATCTTACCATAAAACAGATTAATACAATAAATTATGCTATTAACTCCACTATAACATCACAGTCACCTTGAATAAATTACTCTCAGTAAATTTTACCAAAATAAATACCTTCAACTTTTCAGCTACAGTGGCACCGATATGGCTGGATTATTTTTTTCCCCCACATGCCTCAATTTTTTTTCTACAGAAAATGCTCCTCCAAACCAGATTTCATGTCTCTTCAATGGTACACCCTCAAATTATTTGTCATAAAACATCTGCTTTGAGTAAAGCAATATTTCTTAAAACAAACAAACAAACAAACAAACAAAAAAGATAAAATACCGTTGACTGCATTTGCACAAGCAGGCTAAAACCAACAGGACAATGAAGTATCAGGTATTTACGACAAATTCTGGAACAAATTCAGAGATGCTGTGAACTATGGTGTCAGTTACACAGAGTGAAACACATGTAATTCAGGGTGAAAAACACTGGCTGATGTTAAGAAACAAAAAGACTACCCCCTCCCCCCCCCCCCCCCCCCCCAACACAAAACAAAAC
>VWZZ01008057.1:8035-19997 GCA_013399095.1 Psophia crepitans
CCCCCCCCCCCACCCATTTTAAAGTTACTTGAATACAAAAGCAAGCTGGGAGTAATGGTGGTTATTGCAGTTCACTTTCCATTTGGGAAACTGCAGAGGGGAGGGAGAGTGCCCACGGGCAGGCTGGGACCCACGGTCTGTCCCTCTGCCTCTGTGTGTTCACGCTGACAGCTCCCAGGATGAATTCTTCTTCGAACGGTTCTGCGGAGCCCAGCACTGCCCCTAATTGCACTGATGAGGTCGTAGGACTGGAAGGCAGGGGCAGAAATAAAAACTGGGGGCAGTAGTTGTAATGCAAAACTCTGGAGGCCACTGGGATTGTGCCTAAACTGTGGGATTACAATTTGGGGGTGATAAAGTACTTCCCTCTATAGCCTCTTATCTTGGGGAAACAGTCACCTGTTTCACACTCATCGGACAGTGAATGGGATTAGAGGATGCTCAGTGGTACTCTGTACCCGGCTGGATGAGTGATTGAGCAGCATTTGGTGCTGAGTGCCTAGAAATAGCAATGGACAGTGATTTACCACCTGCAAAACGTCGTGGCAACTCATTGCACAAAACTCACTCAAGTGCAGCAATCTGCAACAGTTGGTTTTGTGAGAAGCCGGTGCTGGTGGGGCGGCCGTGGTCATTCTGTGGCAGAAACAAGGATTAAAAAAAAATCCAAACCCAGAGAAAGAACCCAAGGAGGCAGCTTGTTTTTAATAAAGACTCTACGCTCTTTATTACACAGGACAATGCACATCAGATAAAATAGTATAAAAAAAATGTACAAAAATAGCGACTATTCGCACTGGACTTGCTCTGTACCGGCGAAGGACGAGCAGTTGGTGTTGAAGCAACAAGGATATTTTGCTGATAGTAAACCATGAGCAGGGGGAAACAAAGTAGCTACTACACAAACATTCTCCCAAAGAAGCATTCAAGAAGTTCAGTTTATATCTAATTTTCAGTTTATTTCTAATTTTCCCAGCCCAATTCAGTCTTTCTCAGCATAATGTGCCCATCCCTGCTGCTCTTTCACCTCCTGTGTAAAGGACACGCCGCGATCCCTATTCAGGACAGTCAGATCTGCTAATCCAGTGTATTTAGTGCAAATACAGTGTCTCTGCGTTGATTGAAACAGCATCCCAAGGGTCCGGGTGTGGGTGAGCCCGTGTGATTTCAGCAGGACTTTCTCCCCCTGGCGATGTCATCAGGAGGGATGCGTGCCCTGCGGAGGCTTGGCTTCGAAGCCATAAGGGCTTTTTTTGTTGTTGTTCCAAGCAGTGGATAAGCAAAGTGCAAAGTGGATAAGCAGCAAGGCTGGGTTTGAAACACATCGCAACAGTGCAGGGGAGATGGCCTTCTGGCCCGAGCGCCGGCTGCGAGAGAACGGGCTGGGGGGATATGCAGCATCTGAGAGCAGGAACTGGAAGAAAAATGTTATCTCGAGATATTAGGGGTTACTTTCAGACAATTAGAAAGCAACTGGTTGACCTCCAAACTGGGCAAACAGCTTTGATAGCAAGAGCAACTGAATATCTGCCACAAAGGGTTTCAGTTTGCATGTTCTCCTTTCCCTGCCCTCCCTTCCCCTGAGTTTTTCTTCATCCACATACCCCAGTGGCTTCGTCTTTGCTGTGCCTGGGAGCTTGCAAGATCTGGATCTATTGGCAAGGCAAAAGATCAGTTTCTAAATAATCTTGTTCAAAGGGGCAGATCTAAGCAGATTCTTAACATTATCTTGTTGTCTCTAGTTCCCTGCTGCAGGAGGGAATTGGACCACTGAGATTTGTAATTCTCTTTCTGAAAGAACGTGCACCTCAGGAACATTTCTGGAGGTTCAAGGGAAGAAGCCCCCATGTATTGCGGTTTCAGAAGACTAAATTTGTACCAGCAGAACTATGCTGGTTTATGCTAACTGAAAAAAAAACAAAAAAAAAAACAGTTGATGTGTTTCCTCTCTTGGAAATCTCATTGATTTCTACACTTTCTGTCATGGACTTGTTGGCATCTGCAGTTTTCAGTATGCTTAGTTACAAAAAAAATCCTCTTTGCTCCTCTGCTAGAGCAAATAGTTGTTGTCTCACTAAAAAATCGCTTGTAAAGGTATCATCCTCTTCCTGCCCTGATGTCTCAGTGCTGGGACTTGGACTGATCTCATTTGCGAACAGGGAGTTTGCTGCTTTGAAAGCTGACGGCAGCGCTGAACTCTTTGAGCTGTTGCCATTTTAAATAGCTTATATGAGAATGTTCAAACAGCGTCAACACCCGGATATGCAAAACTCATCTGTCATTGCGCTATTGTCCGTGTTCCTGAGGCTTTCTGGTTTAGCTTCTCAAGGCTGTTAAGGCACCGGTGGTTGGCATCTCGGCCATGGAAGTGCAGAGGGACGGGTTTGGGTGGGGAGAAGCTGGCACGGCTCCATTCTGGCTGGGGCAGCCGCCTTCACTCACGTCCCATCAAACCTGGCTGCATCTCCATGGCCATCAGGCACTTCGGTTTGTCATCACTCGTGGCAAAAAGGGGATTAATTCTCCCTAAAAGCAGGTGGCCCCTGGTGGAGGCTGTTGTGCTGCCCAATAGCACACTGAAATCTTGGGGGGGGGGGACACACCATTAGTAATAACAGTATCAATGGCAGAAATGCAAATTGTTTGGCTTTTTTATTTTTTTTTAAGCCTAATTTTAAATCATATGGAGCTGGTGGCCCAGGCAGCCGAGCTGGGGTCATATCACTGCCAGCACAGGATCAGCAGTTCACTCACTACCTGCTTGACCCCAGTGAGGGGTAAAGGCTGCAGGGGGGCAGAGAGGGGCGATCTCTGTCTCCAGGGCTGGACAATCCCTTTCTGCCCCCAAAAGAAGGTGCAGTATTTTATAGCTGCAGATAGACCCCAGAGCAGTGCTATCAAGTGTGCTGCATTACATGCTTTTAAAATCTTGGGCTTTTTTTTTTTTTTTTTTTTTTTTACTGTTAGTGATGACAGAGGCTTGTGCAGCAGCTATAAGATGCTGATTACTATAAATGGGGTCTCCCTCTCCTAATTAGCACTAGAAAGAGCAACACAGTATTAGAAAAAAAAAAAAAAGAAAGAAAGAAAAGGATGCTTTCTGCTTTAAAAAGCGGTTACCACCACGAGGGACTCCAGCCGTTCAAGTAGTAGAGGCAAGGCAGGTACTGCCAGGCGCCCCGCAGAGCGAGCAGCGATGCTCCGGGGAGCTCGGCCGCTTTCTGCCCGGCCAGACGCGTGTCCAGTCTGCTGATTTCGGAGGCGACCTGTTTCCTCTTGGTTTTATACCTCCTGTTCTGGAACCAGATTTTCACCTGGGTCTCGGTAAGCTGCAGGTTTTTGGCCAGGTGGGCTCGCTCAGGGGCCGACAGGTATTTCTGGTGGCTGAATTTGCGCTCCAGTTCGATGACTTGGGTGTGGGAGAACGCTGCCCGAGAACGCTTCGCCTGCTTGGGGGCGCGCTGGGCAACGGGCAGGGGCTGCAGTGGGGGGTCACAGTCTGACAGGTAGGTCTCCACCGTGGCATCTGCGGAAGGAAAGACCTGAGATTTACCCACTTGGAAATTGGCCAAATCACTTGCTTTTTCCCTTCCAGAGAGCAAAATATTCATATTATCTTGGAAATATTTTCATTTAATGGAGTGAACACTCTTACAGTCATATAAGGGAATTTTTTTCTTCCCGAATCACACTTTTTTAATTCATATAAGCATGCATTCGATATGAACATACATTCCAAGGACTAAAATAATACAGAAAGGGATTTAGCAATGCTGGTGAAAGTCTGCCTAAAACCTCAAGATACTGTTGTTACATATATTATGGCATCAAGAGCTCCTGAGTTTTTTATTGCAGAATTCCTGCTATTAGGCACTTCTTTGAAATGTCCTCTATCTCTGGAAAAATCCTGATCCCCAAAGAAAATAAGTTGCTGGCCTCAAGCTATGGAAGGTAGCTCAGAGATGGGAAAACGGTGCAGCTGAAAGCAGGCTGAAGTTAGAAAGCATTGAAAATAAACGCCTCTCTTTTCTCTTTCACAACTCCAAGGCAATGCCAAGAAATTTTGGGGCAGATTTTTAAACCTTCAGGCCTGGTATTACATGGATGGTGCAGACCTGGTCTCGGATCACAGTTCCAAAGCAACATCTCAGCTTTTGCCTCCAATTTCTTTCTCATGGCACTGTTTGGTCTGCTGAGCCACAACCCAGGAAGGTGCTGAGCTCCCTGGGAAGCATCACCTACAACTATAAAAAATTCTCAAGTCCATTTATTTATGCAGTTAGTTCCTTTTTGTGTATTACCCAGCTTGGGATGGAAATAGGCCTTTCCTCACCACCCCCACCCCCCTTTAGTCATTTCTTCGTATATTTTCTTAAGGTGTGAACATAATGTTCAACATAGAAACAATGGGCTCAATTCCCAGCTCGTGTAAATCATGGTAGTCCCACTGAAATCCCCAGAGCCATGCTGATTTAAACTAGCCACTTTCTGGGAGATTTGGTATGGCTTTTAATGATTTTGGTAATAATCAGCCTGGTGGCTGTTTCTGAACTTGCTTTTATATAGAAGCTTCTTTTAACAGAATGGAAACGTGAAGCCAAAGTTCCCCTGGCAAGGGCTCTAAGCAAGTGAGAGCTGGTCGCTAGAGAGTTAAAAATTGCGTTTTTGGCTGTTGCAGCTCAGCCCAGGGCTGCTTGGGCAAGGAAAGGCTGAGCCCCCCCGCAGCCCCGGCCACGCTCGTGCTGTTGCAATGACAGAGCTCAAAAAAATTTGCTTCCGAGTGTGATTTTCGGTATGTTGCTTCTGCAGTGAACCGTTGTTCCCTGCACTGAATTTAGCGATTGCATGCTAGAAAGGGATGCTGGGGCAAGAGGAGCAAGATCGTTATTAATAAACCACGCGATGTACAGTGGTACAGGCAGGAGCACACTGCTGAGCGTGTGGGAAAGTTGAGCCCTGCTGCAGACAGCACAAATTCAACATGGGGACTTTCAAAATATCCCTGGACCGGAGGCACCGATGAACTTGGCTGCAGCAGCACCCCGGTGCTGAAGGAGGGGCACAGACTGCTTCTCTGAGCTAGCAGCCCTAAGGTGCCCTCACTGGGGACCTTCAGCATTAAAAGAGAACTTTATTTCCCAAGGTGTTGCAGAAATCTGTTGACTAGGGGGTTTTTTTAACCATCATTTTAGACAGATTCAGTTATTTGAAGTACCTGGTGAAAGGTTTGCACGCAGTTGCTATTTCTCTTACTTTCCTCCTGCTAGAGCACAGATATTCCCTGGCATTTAGAGCACAGATTATTTGGCTCTGGGATGCCTGAGGCAGCTGGGTCTGGATCCTGCCCCTTGGTTGACCCAAGCATAGACATTGCTGATCCATTCCCCAGCCAGTGGGCTCAGCCAGGAGCTTCCACCCCCTTACCTGCGTCCGCGTCGTGGGCTGTTCCTCGGACCTGGGCCGGGGATGCTCCTGGGGGATGAGGGCTCCTGAGGGGGTGCCCTGGGGCAGCCCCTGGGGCCAAACTGCCCTCACTGCCCTGTGCCGTGGATGCCCCCGGCTCCCCATCCTCCAGGCTGCCAAACCCTCCGCTCTTGCCCTGCTCCGGCTGCGCTCCCCGCTCTGCCCCGTCCCAGAGGATGTCTTGGATGAGGAAGGATGTCCGGGGCCTGGAAGAGACGGGCACGGTCTGCTGGGCTGCCATCAAGGTCCGGCTCATCCCTGCTGGGGTGCTGCTGGGTGCTCTCTGCCTCCTTGCCGGGAGCACCCCAGCGCTCATCCTCCTCTTCCTCTCCCTGCCCAGAGGCACGCTGTCTTCCCACCCTCCTGGCTCTGCATTTATATGGCAGGCAGCCAAGCCTCCGGAGCCTGATTGGAGATCCCTGGCAGGAGTCTACGCCCTTCGGTTGTGTCTTGGCTCTCGGCGGGTTTTCTGACTGCTTGCTTCTCCCTCTTGCTCAGGATGCCCTTCCCCATGGATCCATGGGGTCACAGCCACATGTCAGCTGCCTCCATGCCCCCCCTGTTGCTCCTTTGCTGGCAAATCACCCCATGGCTTTTAAGATGAGAGAAGGATGCCTAAATGCATTCATCCTTTTTAGGATCAAAATGCTCCCAGGGTGGGGGTTTTGGCAACAGGAGGGGGGGAGCAGCATCGCTGCCTTGGAGGGATGCTCTGCGAGGGGACGGCTGCTTCTGCATCCACCACCCCAGCCCCAGCAAGCCGGTGCTCTGCTTGTTCCTACTTACGGAAGTGATTTATATCCCAGGGTAATCCCCTCTTTGGGGAAATGCTGTTTTCAAGGGGGGAAGTGAAGAAAACAAAAGGATTGTTTTGGGTTTTTATTTTGACGGCTTTGAGGGGTTTCTTCAAAACCTTCCACTCTGATGCACTTACAGTTTGTTGAAAAACGGGTGGAAATGTCAAAGACATCTTCATCAGCTTCGCAAAGCTGCTCTAACAAGGGCTTTAAAATGAAAGTTAAGATAAAACAGACAAGGATGGTGGATCCAGAGGCAAATGCTTGCACTGGAAAAGGCAGAGGGTTCACACGAAAATTTAAGCCTAAACCTCAGACTAATTCCTTCACTAGCTGTGGAATGGGTCAGCATTTAAGAATTTAAGAAGCCTTAGTGCCTTTACATACACCATCCTGCAAGGCTCTGTGTTCAAAGACACCTAAAAGGAGCAAAACTTTCCCAGTTCCAAGAAAAACCATGAGTCCAGCTCTCTGTTTTAACAGATTTTTTCTGGAGAATCGATTTGTAGTTGTTCTTCTAGAGTTTCCGTTTGGAAAACAACTCCCTGCTCTCCACACAAACAGCCACAAAACCCCCTCAGATGTGGGCAGCACATGATTAAAAAATCACCTGACCCCATCATGAGGCAAAGCAATCTGGTGGAGAAGCCCCTGGGGGAGCAGGATTTGGCTCCGTGGATGCAGATGAGCAGCATCCCCAGGAACTGCAGGCACCCCCTGATCAATGGGGATCATTATATATATATAGTGGTAGCGATCATTGTAGATATACCGATCCCCTAGAGCCCTGTTGTCTGCAAACTCCTTTTGCTGTTGGAATAACATAGCGCTAATCAGCTCTTTTCTTTCTAAAGCCTTCACTCAAACCCAGCCCCTCTTCCTCACCTGGCATGGTTTGGGTTTTGGGGGTTTTTTAACTTTAAAAAAGGGAAACAATAGATTTCCTTGAAATCCCCTGAGCACATTGTTGATTTTATAGGAGGGTGTTTGGTTACAGCAGCCCAAAGCCCAGAGCAGGTTGTGCAGACATGCCCCAAACCCTGATTTTAACCTGCCTCTTTCTCTCATTCTTTAACCTGCTGATGCTCCTGGCTTAGAAAATTCCCCCTATATTCACTGCAAGCTTGGAAAAGTTCAGTAGTTTCAATACTTCAGCTTGATCAACCTCCTATAGTCCGAGAAAGGGAATTTAGAAAAAATTGTGAAGCAATTGGATCTCAAGAGTATTATTTCAGCCGTGCCCTGGCCGCTGGCCTTGCTTCTGGAGAGCAAATTAGGAACCGGTGTGAGGTGCTGCTGTGGGTGGGTGGGCTGCTCCACAGCTCCCTGCCAACCAGTTCCAGTGCTTAAGCGAGATCCCACTGTGCTGCCCAGGGGGACTTCGGGGGCATGGGGAGCCCCAAGGGGCATGGGTGAGGCCCCTGGAAGACCGGGGCTTAGCACGCACCCCACCCCAGCGGGATTGCCCAAGGGCATGTTGGCGTGACCGTGAGTGCAGCGCCATGCGGGGATGGTCGCTTGGGTAAGGGAGCTGTGCTGCTCCCTGGGGACACTCTGTGCTGACTCTGGGAGTCAATTTTCGCCCTGCAGAGACCCTACCCCTGCCTTGCTGCTGCCGGAGACCAGCACACGCCTGCACACCCAGGGACTCCGCCACTGGTGCAACCGTAACTATTTTGGGCTCTGGCACAAATTGAAGAACGTAAGACCCAGTAGAAGGGATTTCCTTCCTAGAAACTGGTCAGTTCCCTTCCTTCCAGGGGGATCATTTCATCTCAATCAAGCATTTTCCTGCAAATAGAGCTGGGCTGTGACACCTCTGCTTTGCACCTGCAGCTTTACCACAACCATTAGTGAAATCTCCCGGTGCTGTCCGTGTGCTTGACTTGTCTGTCTGTAGGTCTGTCCTGGGCAGCCTCATTGCACGGCTCTTTCGTGGTCAGGTCTCTCATCCCTGCATCTCCCGTACCCGCATGCTTGGCTCGCTCAGTGATAATAACTCGTAGCTGATGAGCAGTGAGTAATTTGGGCCACAACAGGAGTTTTGGGCCAAGAGAAGACTTTAAGAAAATGTGGGCTGGTTTGTGTATGTGTTTGGGAAAGCTCATTTTGGCAGTGGTTGGTGTAGCGGGTAATTTCTGATCTGGACTGGAAACAGGGGAAGTTTAAAGCAACAGCCGCAGCATGTGCCGCAGAGAGGCAGGTGATGGGGGGGTCTGGCAAACACCAAGCTTTTAAGGGCATTCCTACAGGAACTGGGCTTCAGGAAGCCCCTCCAAAAGATATGGAAAGGCATAAACAATGCCTTCAGTGCTCATTATTCCCATTTTCAGGGGTTTTTTCTGAGCAATTCCCTTCTTTGACTTCTGTGTTTGTTTGGGGGAAGTTTCACGTGATTTGCCCCATTTTACCACTGAACCTCAAAGGAAGAACTCGCCGTGCTGTTAAGACTTGCAGGTAAGCCCCTGCATTGGGGATGCTGCTGTTTTCCAGGGCTTTCCCCCATGACAGCAGCATTTCCTAGTGCAAGGGCCCGTCAAGTCCCTGGGCTGCTCGCAAGCCAGGACTGATTTTGGGAGATATCCCTGAATGAGTGTGGATGGATGATGGGAAGGAGCAGGGGCAGCACCCAGTACAGCTGTCCCCTTACCCAGTCGTTTCCATTGGCTGGGCTGCGAAGCCTTGGAGTGGCAGGATGGCAAGTGAGCTATCGCTCCAAGAAGGTTTTTCTGGTTTGATTTGGATGTCAGGGATATCCCATTTGGGAAGCAAGTGAAAGCCAGAGTGATGGGGCTGAGCAAGATTAGAGATAAAAGCTTAATTGCCTCCTGCAAGACTCTTCACCAAACACTGGGAGGATGAGAAACTGTGGGGAAAGGAGTGGAGAGGAGGGGGCAGCAGCCTGAAGGGGGGACAGAGGCTGCGTAGGGAATATTTTTCCTGTCCCGTGCAGCGGGATTTGTGTGCAGGTTGCTGTCTGGCTCCATCACTGGGATCTCTTGGCATTGCAGTGGAAAGATTTCTACTGACCTTTGCGTGGGTTTTCCCCCCTCCCCAGTCTGAGTAAAGCTGCACTGGGACGCCAGGGACTGCCCGATAAGTGGGTTGGTCTAATGAGCTCTCACTGGGTTTATTCTGTAAGTGCGAGGCTGTGGATCCATGCTGCCTCTTGGGGATGTGGCTGTCCTCCCCTTTGGTTCACCCTGGGACACCACAATGTCATTCAGCCCTACTATATCATAAATATATAGAGAAATAAATAATATACATACTGTCCTTTGCTCCAGCAAGGCACCAACCCACCGCATGATCCTGTAACCACGGAGCTGCCCCACCATGTGCCTACAAACCCATTTTACCAGTAAGGGAGCAGCAACAGTGAGCTGAAAACGTTTGCCAAGAGTTAGGGAGGGAGTTAAACCTTACAAGGCAATTATCTTTCTGGGTTAATTATTAGTATTAAGAATGATTTGTTTGTTGGGTTTTTTATTCCTTTGCATCAGATTTTGATGCTTAAATGTAAGTTGTGGATAGGAAAAGTCAAAATACTAGGTGAGGAATGGTGAGAGAGTGAAAACAATCAACTTCATCAATTTGTTTATTCGCAAATAATAATAAAGACAGAAATTAACACCTGTGCTGGGAGTTATTAAGAAATATAATTCAGAAATGTATCTCAAAAGATTAGAAGAACTCAAAGCATTAAATAGTGTTCATAAAAAAGTGAATGCACATTGATGTGCACAGACCCTGTTTTCCAGTTGTCCTTAGGAAGAAAACCAGCACCCATGCCCTCTTGATGGCCAAGCACTGGCATCCTGGAAGATCAAACCCCCTGGGAGTGGGAAGGGCCAGACTCCAAAACATTTATGTTTAAATAAATAAAGGCCCTCGACCATTAGGTTCCCAAGGTCACAGTGCTGGAGTGGCAGCATTCTCCTCTCTCCTGACCTGCCTTTGCAGGTGACCACACGAGCTGCCTGGAGAGGACAGATGCTCTGGAGATGTCCCAGTGTATGGGGTGGCAGAAACTCTCTGGATTCAGCTCCTGTCCTGACAAAGGCTGGGCTCTGGACCGCACGGCATCTTTTCTCGGTGCTTTTCAGGCAGTCTTGACCTCCATGGCCATCTACCAAGCCCTGATCCTTGCTTGCATGGTGGCTTGCAAGCATGTTGGCTGGTGCTGAGCAACACCAGCCATGCCCAAGCTCACATTCATGGTGTGGCTGCTGGCGGTGGCACTGAGAGGCACCCCGGCGTAGCCCCCCCCATAGCTAGCACCATAGGGGCTGCCGCTGTAGGCACTGTAGTAGGAGCTGTATGAGTAAGGGCTGGTGGTGATGCTGTATGGGGCTGGGTAAGGCTGGGAGCCCCCAAGACAGGGTTTGCCGTCCCTGACCAGCACGGGCACTGCCACCCTCCGTGGGGGCAGCGGGTGGGCAGCCAGCTCCAGGGTTTTATCCTGCCTTTGCCTCTTGCACTTGTACCTCCGGTTTTGGAACCAGATTTTCACCTGCGTGGAGGTGAGCTTGAGCACACTGGCGAGGTGCTCCCTTTCCGGAGCGGAGAGGTATTTCTGTTGCTTAAACCGCTGCTCCAGTTCAAACACCTGAGCTTGGGAAAATAAAACTCGGGGTTTTCTCTGCTGTCGCTGCTTGGGGTGGTGACAGGGGTCGACTTTCTTCTCGTCTGCCTCGAAAGGGTCGGTGAGTAAAAATTTTCCTGCAGTGAGAAAAACCCAAAGCAAAGTGAGACCTAAGTCCGGTCCTGCTCCCAGTGGGAACTGTTTCTGAATGAGGGATCAAATTGGGAATGGGGGCCCTTGGGAATAAGATGAAGTAGGGTTGATAGTTGGTAAATTTAATATGAACTTTCCTGTAATGTTTAATGAGAATTAAAAAAAAAAAAATCCTTTTTTTTTTTTTTCTGGTGGAATGTGAAGCCTGACCATTGTGTGAATGTTGGGTACCGCCTCCCTTCTGCCCCTCCTGACGCACCTGTGCTGCGGTGGCTGCTGCCACCGTGGCAGCCCCAGGCCGGAGGGGCCCAGGGAAAGCAGGATGCGCTGCAGGTTTGGGTACCCCAAAACACAACCCCCCTTCTGCACTGTCCTGCTCCAGAGGGATGGAAGTGATGGCAGTCAGAGCTCTGGCAGGATTTACCTCCATCGCCTGAGGAAAGGGGAATTCCGCAGCTCTCTGAATCTAAGCAAAACCAAAAAAATTAAGGGGCTGGGAATGAAGGAGGAAAAATATTGTTAGATCTGAGAGAAGATGCAAAGTAGTTGTCTTGGTTTGGGTTTGGGTTTTTTTGTGTTTTTGGGGTTTTTTTAATCTGCTGGGGGGTTGTGTTGCAAGTGATCTAGTGGGGGTCTCGCACAGCGATTGCTCCCCAGCTGGTGGGATGTGCTCGGGCATCCTGGCCACCACAGCAGGGGCTCAGGGAAATTGAGGGGGGGCGGGGGGGGCTGCAGGGAAACGGGGTGCTGGAAAGCTCCATCTGCAGTTGTGAAGCTGACAGAAGGGCTTCCCCGCGCTCCTCTCGCCCTCTCCGGCTCTGTCCCTCAGTACCCCAGTCCTGCCCAGTGCTCAGGCTCTGGTCCTGCTGGTTTCCCCGTTCCTCCGCTCTGCAGCCGCCGGGCATTAGGGAAACACCAGCGGAGGAACCTCTCGGATTTTTAGCCGGGGGGGAGAAGAGGGGGC
>VWZZ01008057.1:35006-46868 GCA_013399095.1 Psophia crepitans
ACAGGCTCCCCAGGGCAGTGGTCACCGCCCCGAGCTGGGCTGAGTTCAAGCAGCGTCTGGCCAACGCTTTCAGCCATCTGCTGTGATGGGGCTGGGCCTGTGTGGGGCCAGGGGTTGGGCTGGTGGGCCTGGGGGGGCCCTTACAGCTTGGGGGATTCTGATTCTGTGATTGTTTCAAGCAATATTCACTGTTTACCCCTAAACCTCATCATTCCTAAGGGAATGCTGTTCCCATGGCTGCTTTGGCTCCTGAGCACCCAGTGATTTACAGGTGGGTGAGTGGCTGCCTGTGTTCAGCAATGCTTTGGGGATTCCTACTCATGTAGGAGCAGACTAAAAAAAATCCGAGGGTGACATCCACATCTAAGACCTCTGGCATGTCGAAAGGCTCAGGGACACTTGTCTATCGACGGGAACTGGTTTTGTGCTCCTTTGCAAAATTTTAAACAAGTGTCACTCTGGCTCGTCAGCCCTCAACGCTGTGACCGATGGCAGCATATTTGTCTGCAAAGAACGATAAATCCTGATTTTGGTAAGTTATTGTGTCTTACCGTGAGCTTAGTTTTTGAGTAAAAAGGGATCTCAACAAAAGCAGAATGTTAAAAGCCCCTTTTAAAAGGAATTTCAACATTGCTGGGCAAAAGAAGGAGGGAAAGATATTTTTTAAAATCCACCTGTTTTGCTAGTATTTATTCTTTTGTTCTCTTGGACAAATGTTACTCTGATGTGATGGAGGAAATATTTTTTTCAACAGTGCAGTGAGTCTGAATCAGTCTGCCAGTCTTCCTCTGATGAGTATTAAACTCTTTTTGATCTTCCACTGGAAATTAAAGATTTCCTGAATGAAGTGTAAATGCACATTTCCACACACATCAAAGCCAAAATCAAAGTATTTTCTTTTTCCTGCAATGCTGTTTTGGATGCATTCATGGTCCTGCCTTGATTTTGTTGTCAGGCTGTATAAGACACAATTTACAAGATCAGGCCACGGGCAAAGGGAACCATTAGAGGAGCTTTACCGGCGTAGGGACTCACAGCCGCTCTCGGGCATCGTGGGGCCCAGGACTGGAGGTTTTGCCCAGACAAAACAGGCCCAGAAGGTTTTTCTCCCTCCCGAGCTGCACGAAGAGACGACAAGCGCGCAAGCAGAACCTCTGACTTCACACCACCTCTGCTGCAGGATCTGACCCCGAGATATTCGGCGTGCAGAACAGACGTCAAAGCTGCGATGCTCAGTCAAAGGCAAGCGCCAACAGCCCGTTTGTGGCAGCACCACCGTCGGCGGTCACGGTGAGGTTCAACAAAAGAGTCAGACGCTGAAAACCCTTAAATTTGACATTTTATTTCATTGCAGAAGAAAATCCAACATAGGCCTCATTATGTTATGCATCTTTAATTATAAAAATAAGCAAAGAAAATAACTTGCATCTTTCTCATTACTATGATATGTTTCAAATAACCTTTATATGAACACACTGAGCTTTAAAAATGTAATTTAAACAATAAATAATGACATATACCAGATATGCTCACTGTTTATTCCAGTACTCAGCAAAAAAAAAACCAAAAAACCCAAACTCTCTCCCCCTTCTGAGTATCATTAAATTATAAATACATAATGCAAATTTATAATGGCACAAAACATCTAAAGTGCAAACAAATCACAATGAGAATCATGCAAACATTTCTAGATAAGCCCCTCCCCGCCCCCAAGAGAAATCATTTTGCAATGAACGCAAGATTTAAAAAATAAAAATAAAGCATTAGAGATTAAATAAAACATGAAATAGCTGGACTCGATACTGAGAATCTTTCCCCACCCCTGGGGGACCTCTCTCTCACCTAAGTCACACCACCTAAAATCCTTCCCAGTCGACGGGAAGCCCCACTCCCATCTCCACGTCCCCCTCCCCTGATAAGGGGGAGCTTTAAGCCACCAGCTTAGGCTAGATGGCAAAAGTTAGGCAAGGTGAACCCCAGGCCTGCTGACTTCACGGACGGGTGCGTGCGGCTTCCTTACTATTTCAGCATAAGAAAAAAAAAAAGTGACGTATTAAAGCAGCTCAAAAATCTCGAGATGTAGTTGAGGCTCTCCACGACACGGGGCATCGCGTGGGTGAGTGCCCGTGCGGGGAGGCGGCGCTTTGGTTTGCACAGGCGATGCTTGCCCGCAATACCAGAGCAAATCGAACCGGGGGCAATTATTTTCCCAGTCGTCTTCCCACCCGTATGAAGGGGACAAGTTTAAATTCCTACTGGAAAAAGAAAAGTCAGTGATGCCAATCCAACAAGAGAGGATTTGGGGTAACCACAACCCTCCTCCCCAGCCCCAAATCAACTTTAGAAACGTCGTTCTTTGGGTTTTATAGAAATGGATGCACGAAGGAACAGAGAAGCCACTTGCCAGTAGGAGCATCTCCATGGAAAATCGTGGCTGCCAGATGTCCTCAGTGAGCTGGGCCGGTGCGAGCCCGGGGTGCTTGGGTGCCCAAAAGGGGCACCCTGCCTGCCTCCAGGCCGCTGTTCGGACACTGCCGCGAGCCAGGGAAAGCCGTTTCTACAGCCATTTCCCCAAAGAGCAGCACACACTCACTGCACAACCCTCCGCAGAATTCCCTGTTCGGTACCCCCCGTCTCCTCAGTGTAACGCTGCAGGGGGGAGAGTCGCACGTGCGCAGTTCTGGGATCAGTTCCTAAGCCTAAAGTCGAACTTTTAGGGTCAGGATATTCCAGGGGCCTTTGGTTTTCACCTTGCAAAACTTCTTTGCGTTGGACTTTTAATACCTGACTGTGATTTAAGAATGAGCAATATTGCATCTTGCTTGCCCTGGACGGCACAATTCAGAGTATTTAAAAAATAATAACAATAATAATAATAATAATTAATAATAATAATAATAACAACAACCCTCTACCGTCAGCAACATTTTCTGCTGCTTACAATTTTATGACAGCACTTTTGGGCTACATTTAACGAAGACAGCACTATAAGAAATGCTGCCACTGCATCTGGTTTCAATATATTAGCAGCAAGTTATTGTTTAAAGGCTTTGTGGTTTAAAAAAAAAAAAAAAAAGAAAAGTTATATTGCTTTAGATTTTGCAAAGAAAAAATAGATCCCTCCTTTATTAGCTCTCTAGCTAGTTGAGCAAGAGTCATCCACTCTGCAGACGGACTCTGAACGGGACAGATTTGGAGCGCGGAACTGGCCTTGTTGATCGCGTGCCACAATGCGGCTTTTTTTGGCTCGCAGAAGCCGGGCCAGACTACTGTGCGGAGAGCAGCCTTTGGGGGAGGCCCCCGGCTACCGCTGCGGGACCGGCTGCTCTGCTCCTGTCCGCGGCGGCTGCCGAGGAGGTGGATGGGGGGGAGCATTAATGCGTGTGTCTTCTCAAAGGCAGGCGCGGTGCTTTACTGCTGACGCTTAAGAGAATGTAAGGATTTTTCCTGCCTTTCCCCAGAAACCAACATTCTACGGGAAGTTTTACCCTGTGGCAGCTATGGGATCCCAAAGCAGCTTTTTTTGTCAGCCACCCGATAATTCCCCGAACAGCTCTCTGCCTTGGGTACAGCGACATCTCCCAGAGCTCTGTGGAGACAGGACTGGCCACTCTGAACTCTTTTGTTTGTTTGTTTCTTTCTTTCCACCATTAACTATGAGAAGAGAGGCTTGTTTCTGGCCCTGTCTTAGTAATTTCTGTCCTAAACATTTTCTCTCTTCCATTGTAAAAAGGCCACAGAGTAGAACGTGAACTCTTGAATATGACAGAGATACTGTTTCCAGGAAAAAAAAAGAAATAGCTAACTTTTACAAAACTAAGTTTATGCAATAAAGTTATTATATTCTGCTCCTTTTAAGCAGACTCTCGTGGAATTTATGTACAGTACATGACAGATTTTAGAGCTATTTATACCACAGTTAGAGCAAGACCTTTAATACTCTAGTCTTAAGACAGGGTTTGTTTCCGTTAGGTTTCTTTTAAAGCTTTAGACAGTTAAATACAGTACATAGATGTTAGCTTTTAAATACAATGCAGGATTATGTAACCTTCTGACTAGCTTCAACCACAGACTGGCACCTCTTTCAGTCATTTCTGTAGTACACAATGTTCCTTTCTGATTTGGTGGGTGTCGGGGGGCAGCTCTAACTCCTTTTGAACTGTGGTGCCAGGGCACAGTAACTAGAATCACCCACAGCTAGCGAGTTTGGTAAATCCATGGGTTAACGGAGCTGTATTGGAGGGATTAGGACTGTATGACACTAAGAGACCAGGAATATGACATTCATATTCGTCCATGGCCAGCACAGATTCATAACACGAATTCCACTGACATCTTTAGGATGTGCAATAGTTATTAGTGCATCTATCGTCGCCTACCAGCTTACTACAAGACAGAATAAGCTATTTTCCTCGGTGCCAAATCTTCAGACTTCAATGGTGGTAGCGCTACAGTACGTTTAGAGTTTGGTGTCTGAAGGCCTGACTACTGTACGGTTGTGTTTAAGACTAAGATTGTTCGGGGTATCTTTTTTGTGGGGGGGAAAAAAGAGACGCAGACATTTTGACGGCAGGAAAGCTGAGACACTGAACACAGATCCATGCAAAAGTTTTGTTCGAGAGGAATAGAAAATATGAACAACTAAATCTAAAACCAGTTCCTAGTTGTTATTAAAACTAGCTACAGTACACTTGGTTTGGGTGCATTACTCTTCTAGAAGAGAGCCTTCAGCTTTGGTAGTGCTTAGCATCCCTTACACACCCACTGCCGCTCCCCCGAGGCGTTACGCGCTTTCGGCAGAGCTGCGCTTTGCATGGGCCGGGACGGACCCCTCACCTCGGAGGTTCCTGAAGTAAAGTTTGAGCTTCTGCGGCTCGGTGATACGTCTCCTGGTGAAGTCTGCGCGCGGGTGCCCTTGGGCGCAGTGATCTGCCTGCAGCAGGTGGAAGAGGCTTGCCATGTTGGGCCCGATCTTCTCCATCAAGCTGTCCTTGATGGTGCTGACAGTCTCCTCATCACACTCCAACAAGCTTCTCACCAGCTTGTTGTAATACCTGCATGAGAGTTACCAGCCGTTATTCCAAGGCATCTCCCAGCCAGACCAAAGAAACAGGGTACAAGCTGACCTCAAACCAGGAGACCAGTCCAAGCGATAAAACTATGAGAATCAGAATTTTTAAAGTCATTCAGGGTGTGTTTGAAATTAATTTTTGACACTGCACAATGTATATATTCTCACTGCATGTAACAAACACCCTGGACCTGGACCTGTGTCCATGCCGCACGGAAGGAACACAACCCGTCAAACTTCTAATTTAGTCATCCTGAACGAGCAGCTGCTCCAGCTTCGAAAGGCACGGCTGGAAGCACAAGTGACTCTGGTGTTGCCTTGGTAGATGAGGAAGGAGGCGAGAGCGAGGAGCTGAGACAACGCGGTAGTTGGCTTGAGTGTGTGTTTTACTCTCCGCTAAACAACCCGAGTTTCTACAGCTTCAGGATGAAAAATACTTGCAACTTTCTAATAGACAGATAGTGCCCATCAGCAGACGGGATAACAGACTAACCAGACCACTGCCCCGAGCCCGTACGACCCTTCCTGTGAGCGCGTCCATCCCTGTGGCACCGTCCCCTTTTGTCCTGCTCCCTTCCCCTCCATGCACAGCTTTGAGCAAGGGACCCAAAGAGGGAGCAAGCTCAGTCCAAGTCAGAGCCTGACAGATGCACATATTCCCTGGGGACAGATCTTCAGGACACAGAATCAGTTGTCACTTCCAACAAGCTGACCATGCATTAAATCACAAGTGAGGGCCTTATGCTTCGCCCTGTGGCCGGTGCCTGCCTCCTCCACAGCCTGCTGCTGCATCTTTGCCTTCCAGCAGCCTCGAGTACGCGTTCCGTGCTGAAGGAGGGAGCCAGGAAAATGTGCTGATCTGTTTCCCCAGCACTGCTTGAGCCGAGCAGAGAACAGTGCTCAGAGGAGGGCTAGGGCAAAACCAGCACAGCGTGCACGGCTGGCTCGGGCAGGGAGAGCAAAGCTGGCCAGTGGGACCGCACTGTACGAGAGAGCATCATCCTAGGGACAGAAAGCTGGGAAAAGAGGAGCAGCCCCATATTTGCTCGGCTACTTCTGCCTGAAAGGACATCGGGGAACTTATTTTAAGCCTTTAAGGTCACCGTGACATTTTTCCACAGGAGTACAGAAGAGAATAACCTGCAGATGGAGGAGGGGAAGGAAGAAGGAAATGAGAGTTCACATTCAAACTCCTTTCCTAACTCTCAGCTCTGGCCTTTAGAGCAGCCGATGGAGGTCAGGTGAGGTTAAAGTTTCTGCTGCACTTGAAGTACAATGGACCAGGCTTTGGCACAGTGCAAGCACAGCTCCACAGTGCTAATATTAAGGTCTGAAGCGTGCATGGTCGTTGATGATGAATACATCTGTGTAAGCCATGCATCCAGCTTAAACCAGTCCCGGTGGAAGAGGAGGAACGGACCCTATCTTCCTCTGTGCGCTGCCTACGGCTCCGTCAGACAAACGCAGCTGGGTGGTTTCCATAGCTGGAGCTGCAGTCAAACAGCTCACTACTGCCTTTCAGTAGCCAGATGGCAAGCAAAGGCAACAAGGCTTTCCTCTCCTCCTGCTCCTGCCATGAGATTAAATCACAGGAAGATGCTATGACCTTTAACTACTTCCTCTCAGTGTCCCAGGCCAAGTGGCACATTCTTATTCCGTGGCTATGTTGGGACAGGGGCTGGGAAAGCAGGATGCTTTAGGAGACCTCAATGTAAACTATTAGCTGGGAAATCCTGCTGCTTTTGTTACTCAACATGTCATAATATCCTTTGGCTTCGACAAGGGTTGGCGGCTGTGGGGGAGGAGTTCCCTCTGCCTCGGGAGACAGCGGCTCCGGTTCAGGCTCAGCCCTCTGGAGAGGAACATCCCCAACACCGCTGCCGCTATCACTGCATCCTCCCTCGCTCATGTGTCCACACGTCCCCCCTTCACCCCAAAGCTCCTACAGCCCTCCCAAGGGCTGTTTAACTCTGCAGTCCGTTGTATTAACCTGAACTGCTCTTTCTGCCTGTAAAACACTGGCACCACAGTGCTGCTGGCTCCTCGTCCCAGCTCTCAGGGGAACACTCGAGCAAACCTCCTCCAGATTTGCTAGGGGGAAGATGGGAAAGACACACAAGTATAATTTTTGCCTCCCCACAAGCATAATTTTCCGGATATAATATCTACAATAGAGTTTTCTATAATAAATTTATGCTGGTCAGAGATGCAACATCTATGTATCCCTTGCATTCCTGTACTAGGATAGGTCTGGAGATTTAAGATGCTTCTCGATCAAGTCAAACAGCCACCCCAGAGGAGCTGTGGCATTCACCGCAGCCAGCCAACACGTTAAATTGCAGCTTGGTCTGTTTGCCCTCAAATTCTAGAGCATATTTACTCAAACTGTTCAAAAAGATCCCTTTTATCCCAATCACAAGACTCAGCACTGATTGTTCCAGGATTTAGAGGAAGAAATCCCTGCCCTTGCAGTGTGACTGCGCAGACTGCGGCAGCTCCCTGAAGCCTCTCTCTGTCCCTTGCCCTTGGAGGATGGGGACAGGGCAGTTCTGTGCTCAGATAAAGGCTCCAGAGAGCAGCGTGACATGCCCATTTCCGTAGGCAGCCTCAAGAAGGAATAGGGGTGAGGACAACCGATAAGAACCCCAGACCATCCCTAGGAATACAAACTGCTGGCTCGTGGCAGAATAAGGTTGGAGAGGAACCTGTTCGCTAGATCCCTTTAAGCTTTCCTAGTTCTTCATATTGCCATGACAAGTCAGAGGGTGATGCCTTGTTTGCCAGGGGGCACGCGAACCCCCAAAGGGAGGGCGGCAGTCTGAAGAAGTGAATGAAGGTGCAATAGGTTGAGGAGCTCTCGAGTGATCAATGTGCCAGAGCTGCTGTATTAATCAAACTGGTTTGGTATTTCAAAGCTCTGTTTACCATTATACTGCATGCAGAGTAAAAGAACTAACATTTAAACAAACTCCAGGCTTTGAAGTAATGTACGTCTAGTTAATTTTATGATTCTCCCCTGGAGATGTTTAAAAGCGTATTTACCAAAAAGAGAATCAGAAGAATGCTGGTAAAACTTAACAAGGAGTTTGAAAAGCAGAGAACATTACTGAGGCTAAGCTATGCTAGGACTTGTAAGAAGTTAGTCAACTTGATTCCTCTCATTTCTTTCTCTGTGCTTCACATTTTTGCACTTGATGTGTTTCAGCTGAGGAAAGCTCCACATACCGGTTTGAGAACTGATTTGGAAGCTGGACGACCTCTGTGATGGCTTCAGGGTTTCGTTTCGCAATGCCGCACATGTCCAGCTTGCTGTAGCACTCCTCTTGCACTTCAGAGATCATCCTTTGGAAAGTGGAGCACCTCCGGATGGCAAGGAACACCTTGGACGTAACCCCATTTGCGATGCATTTCAAGCTTTCTTTCACAAAAGCTTTTCCCTGGGAACAGAAGAAAACCCTTAAACTGCAACAGATTTCATAAAGGGATGCAGTAACAGATACTCTGCTGTGGCTGGCTGCTCTTCATTACCCTCGCTGCAATTACAGACCTGCTGGAGGTCCCTCACCAAGCACGGCAGGGAATTGGACCCTAAATGCTGACAATTATTGCGGAGTTATACTCACGGCAGCTTCCATTGGGATGCACGCAGTCCACAGAGAACAGGGAGCTCCTGTTCCCAAGGGATTTAGGCAACAGAAGTCTCTGCGTGAACAGGCCTGGAAGTGCCACACCAGAGGTGGGCCACTGCTGCCCTCCGGAAGGGGGCCGGGCTGCTCGCTGCATACCAGCAATTTAACGCATCTGGTTCTCCAGACCTCAAGATGCTCTAAGAGCTTTTACGTTTGTCCATGCGATCGAGGGGAACGAGGGGGTGTGCACATTTTGGGAAGAAAGTATGAAGGAAAAGGGCCCTTGGCAGAGCCACAGTCCTCTGATATTATCCTATTTATTCTGCTGTGAGCGACTGCAGCTCCGGAGAGGCTGATCCGGCTGCGCATTCCCAGGCCCAAAGACTTCCAATTCAAATCCCAGCCCTGTGCCAGGTCACACAGTCAGAAGACTTACTTTGTCAGAAGAACGTTTATATTTCCTCCTGAAGAGGAAACTTAGCTCTCCGCCCCACAAAACACTCCCTGCCAAGTCCTCACACACAGCACACAGTATGTGGAAAATGTACTGCAGAAAATAGTCCTGAAGGATGCGTTTGCAGCCAAAAACCAAAATCACAGTTGAGAGGAGTAGCTGAGTAGCAGGAAGGGCTGCAAGAAAGGAAGGGTTAAGCCTACACAGACCCCATCTCCATGAGGACAGAGAAATTAAGGTATCCATTCAGCAAAGCATTTAAGCACATGCCTTAGCGTCGCAGGACCTGTAAAAGCACTTTATTGAATGAGGGCATGAAAAGGGACCTCTGAGGGTGAGGTATTATTCTTGTCCCCTTTATACTCGTACTGTACCTGAGTGTCAAATTTAGCAGCACTGTAGAGGAAGGACTTGCAGATGTCGTACATGCCATCCGTGTCGCACGTGGAGTTCTCCAGGCAGGCGAACGCCCCGCAGCCCACCTGGAGGGCACTGTTCAGGCAGCGAACCACCTCGGCTGTGGAGAGAGGCACAGGCCAAACGTTACGTACGAACTGCTCCTCAGCGCCCGACGCCATAAAGCCCTTCGCCAGCGCCACGTCTAGTCACGCTCAGCTGCGGTCAGCAGCCTTATTGCTTTTCGGGGCTGGAGGGAGAGGTAAGGAGCTGCCCGAGGCACTGCCAAAGGGAGCTGCTAACCGAAATAACGCAACAGATCGCCAGCAAATCAAGGAACAGAAACTGCAACTACCAAAACCTTCCGTCGGCTGCACATGGATTAAAAGAGAGGAATCATCTGATAGTCTTTGGCTCGATGGAGGCTTTGCCCATGCCGACCTAATTCCGTTCACATGCATTTACAGCTTTATTTAGAGTTCCTCTAAAGAAGGCAGAAGTGATGAGGATGGGCCCATGAAGAGCTCTGGGTGCTGAGGTCTCCTCCGCGGTCTTAGACCGAAGGGAGGTCGGAGCAGCTTGGCAGCATCTGGCTCACAAACCTCATGTGAAAATGAGACCGAAGTGACAGCGATTGCCAATAAGCTGGCAGGAAATCTGCACGTACTGCGAGGAAGCGCTGGTTCTGCTAGCACCGGAGGTACATGTGCTTTTCTACAAGGCGTGAAGTATCCAGAAATAAGATTTTAGTTTGCGTGCCAATTATCAGAACTACAAAGGACTTGAACGAGCAGCTTGGTGCTAAATATTAACCTGGTACCCAGCAGTTTGCAAGCAGAGCCAAGAAAGGTCATTTTTGCTGAAGATTTGCAAAGAGAAGGGACATTTGGGCAGAGAAAGTTAAGGTAATGGAGCTGACCATGTATAATTAAAGTCGTTGAGGCGATACTTACTCTGAACAGGAGGGTATCCATGTCAGCCCATCTTTTTTAGTGCAGATACTATGCATTTTAACAATGAATCAGCAGTATTGCCACATGATTGCCCTGAAATTAGTGGGGATTAACCTTTTTTGGTAAGCTGAACATCTGTCCCCCTATGTGTCTGTGCAAGGCATATTCATTACTTTTGCAGATTATGTTACGAGACATTCTTTAGGAAGAAATGCAAACCCAGTGTCTCCCATCAAGATCCTAGGTGTGGGAAAAGTGAGGATTTGCGCTTCGTGGAAGAGAACACACCTTATTAAGAGCTAAGTTGTAGCCTGAAGAGGTATCTGTAGAACTGGGATCTTTACAGAAAAGAGGAGGAAAAATAAATATTTTAAAAAAAAAAAAAATCACCCAATTAACCCCTCCTCGTTCTCCACTCTTGCTTACGTGCCTGAAGGGAGAAATATTTGGTAAGATCATCCTCTCCCCAGTTCATAACCTCACCATCGCACAAGTCATTCTCCTAATTATGTTTCCACAGGTTCAAATTATAACTTTGCTTTCAGCAGAGTTCGTATGCATTAAGCTTTTATTGTTTTAGGCACGGTGCAATAGTGAGACCCTATGTTTCTATAGCAACCAAATACAAAAGGAAATTGAGCAAACACCCTAGTATAATGCTGCAGAGCCTTGCAGATCTAAAATAAGACATCTGTTAATGAGCTCCAAATTAGAGACCTCGTATCTTTTCAGTATACTAGACAACAGATTTTTAATTTCCATTGTTCAAGACAACGTGCCCAACTTATCTAAGCATCTGTAGTGCACAAAGTAGAGGCATCCAGAGATGACTTGCCAGCAATTTTTTTTTATCCGCTGCAAAAGCAAGTTTGCTAAATGTCACAATCATATTTTTACGGTACCGTCTAACTGATAGCAATCAGGTTTGGAAAATAAATGCGAGCAGTGGACAGTTTCTAGGTTACTGCATTCTTCAAAGTCGCATTATCCCTCTCCCCCTCTTTGAGCAGACAGATGTTTGTCAGAACAATGGTTCAGTCAAATTGCCACAGATTTTACCAACTTCCTAAAAAGCAAGGAACTTAACATCAAAGTATGACTGCAATTGGAGAAGAGAGAAAGATACATGCAAGCGGGGAGGGGAGGGGGAATAAAAAAGTACATGGAACTCATTTAAGTAGATGGGGGAGGAGGAGAGAGAATGGATTGCATCCTGCAGGCAGATCACACGCCGGTTCCCTAACCCGGCTCCTGAAAGGAGAAGATATCTTGTCCAGCTATGCACCAACATCCTCCTGGACCAGACCCTTAAATTAATATTTGATCCTACCAGCCGTTAAGTTTATAAGCAAAAAAAAA
>VWZZ01008057.1:63386-90632 GCA_013399095.1 Psophia crepitans
CCCCCCCTTCCCTATGGAAATTAAGATTGAGAAAAAGATGAATCTTGGGACTCAATCCCATCACAACATCTGTACTGATGCTGGTAGACTGGAGAGAAACCAAGGAGGACATTGGGAAAAAAAGAAAGTAAGTCCTAACAGAGGGTCTGTGTCAAGTGGGAAGGGATGACACCAAGCCTCAGCTGCTTTCTGCTGCATCGCTGAACACTGGAGAAAGGCACAGAGAGTCTTTGCCGTCCTCAGGGTGTAAATCACAACCTGTGGTCCAGGGTGATGGACTCAGCCCCAGCCACTCGTGCAGCTCCTGATGCTGTCTCGCGAAAGAAGAAAGCCCAGCTTGGCTCCAGCTCCCAGTGCTGCCCCCTCCAAACTGCTCCACATCCTCTCCCACTCCCCCCTCCCCACTCTGGACCACTGCACCATCTCCCCTTGCTCTGGGAGGGCAGCCCCTGGTCCCTCCAACAGCCTTGGCATGTCCCAATCTCCGCTCACCCCCAGGGGTTGATGTCTCCAGTGAAGTTAGGCAAGACAAACCCAGAGCTAGGGAAACGTGTTCAGCGACGGAGGCTGATGGAGAAAGCTGCAAAGAAAACAGGTTCCCCTTTCCCTGGCTTAAATGAGGCAGGGGGGAACATTTTCTCTTTAATTTGGAAGACGTGTCGGTAGTGCAGCTCCAGCTGATCAATCCCACGCCACTGCCTGGCACGAGAAACTGGGAACACTCCAGCGCACTGATTTGCTACGATCACACCCCCAGCACACGAGATGCAGCCCCTTCCAGAAGCGGTTAAACCGCACCGCTCTGCGCCTCCAGCGAGTGTTCTGGGGAGGTGACGCGACCCCGTGATTTCACCCGAGTGCCCAGTGCCGTGTCTGTACCCCTGGTTTCTGCAAAGGGGCAGCTGCTGCTGAGCCGCTGACGGAAGGTGATCACACGTAACCCGTCTCAGAGCAGAGTTTGGAGTTCTTGCTGCAGGGGTTGGATTGTAACTTTTTCACTTTTCGCAATTTAAAATAAAAAAAGCTTTGAGAGAAAAAAAATATTTCATAATTAGACAGTGGGACTCATTATTCCGAGATATTGTTGAAGACACGTAGGAGGACTTTTAAAAAGAGCTTAGACATGAATAAAGATAAAGAATATGCAGTTTTAAGCCAGGCAAGGGTTTAAAAGAGAACACAAAACCTTCATGCTTCTAATTGAGATACATTTTTAATAACTGGGGGGTGAGAGGAGAATATTTTTCTGCCAAGTATCAGTGTCCTCCTCCTTGTTAGCACATCTTAACCGGTAGAAGAAAGTTGTTCTCAATCTCACATGGAATTATTACTCCCAGCCCCAAAGCAGACCCAATGCAATGACTTATATTACACAAAAAGAATAGAAGGGACAGAAAGGAAGGGTTTTAAAGTAAAGCCCTTTCAGGGTAGAGGAATAAAACGTGGTGAGAGTAAGTTTCTGCCCCTTGGCTGAAGCAGCTCCCAAAGAATGAAACCTCACAGACCCCAGGGGTACAGGTAGCTGCCAAGGATGCAACCAGCAGAGCTTAAACACTCGGGTTTTCCTGTACCGGTATAGCAGAGGCCCCAGGTAACTGGGGGGGATCTGTCGTGTGAGGTGCTCTACAACCCCCAGACATCACTGATAACATGATTTTGGGGGTTACCATGCGATGAAGTTACCTGAGCACGGAGGCGCTTCTACGTTAGAAGGGGCCAATTCACACGCAGAAAGACCGAAGATCCAGCTCCCCGTACATGTGTATTTGATTTTAAGCACCAGTAATCCTTTAAATCACAGACTTTAAGGAACCACTCATGCTTAAAATTAAGCACAGATGTGGATGTTTGCAGGGTCAGGTCTGGAAGATTGCTTGCCTCGGTTCCACCTGTCAGAGAGTCCCTTTTCACGTTGCCGTTCTCCCCTTTTTCCCCAGTTTCAGCCACACTGTAATATCTGGGCCTGCGTTCGGCTCAGGACTTTACGGACACGCTGGTGGCCTTGAGAAGTGTGGTTTGGTCTCTTTTAATACAAGTAATACGCTTAGCCCATTATCAGAGATAATCTGAATAAGCAAAACACAAAAATGAAAGAGGAGAAAGTTCATCAAACACAGCCTGTGCCATCCCAATTCCACGCCAGGGGAGCTCAGAGAGGAGCAGCGTGGTCCCCCCCACCAGCGGGGTTTGTCGTCACCCCAGAAATGAGGGCAGAGCAAGGCACAGGTAAATGGGCAAGGCATTAAGCTCAGAATGAGCACGGCCTGTTTCTAACTGCAATGCACCCCCTTGGGCCAGGTATATAATTTTGTGTGCCCCTGTTTTTCTCTCCTTTCCTTTGTTTGTTTTGTCTATTCACAGTTTAAGCTGCTCAAGAGAAAAAAAAATGTATTGCAACAGTTCTTAGAGATCCCACCTCAGCGCAGGGCTACATTACAGACTCTAGACTCACAGACTGGTTTGGGTGGGAAGGGACCTCATAGATCATCTAGTTCCCAACCCCCTGCCATGGGCAGGGACACCCCCCACCAGCCCAGGCTGCCCAAAGCCCCATCCAACTTGGCCTTGGGCACTGCCAGGGAGCCAGGGGCAGCCACAGCTTCTCGGGGCACCCTGTGCCAGGGCCTCAGCACCCTCCCAGGGAAGGATTGCTGCCTCCCAGCTCAGCTCCAGCTCCCCTCCTGCAGCTTCAGGCCCTTCCCCTTGGCCTGGCCCCCCCTGCCCTGCAACCAGCCCCTCTCCAGCTTTCCTGCAGCCCCTGCAGGCACTGGCAGGGGCTCCAAGGGCTCCCCGCAGCCTTCTCTGCTCCAGGCTGGACAAGCCCAGCTCCCTCAGCCTGGCTCCAGAGCAGAGGGGCTCCAGCCCTCGCAGCATCTCCGGGGCCTCCTCTGGCCTCGCTCCAGCAGCTCNGGCTGCCAGCGCACACTGCCGGCTCATGGTGAGCTTCTCACCCACCAGCACCCCCAAGTCCTTCTCCTCAGGGCTGCTCTCCAACCATCCTCCGCCCAGCCTGGGGCTGTGCTTGGGATTGCCCCGACCCATGTGCAGGACCTTGCCCTTGGCCTTGTTGAACTTCATGTAGTTCGCAAGGTCCCACCTCTCCAGCCTGCCCAGTTCCCTCTGGATGCCATCCCTTCCCTCCAGCGTGTCAACCCACCACACAGCTCGGTGTCACTGGCAACTTGCTGAGGGTGCACTCGATCCCACTGCCCATGTCACTGACAAAGACATTAAACAGTGCCGGTCCCAGTACCGACCCCTGAGGAATGGCACTCATACCAGATCTCAGACAAGGCAGCAACCACCAGAAGCACCACCCAGCTCCTCTGGGGCGCAGGAGCCCCTCACCACGACAGGACAGCAAAACAAAAAACCATAAACATGTGGGGTTTTTTGGAAACCACCTTTATCCTTATGTGAATCGAACCACTCAGTGTCCCAAACGCAGAGCAAATCAGATGCATCTGGAAAGCTCGCACGGAGCTTTGCGTGTCACTCAAAAGCACGCCAAACAGGTACTTTTGAAGGCCGACCCTCTTCTTTAGGATAAAAAGAACACTAAATAAAATATCAGAACACCACCACCCCCCAGCTTTGAAGGGAACCAGGTGGCAAATCTGCCCTAGCAGAAACACATTGTCTTCCTTTCCCAGATAAATTAGGAGCTGCAGCTCAGGCTCAATTTTTATTTCTGGAATAAAAAGAAAAAAAAATGAAACGCGAAATTCGGAACCTGGTAGATCTTTCACTGCACCTTGTGAGACTATAAAGTACTATTTTGCCCAGGGAGTACAAGAAGAGTTGAAGTATGATACATGGCTGACAAATCTGACTAGAGCAAGCGAAGGAGGAAAGCTTTGTCTAACAGGATGTGTTGGTGAAGAAGACCCTGGCGATAATTATTTTATATTATGCTTGTTTTAGTATTTAGGTAAACGTACGCAGACACTGCTCTGGTCTGTTGAGATGTTACAGTGATCCTGGAGCTGGAGTTCTTTACTGACACTGCCATGGCTTGGGCTCAGCAAATCTCTCAATGGAGATGAAATTCATCTGTCAGTGCTGCCTAGGTGGACATGCCCTCCTGCCCTTCCAGTGGAAGCTGTGCTTCAACTTCTGGACCAAATCCTTCTGAACATTTTAGAAAAACAGAATTCCTTCACCCCAGTGTCCCACCAGAGCTAGATATGTTGGGATGGGCAACGGAAATTCGTCCCTGCTCTGCGCTGTTTTTACCCTGCTCACTACAGGAGAATCTCTGCCTGTCCTTGCCTTATCCCCACGCGGAAGATAGGAGGATGCAGGAATGAAGGGGGAAAAGTAACGGAACTAATGTCTTTTTAATGATGTGGAGAAAGAGCTAAGCTGTTGAAATCCTCCCATTGTTAATCAGGTGATTCATCCCTTAGCCGTCATCACATTAACTTCAGGAGGATTTTCTCCTACCTGGCGTTTGTTTTCAATCGGATGATCTGATAGTGCTGCTGAGCGGATGTAATCCCCAGGTACAGCAGTGCGAGCGGCTGCTCTCAGCAGGATCCATCCATGACTGTTCCATAGTGCCGAAATGTCACCAGAACATACTCCTCTGCAGAGGGAACTAACTGAAGGAAACCACCAAGAATTTGGCTCCACATTATCACCCAAATCACTAGTAAATTATCTACTTTGTTTTAAGAAAGGAGTACTTGGAGCAAAGAAAGACAAGGAAGTTCACCCAAACCCCTTGATCTGAATCCCCTTTGTGCACAACAGAAGTACGTTCTGGCTTTCTCTTCCTTTATAGGTTGTAGGCAATGAAAGCTTCAAGCTCACCAACCCTCCACAGTGCTTGGCATCAGTCAGCGTAGATGGTATCTGGGGCTTTTGGAAAAAAACTAAAAGGGTGAGAAGATGTCTGCAGCTCCGACATGATTATTTATGGGCCTTCAATGAACGTTGGCTGGAAAAATAAGAGTGGGAACCGAGGGGAAAAACAAGACAATGAGGCTCAATGAGTTTCTTTTTGCTGATATAGAACTCCACAAAATAAAGGGACTTGTGACAATCTGTAGGGGTCCACAGGATTTGCTATAGGATCATTACAAGAGTTTAAATCTACAAACAGACAGGGCCAACATCTGACCAAACAGGAAGATCTGAAGCAAAAAAAACCCCCAAAAACAGCCAAAATCCAAAACCCAACCACTGGTCACATATGGAGAAGAGTTACTTGAGGCAGCCTGGCTTAAGCCCTGAGAGTGTGTGTGTGTGTGTGTGTGTGTGTGTGTGTGTGTGTGTGTGTGTGTGTACAAACGTCCCTCAACTTTCAATTCACGGGCACTTTATAGCCTGGAATGATAGAATGGATTTATCAACTAAGGAACTGAAACTGGGACTTCTTCAGCTGCATTCTGCTCTGCAAGGGAACAGCAGGGGAGATGACTGATCTATGTCTTCCCTGTTTCGGTGCATTCGGAGGTTTGGCAAGGCCAACATTACCTTTGCTAAAAGCACAATCCCTAACGCGCAGCGCAGAGAGCTCGGGCAGCGGCACCTAAAGCTGGGCTGAAAGGGGACGGATACAGCCTCGTGATGTTCTCCCCAGAGACGCATCCACCCATGGAGAGAATGGCATCCGAAACAGCAGAAGGAATCTTCCCATGGTCTCACAGCACATTGGAGGTGGAGGAACAATTTAAAAAATGAGATTTATGGCCTCTGCTCCAGCAGCCCTTTGGTGACTTCTCATGGAGTCCCAGGCCAACACTGAGGGAGTGCTCGGAGCAGCCTGGCACATCGTCGAGGCTGAGCACAGAGGACCAAGGTAGAGTCACAGCAGCTGGAACTACGATGTAAAGGATCCTCGGAGCCTGCAGAGAAGGTGGGGCTGACGGTCCTTCCAGAAAACTGAAAAGGCTTTGGCAAGATAAACAAACAGTAGTTATTCACTTCTCGGGAGAGACTTAAACGGGAATCAAGAGTTTTCTCATGGTTCCACAAACAACTGTCGTTATCCATAGCTCATCTCTGTGTCAAACTGAGGTTTCTCCTCTCCCCCCCACAACATGTTGAAAGCAGAAGTGAAAAGGTTACACATTTGTCTTATTTCTCCGTCTCCCAGGACTTGTCTTTACTTTTCTCCTATTTCCTTAATGCAGGGGGAGAGAGGGAAAAAGAGAGAAAAAGGAAACAAAAAAGTTCTCCATGGAGAATTCAATTCAGCAGAATTACACTGCTCTTACGTCCGCTCCGAGGCTCTCCCACGCACAGCCTGTGGCTTCCAGCACAATATCTGCACAGCCCCAGCACTGTGTCAGCTTTGATAAGAGCCCCTGTGTAATCAGTGCAGTACCAGTTATCCGGCTACAATACTGTATGATTTCCTCTTGTGGCTTCTTCATTCCTGTTTATAATTAAAGAAGTACTTCTTGCCATGCCAAAGGCTATATAAAAATAAGTAATAAGTAATAAAGTGATGGCATCGATCCAAGAGCTGGCTGCTGCCGCTCTTCTTGCGATACAGTTATATCCAGCAGTGGTTAATAGCATTAAGGTTTTGGTGTTTGATTCAACTATTGGCATTTAGCAGTTACAGGAGGATGCAGCCAGCCTAGGTGAAGAAAAGGGCTGATGTGGTTTAGGATTACTGGATATTCAGCCTTTATATTTAGAAAAAAGTTGAATCATTTGCTGGGTTTTCTTCAGGGCATTGTGTTCACTCTGCCGCAATCAAATTGGCCTAAAGTCATAAGCAGGGCAGGTGGTTAGAAGCTCAACCCTGGAGCCAGAACTTGTTCCATCCATTAATTATTTGTGTTGGATAATTAGCACAAGTGCTATGGAAATCGTGGCCCCATTGTGTAAATACATATGGTGCCCCCAAGAGCTTCAGATTTAAATAGACCAGAGAGACAATGGGCAAATTAGCCAGTGCTACACAACAGGTCATCAAGAGCCAGCAGTCCCGCCCCGACTTCCCATTTTCCAGGACAAACTGTTCTCTTCATTAGCCCATGCAACTTCAAAGTGCTCCAAATCTCAGCCCCACACTTAAAAATTCCTTATCTCCCCCCAAGTGGCTTCGGTCCCTGTCCCTTGGTCAAAGGAACGCAGGGATAAGCAGGAGGTCTCCTGTGTCACTCAATCTCTTTACACTGCTCGTGGAGAAGCTGTGTCACACAATGTCCTGCAAAAACCAAACAATATTGCTCTGTTGCATGTGGGAGGGCAATTCTCTTCCTAACCATGTACATTTGTGGGCTGTAACTATTGAGCAATGTACTGTTATTTACTCTTTGTTCTTAAGTAACTCCTGAAGGCTCTGTGAAAACAGCACAGGGCTGGGGACTGCAGACACCCAGGCAAGTGGCTTCTCCAGGGACACTGCTGGTGTCTTGCCATTTTACAAACGAGGGTCTATGATGGAAGGACTCGAGTCATGCAGGATGCCTGTGGACAACGAGGGAACTGTTACCACAAGACCGTTTGATGGCATTCAGCATCCTCTTGCTGGTAAGAGAACCAAGCTGAGAACAGACACAGCACAGGACTAATCCAAGCAGTACTAATGAAGTATTTCAAAACACGAGTGTTAAAAAGTTAGGGTGATTTCTTCACCTGTCTCCGATATGTTTTATCCGCTGACCTCACTGGGATGAACTCACTTAGGGAGTTGCAAAGGTTCCCAAACAAAGGCTCCTACCCATTCCGGATTACACATGAAAAACATCGCTCCCTGTCCCTCTGAGTCACTCCTTGGCTGCTGAGCCAAGCCCAACCAAACCCAACCAGCCCAACTGCTTGGGGAGGGGGCTCCCCGCCTTTGATGTCTTTGGCTAGAAACAGTCTTACCCTTTCTTACACCTGCGAAAACATTCTGCAAAGAACCTCCTTTCCTTTTGCTTTGATGCTGTCTCTTATGCTCTTTTGTCTTCTTCCATTTCATTTGCTCTCCTTAATGAGAATGTGACTAAGATAACTGCTGTGTGAGGATCTCAAAATACTTAATGAAGATGGATCAATTAAACATATGATCCTGGATGAGACAGAGAAGTGCGGAAGTGCTTCTTGGAGACACCTTCTACTGCTGTGAAACAAGAGCCATTTCTCGTGTGCGGTGGCACTATATGGGTTACAGGGAGCCCTCAACGTGGCCCGTCTCAGCTGTACCCTACTGCTCTCCTCACAAGTCTCCTTTTATTTGAGCAACTTATCTAGAACTCGGAGTGTGTAACACACCCAGAAAACGTTCACATTCCTTTGCAAATGTTTCAGATGACCACCACAAAAAAGGTACTTTCTAGGTACATTCCCTTTGAAAAGGAATTACAGTCATCCAGGGTGAACAGCAGGCAGAAAAGACTGGATGAAACTGGTAACAGTTTGGATCATGGGTTTAGGATGGCTCTTATTTTATTACCATTATTATCCCTCCACTACTGTGTTTAGGAGGCTCTGGAGTATCAGGTTGCTTAGCAAAGTTTCCATCATTAGGCCTGATTTTCTACTCATTTAGGGAAGACACAATGCTGAAATCACTGGAGCTACACTCCTGCAAATCCTTCTGGAAATGCAATTCAAAGCCCATTGTGGTCCCACTGCCTTCAGCCGGCCCTGCACTAGAGCCGAGGTGCGATGAGAATCTGCCCTGGCTTCTACTTAAAGGACTTTGAAGCCCCATTTGGCAACTAGTTTCCTGTCCTCGATTCATTTCGATGTTCATGTGCATTAAAGTGCTCAGCACCTCACCAGTCAGCCCTGTTCTCAGTGCAGTGCTGGAATTCGAGGCCGTTCTCTGTCGTTGGCAGATGTGGTGGGGAAGCTGTCAGTACAGATCCTGCACTTTTAGCAAGACTTTCTACTCTAGTGTATCCAGTTTGGGTTGAGAAGATAGACGTTAGCCACAAAGCCTCCTTTTTGTGGTTTCCTGAATGCTTTGGTTTAAGACTCCTTTTCGTCCTTCCTCCCCACAGATGCAGTTTTATTCTGGAGATATGGAAATCTGCAGCGCAAGCTTGTTAAAATACCAGAGGGGTTTTGGTGGTGATGGTGGTAGAGCAGAACAGATACTTACAGGCTTGACTGAAGTTTCCCCAACTAAAGCTTGCCACAAATATGCAGTTGCCTTCCTGTGAGGGCGATCTAAACAAGAGTGGACGTGTGGATGTGGCCACTGAATACCCCGCACAAACAGAAGGCTCATTCACTGGCCAGTCACAAACAGAAGTCACATACTTGGTTGCCCACTTCTCATTTGTGTTTACTCTCTGCTTGTCTCCCAGCTATGGGGCAGATGATGGCTGGATCCAAACCTCATGGAAATGAAGAGGAGTCGTTCCCCAGATTTCACGGCCCTCTGGGTTAGGACACAGTGGGTTTTTAACCAGCTATTTTATTCTGTTTCCCACCCTAACCTTAAGAAACCAGCCTGAAAGAGGTTGTTTTAATGAAACTAACAAGCCAAAGCTCCAGGTAGGATTTATCTGTCAGGTGGCTTCACAGACATGCCAGACTTTAGCCGTATCTATCCTCGCATCACCCAGACTGAGGCTGTGAATGCCCTGCTGCCTGGACTTGCCTGTAAGACAGGCCTGAGGTCAAGCTTCCTCCCTAGCCTCACTCCTTACCTGCTGCTCACCTTCAGACCTGCTTCTGGGGCGTCTCAGCTATCCCCGAGTGGAAATGCCTCAGCAGCACCTTTGCGCAGGTCCCCACGTTGTGGTTATGAGTAGTTGGAGTGAGCGCTGTCACATGGTGTCCTCCCGCAGGTATTCTCAGTGTAGCTCCTCCGAAATGTAACAAGGACACACAGAGAGTTACGGCAAGACAAACTACCTGCAAAGACGGAGAGCATACGGGTCACTGGGTGTGCAGAAACCACTCCTGAGCTTTCTATGGCCACTGAAATTTAGACACAGCCAGAGTCTTGGCAGGCAAAGTAGGAGTCCAATGGCAAACAATTTTTTGCAATGAGGAGCAGTATTAGTGTAGAATCGTAAGAGCATTTCTAACCAGACAAGCTCTGCGAGGCTGCGTCAGGTGAAGCTACAGTCTGGCCTTGGGCATTTCGACTATCGCAAAGGTGAAGACACATATTTGTCTTTTTGCCTCAGTTCCTTTAAGTCCCATCCAGCTGTGCAGATAAAGATGATTTATGGAGCACTTGATTACTAATATCACTTATCTCATACTCAGAGAGATTGTACTGTGTTATCTTAAGCCTTTATTCATACCTAATCACTATATCTTTCAAACAGATGAACTAATGAAGGGGCTGAGGCTGATGGATATGTGCAGTGGGTACTGGCTGACGCAGGGGAGTATAGAAGAAGCAGTAATACCAGAGCAAGGCTGAAATCCTGCACTTCGATTCAAAGAAGAGACATATTTTATTAAAAAATCAGGAATTGCCTGAACAAGAAGGGCAAATGGGTTTGTTACTTGCAATGCTTAGGTGTGATTCTCTTTACCATGAAGTGTCTTCCCTGTATCTCTGGTTTACAGAAACAACTACGTTTTCAGTGATGATGCAACCAAGTGTTACGGACCAGAAGAAAACAGGGCGATTATGGAGCAGGAGTATCTACTCTGGGCCTTGCGCAAGCACAAATAAAATCTGAACATCTGCTACATTAACCCTGACGGCTGTGTAGGCATCTTACATGAGACAGACATCACGTCTTGCTCAGGCACGTATGATAAACCAAGAGTAGGATGAAAGACCTAAGAGAAACCTGACCGTTCAACACAAGTGAGGTGGGCCAGAAAGGTCTGCGTAATTCTTTTGTATTAAATATGAAGCAAAGTGCCACTTATATATCACACTGACAGAAATTAATCACAGTTTCTCTGGTGTGATCATAAGAGAATCTAAATCACAACAAGGTCCCATCTTACACAGCAACTTTATGTTTCACGTGTGATGTTACAAATTACTTCAAGTGACAGTTATGTCAAAGCGATAATTAATTTGATGAGTTTAAATTACATTCTATAGAGGAAGAAACCATGTTCTTGCACATCAGGAATTTTTACATACCATCTCCTATGGGAAAAGCCTCATATAAAAAGAAACCTAGTTGTGTCTGGCTTTTATTATTTATTGAACAATGCTCCATTGATTCACAGATCCTCTCCAGACAGCTCATAAACAAGGCCTGTAGTGCAAAGTTTAGACAAGGACAAAGATTTCTGAACTCTTAAGCATAACACAAAGCTCTGCGATTACCCACACCGGAAGGAATGGACAGAGCTGGAACTTGTAAGAGAGAAATGTAAGAAATGCCGAGCTACTTTGCTGAAGGAAGAAGTCAGATTTCTACGAAAACTGCAGTTTCACAGGTTTTTCCCTCTGTAGTGTGCGTTTGGGTACACTTGTTCCGGAAGTGTTTCTACTGAATTCATTAACTACTAGTTCCTCCGAAACTTCTCACCCCAAGGAACACCCAGCAGATTTATTTTGGGCAAGCAGACATTTTTCTCAGGCCTCTGGTCGAAAGCTCTACCTACTTAAAAGGCATGCTAACAAGGAGGTTTCATGCAGTGTGGGATTTACTGGTTTATATAAAAAAGGCCACAGTCAGAGTAAAAGGTTACTTACACGACCACCCTGTTTCACTGTGGCCTGGGGTGCCAGTTCTGCCAGTGGCTCCCCAGCAGCTCAAACGAAAGCAAACTGTGGACATGACAAAGTCAGTGCCGTTGAAGGCATCTTCAAACCACCTCCTGGCTTCCCTGGGTGCATGGTGGGGTTGGTTGAACCTCGAAGGGGGCTTCAGAAGGTAACTGTCCCGAGGTGGTGCTCATATCTGAGGTTCCCATAGACACCATATAGAATCTCTTAAATTGGCTCAATTGCTTGGAAGCCAGTCCAGCTCCTAAAACCAATGGAACAACTTTAGTGTCAGTCACATCTCCTTATATCCAGCTGTTAAATCATTTAAAGGCAGCTAAAGCTACATTCAATTCTCTCCCATTACCGTCACTTCCCACGTAAGCAATTGCTGAAGCTCATTCTCTTTCCAGTGCAAGGAGAGGTGGGGTCCGTGGGATCATGTTCTCAGCAGAGAATCTCAGAATTAAAACATCATCCACCCTACGAAAAGGGTTGAGAACCCCTTGGCCTCCGTGAACCCTGAAGGAGCGTTTCCAGCGCTGTCAGAGGGGCTCCCTCTGTTATTGCAGGCAGCCCTGTCCTACCCTGGCTCTCGTTCTTGTTGATGATTGTCATTTCTAATCTTTTGGCAACACACACGGTCCAAAAAAAAGAAAACAAAAACCCCAACAAAAACGTTCCTCTGAGTTGGCTGCATCTCAGCTTCCTGGCTTGAGGGATGAACTGCTCTGCCCCAGATCCAGCTCTTCTTAATATCCAAAATATGCTGCAAGAAAGGTCATTGGAAGGGAGTGGGCTAATTCAAGGCACAATTGTATCACACTTGAAAAAAACCTGAGCCTGAAGAACCTATTTTCCACCTGATGAGCAGCACCCTGAATTTGTGCGAGTATTCCAGTCCCACTGTGGATTCAATACAGAGACCTCATAAGCTTAGTGACAAATAATCTACATGGCACAAATAAGACTTAATATTCCATTTTGGTCTAGGACAGTGGCATTTTCTGCCTTGCTTTCTGCTCCAGCCTGGGTCTTTCACCCACCTGGGCACGTTCTCAGCTGGCATGAACAAACACAGAGCCCTGGGCTCTCACGGTGTTACCTTCCAGGAGACCTGGCTGACAAATGGCTCGCTAAAAGAGAAGCTCCTGCCTGACAGGAGATAAGGCACACAGGGACTGAGAGGAATTCGGTTTAATTACTTTGTTGCTTAAGTTTCCTACTTCTGGTCTGGGCAGCTAATTAGAAGCAAATACATTGCCTTTGAAATCTCGGTAGTTTCCGTGAAATCCAGAAGGTCGTTCCTTTAGACGACACTGAGGAGTTTGGTGTCATCTTCATTTCCAGACCAGCTGGCGTTATACCCTTCCATGTTGGGCTCTGAAAGATATGCTGAGAACCAGCAGGAACTTCATTTCATGTCCCGACAAATCCAGGAGAGACTTTTGTAAAGCCTTCAGGGCCAAAGATGCCTTTCATATCAAGTAATAACGCCAGTGTGTGGTGGTATTTGAACCCGGAGCATCTATTTCACTTCCTCTCAAACACAAAATGGACCATGGTCATTTCTGTAATTGACGCAGTTATGAAAACTTCATAGTTATCCACTCTTTTAGGATTATTGTGCCTCCCTTTGGAAACGGTTTCAGTTACATTTCCATTGCTGGATTCAGAATATTCTGGTTTCTCAGCTAAAAACTGTAATACTGAATCCTACCGGAGTCTCTAGAATTCACATTAGCATCTGGGTTGTGTTTGGGTTTTGGCTTTCATTAACAGAATAGCAAATAGCAGCTGGGAGGAGAGCGAAAATCATTGGGATTCATCTCTTGCTTCAAGACAATGAAGTTACATAATAAAATAGGAGAGAGGGGCGTGATTTAGCAGGCAAGTTGAGAGAAGACAAAAATCAGTTTTACTGCTAAAAACTACGCAGAGGGCCAGAGGCAGATACAACAAAAATAGCAGCCTGTGTGGTGTCATGCCCTTGGGTCCACGCGCCAGCTTAGCTCCATGGACGTACATCAGCTGAAGATCTCACCCATCACTGCCGATTCATTGGTATTAATTAAAGCAGAGACACATCCCTCATTTTTCCTACTCATGACATCTGCCGTGTCACCATGTCTGGGCCCCTTTCCCCCTCACCAAGGACAGCCTCTCTGTCTTCCCTGTCCCATGCAGATTTGGTGAGAGTCCCAATAAAGGAATCAAAACCATGGGGAAGAGGGGGGAGGAATTTCCCTGCAAGAAGATATTTCCTAGTTTGGGAAATGTTGTCCTTTCTGGAGAAAACTGTTGCCCAATGGAGACTGTAAAGACACTTGCAAATCCCAGGGTAGAGAATTCAGCCATGGGACTATTATTTTTAAGAAGCTGTGGATGGACTCTTACAGTTCCTGTCTAAACATTATCCCTAGGAGGATCATCTTCCATTACGTGGGATTAAAAGTGGAGGGGGTTTATGCTGCAGCAACATAAATACCTAGGATGTAACCAGAAAGCCTATATGTTTTCTTTTCTCACATCTATTTATTTATTTTAGTAGGAATCAACTTCCACTGAGACTGGAAACTGAGCATTTGGGTTTTTTAAGATTTAATTTCCAAAGGCAAAAAAACAGATCACAGAACCCAAATATTTAAGAGCTATACTGTTAGCTGCACTGCTTTAAAATTCAAGGAGAACTATGTCCCTGCAGTTAAACCAGACCAGTTTGCACGCCCCATTTCTGAGTTAGAACACCAACACGGGACCTACAGGAAAGCTGGCGAGGGGCTGGTTATCAGAGAGTGCAGTGACAGGACAAGGGGGATGGGTATAAACTAACAGAGGGGGGATTTAGATTGGACATTAGGCAGCAATCCTTCCCTGGGAGGGTGCTGAGGCCCTGGCACAGGGGGCCCCGAGAAGCTGTGGCTGCCCCTGGCTCCCTGGCAGTGCCCAAGGCCAGGTTGGATGGGGCTTTGGGCAGCCTGGGCTGGTGGGGGGTGTCCCTGCCCATGGCAGGGGGGTGGAACTAGATGATCCTTGTGGTCCCTTCCAACCCAAACCATTCTATGATTCTGTTCTATGATTCTATGAAAACAGTATGTCCCAGCAGCTCTCGGCGAATGCAAGGTCCAACAAACTGTCTGACAGCCTTCCCCAGACCACAGCCTGAGGAGGGACATGAGGATTCCTGCAGCAGAACAATTTGCATTGTCACCACGCAAGAGAAATGTAAGTTTAATTTGGGGGATCTGGCACATGGCAGTTACTGTAGGTGGGAGACACAGTCTAAAACCTAATCTGTTAACCACATGCTTGGGGATAGTTCTTGTGAGAGGATTCAGAGCCTGCGTGTATGAATGAGCGCGTGTGGTCTTTGCCCTCCCATCCAGAGGTGGCTGTGACACCTCCGAACAGCAATGCTCCTGCCCCAGTAAGGAGAATTTGCCATCGAGCAGCTCCTGTTTTCTGTTTCTCTTTGTCGCTATCTTGGTGGAGTTTAAACCACAAAGTTCGTATGTGCCCAGCTACTTTGATGGCCAGAGGTGCAATCCTGCTTGGTATCCGTGGCAAAATTCCAGTTCCATTAGGTGAAATACATATTTATGCAGGGAGCTTAAATGACTCACTTAAAGCTACAAGAAAAGGAGTTAATTAGGACACAGAGGGCTTGTGTTGACTAGCTGGTTTTAATCCTTCCAGTGTAGAAAGGATAATATGTAATGGGGGTTTTTCATTTAGTTTTTTAAAGCTTTGAAAAATGTTAGAATAGGGATGCTATTAATGCCGTTACACAGTCCAAAAAAATGTCATCTCCATTTCGACTGCTAAAATAAAACAATCTGCTGCTGAAAAGAAGCTATATTTAGGGGCGTAATCTGTTATAAGGACTTAAGCTAACATCTAACACAGGAGTCTGGGAAGGAAATTCCCTGAAGGTAGGTTATTTCAGAGCTGCTCGCTGCAGAAGACACCTTCGTTCAAAGCAGCTGGGACCAGCCGTGACAGGAGAGAGCTCAGGAGAGCAATCGGGCTCCTGAACCAGCGTGGCCCTTTCGCCGGTCTATTTATACATCGATCTGCCTTGGCAGACCTTGAGAGACTGAAGGACTTCGCACTGTAGGGTGAAGGGTTGTTCAGCTCACACGTGAATCTGCTCCCTGCCTTGAGCGTGCCCCGTGCTTGTTCTCAGGCCTCTCTCATGCTAAATGTCCCGCAACAACCAAACTTTCCACGGAAGGCTTCTGCGACCGAGCCTTTCCCGTGCGCTGAACCCGGTGCCCTCCCCAAAAGAATGGCTTTTACGGGCACCGCTTCTTTCACCTTCAGGACTCCGTATCTGGAGATACAGCAAGTTAAGAATTTCCTTATTGCATATTAATGCCCTTTAATGTGCTTTGAACCTTTTCATTTTAATTACATTAGTCGCCATTCTATTTAAAGTCCCTACAATCTGGTTACTCTTATTCAAATCAGGTTTCCGATTCTCCACACTTAGCTGCTGTTTTTCCGCTTTGCTAAATGCGGAGCTCTTTTTGCTGCGACCTTAAAATCAGCATTAGCACCTTGCAAAGGACAAATAGGAAAAGGCAACCCCCCCCTTCTTTGCAACCACAGGACCCAATTTCGTTCCCACTCAAGCAAAGCAGGTGAGCAAACGATTTTTCCCTCGTGCTTTTTTTTTATTTCCATTTTGCTGTTACACAGTCACCCTTCCGATGGATGAAACTGAGGCAAGGAAGAGTCAATAAGCTGGTGGGAACGCCACAGACATCTTCCCTTGCCTCAGTTTCCCCGTGCAGGACCTGATGTTACAGATCACTGGAGTTTTATCCTGCTGCTCTAACCGTGACACTGTACCGGACTCGGTAGAAGAAAATGCAATTAAAGAGGATCAGCTGCAATTAAGCAGGATCAAAATAGTTCCCCTCCCATTTAAACAAGCAAATTAAGTGCAAATTTTTTTGCATGTGCCCATTTATCAGCTGTTTCTATGGTAACACTTGTTTTTCCCTAATACTGTGTCTCATTCGTATCATGGTAACACCCTGTAACCCTGGTCCCATTGTCCTGGGTTCAGTGGAAATGTGTATAAAACAGAGTCCTTCAGCCTAAAGATTTTGCTGTCTAGTTACAGACTTTCACACTGGTTAACTTAAACTGACACAAATTTACAAGGGTCACTATTGTTTCGGTTGCAGCGGCTTTTCCAAGCACAGGCCAAATATTCCCCTTCCTGGCCTGAACTGAACTGAAACAAATTTGATGGAAGTTGAGAATCAATGTTTACTCAGTAATTTGCAACCCTTTAACTAAACCAGTTTAAAATCACAACTTCAAGAAACCACTTCAACTCCCTTGAGTGGAGTGAGGCTACTCCTCACTGTCAGAAACGGTGTGGGGTTTTTTACTGAAATGCCTTTTTCAGTGTCAGAATCACAGAATCACAGAACCCCCCGAGCTGGCAGGGCCCCCCCAGGCCCACCAGCCCAACCCCTGGCCCCACACAGGACCAGCCCCATCACAGCAGATGGCTGAGAGCGTTGGCCAGACGCTGCTTGAACTCAGCCCAGCTCGGGGCGGTGACCACTGCCCTGGGGAGCCTGTGCCAGGGCCCCACCACCCTCTGGGGGAAGAACCTTCTCCTCATCTCCACCCTGACCCTCCCCTGGGGCAGCTCCAGGCCCTTCCCTGGGGTTCTGGCGCTGGGCCCCAGAGGGAGGAGATCAGCGCCTGCCCCTTGGCTCCCCCTCAGGAGGAAGCTGGAGGCCCCATGAGCTCTGCCCTCAGCCTCTTCTTCTCCAGGCTGAACAAGCCCAGGGCCTTCAGCCTCTCCTCACACGCCTGCCCCTCCAGACCCTTCACCACCATCTTACTTCCAGCAGCCATAAAATCCTTTATTTTTACCTGGAGGCAGGTACCTGCCATTGCAGGGCACTCTTGTAAAGCTGGGGTGTCTGTCTCTGAAAATACGGGTCCTACTGACTTCCCCACCCAGCCCAGAAGTCAGAGCAGCAACAGCTACCACCACGAACGACCTTCCCTGAGAATCTTGGACTCTTTGAAACACACAGGGATACCTGGGTGGGTCCTACAAACACAGCTCGTTAATGCTTAAAGGTGTCTAATCTGCTGCACGCTTCCTGAAGGTTAACGGAGGATTGAAGGCCATGTACATCGACGTTTCCTGTTAGCATCTCTCGGTGAAATTAATATCACAACGAAGATTACAGGGATGCTTTCAAATGACAACTAATTCTATTCAGAGGCCAGCAATAGCTACGTGCTGTTTCTGCTGTAGGTTGCCTTCGATCTGCACTAGCAAATGCACAGAAGTTTGAGGAGGCTCTGACAAGCAACCTGCATCCACAAACTTTTTCCCGTGCAAGGGGTTGAGCATCTCCCAGCAAAGCCCAGAAACCTGTTTTGCAGCCTCAGCCTGCCTGGGTGGGTAAAGCTCTGCAGGACCAGGCCCTTCGTGGCCTCTGCTCCCTGCTTAATTTGCTGTTATTTGTTTAGCTCCTGTGCAACAGAGGTTTCCTTAGCAACCGCTGTATCCTTTTACAAGTCATTGTTCACGACACACATTGACGTGGGCTGTGTGCGAGGATGCTGAAAAGGATGGCACCCAATAAAAAATAACCTTTGCCATTACCCAGTTTCCCTAAGTAAACACCACTATTACCCATCAGGAACTTGCCGGAGGGACTTCTCCTTTGAACAATAATGTATGTTGCCTTTAGCATTACCAACGGGAGCCTTTATAAAGCTTGCAAAGGTCAATAGGAAAATCCCTTGTCCTTTTCTCTTTGTGCCGAATGCCAACACTTACTGGCATGTGTCTGGCCAGGAGAGAGGCAAGCGCTCTCCAGGCTGCCTTGCTTCTAAAGACTGAGATCCAATTTCCTGCCCAGAGAAAATATCACTTTGTTGTTAAGTGACGGGAGGTGGCAGAGATCTGGGCCCTGCTCGCAGCTTTCCTCACTGCGGTGGGGTGGCCCTGGCTGGAGCCCAGCGCTGTCACCCCCCTCCTTAACTGGGCAGGGGAGAAAAGGTGTAACGAACAGCTCATGGGTCGGGACAGGGACAGAGAGAGGTTGGTCACCAATTACTGTCCCGGGCAAAACAGACCAGACTTATGAGAGGAATTAATCTAATTTCTTACCAGGAAAACACAGGGCAGAGCAAGGAGAAATAACCCCAAAAATTAACCCCCTCCCCCAGCCCTCCCTTCTTCCCTTCACCTCCAGTCTCTCCCTGCCCCCCCAGCGGCACAGGGGGACGGGGATGGGGGTTACAGTCAGTCCATTCCATCGTGTCTCTGCCGCCCCATCCCCCTCAGGGCAGGACCCCTCACACCCTGCCCTGCTCCAGCCTGGGGTCCCCCCCACGGCAGACAGTCCCCCCCCACTGCTCCAGCGAGAGTCCTTCCCAGGGGTGCAGCCCTTCCCCAGCTGCTCCCGTGGGTCCCTCCCCGGGGTGCAGCCCTTCAGGAGCAGCCTGCTCCAGCGGGGGTCCCCCACGGGGTCACCAGTCCTGCAGCAACCCTGCTGCGCCGGGGGCTCCTCTCCCCACGGGGCCACAGGTCCTGCCAGGAGCCTGCTCCAGCGCAGGCTGCCCACGGGGTCCCAGCCTCCTTCAGGGGTCTGCCCTGCTGCGGCGTGGGGTCCTGCACGGGCTGCAGGGGAACCTCTGCTCCCCATCACCCCTCCCTGGGCTGCAGGGGGACAGCCTGCCTCCCCAGGGGCTGCCCCACGGGCCGCAGGGGAATCTCTGCTCCAGTGCCTGGAGCATCTCCTGCCTCTCCTTCTGCACCGACCTGGGTGTCTGCAGAGTTTCTCACATCTTCTCACTCCTCTCTGGCTGCAAAAGCTACCAGGGTTGGTTGTTTTTTCCCTTCTTACCTCTGTCACCCCAAGGTGCTGCCACCATTGCTGCTGGACTCGGCCCGGGCCAGCGGCGGGTCCGTCTGGGAGCCGGATGGGGTTGGCTCTGTCGGACACAGGGGAAACCTCTAGCAGCTTCTTCCAGAAGCTGCCACCCCTGTGGCCCCCTCGCTACCAAAACCTGCCACCCCAACCCACAACACTCACACACTTCCCGCCCGACAGTCTGCAAATCAGTCAGGTTCAGATTCCCCAAAACGGGGACACTGGCTACTCCTTGTCACACAGCAAGCAAAACTGGTGGTGCATGTCTTCAGCAGGTCCTCTGCTCTGAGGAACCTGCAGAGAAGAGATCAGGTGCAGAATAGAGCTCCCAAATGGGGTGAAAACCATAAGTTTCCTTCACTGGCAGTGTTCCCCCTCCAACTTCATATAACATCTGGTACTGAAGATGGAATGGGACAAGATTAACGAATTTTCTTACTGAGTTCATTAATGTTCTTCTAAAGATCTTGGCCAGAGGCAAAAGAAAAGATGGCTCAGAGCCGTTGTCCAACATGATATGAATGCGCATGGAGCTGATTTCTGCTGGAGAATTGGGTAGAGTGGTCCAGGTTGAGCGCGTGCTGCCAGTACGAGACTCTTACTGGGTACCAGAGTGAGCTAGTTTAAAGCTTGCCTGTATCTGTTTTCTTCATCTACAACGCTGACATGCCCTGAAATGGAATTTGGAGGTTTTCCCATGGAAAATTATGACTTTGCATCAAAACCTGATTCTTTTCCAGTTTGTGATTATTATTTTCTGACAAAAAGTTGATGCTATTTGTTTGCAGATAAAACTGGATTTGCTGTTTTCTGGTAGAAATATGAAAAAAAATAAATTTGAGGCAAACATGCTTTCTGTGAATGTTTTCAATTTAGTTTGAAAACTCAAGTTTCTACAAGAAAATGAGAGAAGAAAGTTTCAAAAGGATTATCTACCGGTCCCAAAGCCTAGACTTCTCTTGTTTAGCACATTACACGGGTGGGGTACGGCTGTTACCAGATCCAGGTTAGGAGACCAGGCTCTTTTGACTTTCCCCTCTACATTTAGGGGTGCACAGATTGGGGATTCAATTCAGGCTTATCTCAGCAGCAATTTCATCCACAGGCTAATTAAATGCAATATCCTCTTGCTTTTTCCTCCAAACCCAACAGAATTTTGTATTCAGTGGGAAGGAGGGTTCAGTCGCTATCTCAATAAATTCCTGGTGAGCTGTGCACTAACAGGCGTGGATAGGTAAGGAACGCAACGCAGCGACAGCCTCCAACTTCCCACCTGAGCTGAGAATCTCACCAGCATCCCTCGTGATTAATGGCTGAAACCCAGTTCAAATCCAGCAGCATTTGTCTTCATTTCCAGTTTCTGAATACCAAACGACGCTAAAACTGGAGTAGGACAGTGACTGTAACCTCAAAATGCAAACGGCGTTCTTGAACAAAATTTGCTATTGCAATTGTTTTCTTTCCCTTGGGCTGCAATTATTTTCAAATGAGCGGTAACCACTAATACCGCAAGGACCGATATTCCCTGCTCATTCTTAACTGCTCAGTGTTCAGGTTGTCCATTTTTCATTACCTTTTGAAAGAGACCAAAAGTTCATAAAGAATAAAACAGGCTTGGGAAAAATTGCTTGGGCCAAATCATTTCTTACGTTTAGGCAGCTCCCTTCTGCTCTCACCGTGCAAACTGTTGAAAGCTGGTGTGACCTGGTGCTGCACAAATCCTGCACAACACCCACCCAGCAAGTAGGGGTGAGACAGCCCAGAAACAAGCATTCCTCTGGCTGTACGTGGGTATTCTGATCCACGCACGGAGATTTTGAGGGCTAGAAGATAAGTTGGTCTGGATAAGTTGGTCTACTCTTGAACCGCAGGTGAAAATTCCTTTCAAATAGGTCTGAAGAAATGCAGGAAAGGCTCGAACTGAGAGGCAGGAAAAGCCTGTAACGTGAAGTAAAAGCCATCATTTACTTTTCCTTTTTGTTGTTGTTGTTTTCACTCTTTTTCGCTTGCCCCCACAGAGAAGAGACCTAAGTTCTACTGGCAGTTTCACTTCATGACGTTGGATATGGCCTTTCACTGCTCCCTGTCTTCGTTTCCCATGTAGCAAGTGGGGATATTCATAGAAGCAGAGTCAGAAGGGAACTCCAGGTCAACATCCAGCACCCTCTTCCAAGACGGGAGCAGTTTTGTCCATATCATTTCCAAAAGCAGTTTTTCTTAGCCCTGTCTGTAAGGACTGCTTGGGCTGGAAATTGCTCTTGAAAAGCAACAAATTCTTCATAAACTTACGTGAAGTTTAAGCTCTTTTGAAAACTTGGTTTCTTTATTGCTAGGATGTTTTTTCCTGGTATTTAACCCGAGTCCTCGCTGCAGCATAAGCCTGCCCCTTCTCACTTCGTGCACTGTGGCCTGAAAACCAAAGGTCTATAGCAGTGATTTGTTTAAGGTCGTTAAATGCAATATCAAACACTGTGAAAAGCACTCGCAGGAAGCACTAGCTAAGATCCAGGTATTACCATGACTATTACTAATTTTTTCATCAAAAGGCAGCTTTAGATAGAAACATTCAAAGGATCTCCAAACAAACACCATGCCTCATCCAAGGGATCTGAGTGCACAGCTCCCAGAACTGGAAAACAAAACCCATTTAGCGTCAAAGCAGGATGCGATTAGAGACCGACGGCATCCCTGTGACCACAAACTTCACTGAACCTTTAGTTCTCACTGTGAAGCAAAGCTGCCCGTGAGGATGAATTCTGATTTCTTCTACCTTACAGCCTAAGTGCAGTTTTAGAGCAGGTAGGTCAGTGCCTTGTTGTTAACCTCTGGCAGGAAACACACCGTCAGGCTTATCACAGAATCACAAATTGGTAGGGGCTGGAAGGGACCTCTAGAGATCACAGAATCCCAGACCGGTTTGGGTTGGAAGGGACCACAAGGATCACCCAGTCCCACCCCCCTGCCATGGGCAGGGACACCCCCCACCAGCCCAGGCTGCCCAAAGCCCCATCCAACCTGGCCTTGGGCACTGCCAGGGAGCCAGGGGCAGCCACAGCTTCTCGGGGCACCCTGTGCCAGGGCCTCAGCACCCTCCCAGGGAGGAATTTCTTCCTAATCATCAAGTCCAACTCCCCTCCCAAAGCAGGTGCCCTACACCAGGCTGCACAGGATGGCATCCAGACAGGTCTTGAGTATCTCCAAAGAAGGAGACTCCACAACCTCTCTGGGCAGCCTGTTCCAGTGCTCTGTCACTCTTACCATGAAGTTGTTTCTCATGTTTGAGTTTGACTTCCCCCCCGCATCGGGGCGCATGGATTTGTGCACATCGATTTTGGCCAGGTGCTCTCTGACCATATCCTGTTTGACCGACGGGAGGTCTTCCACACCGCAGACTCTCTTACCTCCAGGGTCCAGGATTCCCAAGGGGCAGTCTTTGTAGTAAAGACTGATCCAAAGAAGGCATTCGGTATCTCCGCTTTCTCAGCATCCCCTGTTACGAGGGCACCCACCTCATTTAGTAGTGGGCCCACATTTTCCCTAGTCTTCCTTTTACTGTTGACATACTTAAAAAACCCTTTCTTATTGTCTCTTATCTCCTTTGCCAGATTTACTTCCAAGTGGGCCTTAGCTTTCCTCATTGCATCCCTACAGGCCCTGACAACATTCCTATATTCTTCCCAAGTGGACAGGCCCTTTTTCCACATTTCATGGACCTTCTCCTTCCTTTGAAGTTTGTTCACCAGCCCCTTGCACATCCACGCAGGCCTCCTGCCACCTTTCCCTGATTTCTCTCTTAGGGATGCATCGATCTTGAGCATGGAAGAAGTGTTGTTCAAATGCTGACCAGCTCTCATGGGCCCCCTTTCCATCCAACACTGTAACCCATGACACGCCTCCAAGTAGGTCCTTATCAACACCTAGTGTGGACAATTTCTACTCTAATTATAAGGCAGCAGTTTTCATGAGTACTAATGACTGGATGATGTGAAGTAACAGAGAAGCGGGTTCTTTTGGAAATAAATCACTGGTAAAGCTTCTGTGAATTCCTGGCCAGTAGGATATGAAAGAGGACTACATGGTCACACTCTTACCCATGGATTTAAAAGCAAACACATTTAGTTGATTAGAAGTAATAAGGAAATAAAAAATAGGGTGTTATTTCATTCCAAATACATAAATAAGTACATAAAATTGATAGCAACCAAGCTTAGCAGCCGAGTATCTCGTGAAAATCCTGCTAATGCCTTTCTAGTCCTGCATCAGCTACTAGCGACCATGTGCCGTAAAACGTACGCAGCAGTGAAAATGTGCCTGGCCACTCTGCCCAAGTGATCTCGCCCCTCTCTCGCGAAGGGGGAGTTTGTGAGAATTTTCTTTGGTTATTAGAGAAGATGTTTAAAAGCGTGTATGAAAAGGCTATTAGAAAATTCACTGTTTAGTTGTAATAATAAACAGGACTTTAGGGAAGGGGGAGTAGTCATAAAAATGTTTAGCCAAAATACTGCTTGACAATGTGTGTGTGTGCACGGGGGAGACGTAGGGGTAAACATCCATTACAATATTTGTTACTTGGAGAGATGTGAGCTGGAACAGTTTCAGACTGAAATAACTGAAAAAGCAAGATTCTTTCTAGGCAGGATGTTTGTAACAACTCTGGGCCTGACAGTTGTGTCCACTGCCCGTCCCTCCGTCTGTGCACACCCGTGCTTTGCTTTCTGTCGCCACCACTGCATCACCCTCCTGGTCCCTTCCTGCATCATCCCCTCATTCTTTTTCCTCCCCTTGTTGATCAGTGCCTGTGTAAAAGCCTGCTGCCTTCTCGGTGCACACAGCTAGATGGGCCCTCACCTCCCAGCCACGGCGATCTGTGGGCATGTCCAACAACCCAAGCACTGCAGCCCTGTGCCATTTCAACCTGCCCCGTACCTTGCGGTCTCTCTCTCCTCCTCTTTCTTTCCTCCTCTTTTTTCGGGCTTTTCCATCACCCTCCTCATCTTCAATCTCTCTCCACCTCCCCCACTATTTTCCACCCTCTCCAGGTTTTCACTCTCCTCTCCTCAGACTTGTTGTGTACTTGCTCCCTGCTGCAGACCCTGCCTGTTCCAGCACCTGCGCTCTCCTTCACCCACCCTTCTACCCCTCTGCCCCCAGCTCCACCGCTGGTGCCTGCTACCCAAAACAGGTCAATGGGAAGAGACAGAGATCCCACTCAAACAGCCTGACCCCAACAGACTTCCCAGCTGACGGCTGACGAAGCGCATCTGAGCTGTTGACTCGGCTCCACCCCCCCGCCCCCGGCCCTTGCTCTTTCCTGGGGGCCTGGGAGCCTGCGCGGGGGGAACGCTGGCCCTGAGCCATGCCAGCAACTTGTTCGAATTAAAGTCTCATGAATTTACTTGGGTTACTCTGCTTCTGGCTCCCAGGGGGAAGGCGGAGGATGCACACGAAAAGGCAGCAATGCTTTGCTTTTCTAGCCTTCACTTTCTGAACCTCCCACCACCACCACCCCCCTACCCCTGCCCCCTTTAAACTCTTGTTTTAAAGAAAGGCTTCAGGCTGTCATTCGGGACCTGGCGGGGCTCCTGAGCAGGGAGGCAGGATGGGAAGAAGACGGCACCGGGAAGGAAGAAAAGGGCTCTGATTCAGCAGAGCATGTCTATGACTCAAAGGGCTCCTGCTCTTTGGAAGGGCAAGCTTTTACAATGTTATCATTATTACAGATGAGGCGAGCAAAGGAAATCACTGGCGTGATAAAGACGGGAATGCAAACAGACAGAAGAACACAGACAGCAGAGAAACCTCGTTACATCACCTCTAACAAAAGTCCTTGATCCCCTTCTTCATAGGTTTGTGACCGCCAAAATTCAGGATATGAACCATCCCTACAGTCCATAGCTCCCTCCCAGCCTGGCAGAGCCCGCGGCTCCTCCTGCAGACACACCCTAACGCCTGACTCCGATGCTGCCGCTACGCGATGAGGGGACCAACCTGGAACATTTGCTGGCCCTCCTGGCACAAGGGCAGGGTGGGTGTTGTGCCACCAAGAAATGCACCAGCAACTTCTTCAGCCCTCTGCTGAGGGACCTTCTGATTTGGGAGCTTAATAAATCTGAGCATGTTAACACGTGATTAAAACAAGCTGCAAGGCTGAAGCGGCAGTGAGGAGGGAGATCTGAACAACGCGCTGGTTGATTAATGCCGTGATGAAGTGGGGAGATGGAAGACAATTTTTCTGGCATAGGCCAAGCGGCAACAAGTGGAAGTTGTACGCGTTCTTCAGTCCTCAACAGTGGTGAAAGACCGACCAGCAGCACTGTGTGAAGGAAGCGTCGGCTGTCAGTGTGGCTAATCCCAGCGGACCCACAGAGATGCCCATGCAAATCTTTCTGTCTACATGAGTTAAATCTCCACTTTAGGTCCACCTGTCCGACACAAAAGGGAACAAGTTCATCTGCTCAGAGGTTTTTAGGCATCTTTTGGCACTGTCTGCATCAGGTTAAGTGTATGCCGCTGAGGGGTGGCTAGAGTGCTGCAACACTGCTCCATCAGTTTGAGTTGCATCCCAAGCATTCTTAGAAAAAGCAAATGGAAAGAGCACTCCCTAAAAGTACAAGATGCTTCACCCAAGGAGGCTTGCAAGCAGACTAAGATTTAGTTCAACAAGCTGATTATACCAGAAACAGTTTGCTTTGAAAATATGTCACAATTCCTTAAGATATACTAGAAATCATAGTCTGAAAATACCGTGCAAAGAACAAAGTTCTTGTGTCCTCTAAAACTGTACCTTGAAATTTCTCTTTAGTAGCTTAACAATGTTATTTCATTTACTTCTGTGAAATTAGTTTTTAAGGACGTGTATTATCCTTATCCTACATGTCTGTAACTGGTTTGCAGAAAAACACTTGAGATTTCTCATCACTTACGCATATAATTACCGGTCTTCGAGAAAATTCAGAGTTCAGTTCCTTTGTAAGACAGTAACATGCAAAAGGGGAAAAAAAATAAGGGAAAGCAGAAATCATTTGGAATTAATTAGAGTCTGGCACAACGCAAAATATTCCATAAAATTAACCTGGGAACTGAAAACAGCAACTACTGATCTGCAGTGTTACTGAACCTGAAAATCTAGTTTGCTTACGAACCACTGTAAAATTCCACTGTCTTCATCATCAGATGTTATTTACATGGAAAAAAAGGATATTACGGTGGTTTGGTCATCCAGCTCCATGTCAGACGTTCTAGGCTCTGGCTTTTTAGTCACTTCCAGTTACTTCTCCCCTCTGTTCCCCAAGATCCCTCTACAATAAATCACGTCAATTTGCAGTATTTGTTTGAACTTCTGTACCAAACCTGCAATGCCTTTCTCAGTGCTATAGTGAACTTGACTCCACCCCATTTGTCCCTCCAGAAGCTCAGGCTCTCTTGGTGCTGAATTTAACCCAAACCATTCAGTACCACATATTTTAAGGTGACAGATAGGGTTCATCAAAACCATAAGGAGAGAAATGTCCAGTGACTAAGGAACGGCACACAGCCAGAGAAGCGTAAGGTAACCGTGCCCCAAAATCATAGAATCACAGAATCATTAAGGTTGCAAGAGACCTCCAGGACCATCTAGTTCAACCGTCCCTCCATCACCTACTACCCACTAAACCATGTCCCTAAGTGCCACATCCAGCCTTTTCTTAAACACCTCCTGGAACGGGGACTCCCCCCTCCCTGGGCAAC
>VWZZ01008057.1:90720-120201 GCA_013399095.1 Psophia crepitans
CTGGACACGCTCCAGGGCCTCGATGTCTTTCTTGTGGTGAGGGGCTCAAAGCTGGACCCAGTACTCGAGGTGTGGCCTCACCAGGGCTGAGTACAGGGGGACAATCACCTCCCTGCTCCTGCTGGCCACACTATTCCTGATACAAGCCAGGATGCCATTGGCCTTCTTGGCCACCTGTTTCACTCCAGCGCCTGAGTTCAGTTATTAACATGGTACATGGAACTTGAGCAACATCAAGAAGAGGAGTCTTTTGAGCGCTTGGTGGATGACTATTGGATGCAGAAGATTTAGAACAGTCAGGTACGTAGCGCCCACAAGGAGTTGGTTATCCTTCCAAATATCGCCCTCAGGGCTTTGTTCTTTTTTATGTTTTTTATGTTTGTAGAGTATTTGACGAACATCTTTCTGACACTTTCAGTATTTTATTTCAACTTGCTGGCATTAGTACTGCTGTGAGCTGCACCAGCGAGCTATTAATTCCTGGGAATGACAGGAAGTTTTATATCACTGACGCTTCTTACTTCCCTGTTGCTTTTCTGACCTTCTAGGCAGCTTTCCATTGGAAGGAACAAGAGAGGGCTTTTGAGCAGTAACATTGCGTGATGCCCTCTCATTATGTTTTTGAAGATAATAGCCATTGATAGAAGGACTGATACTCGGAATTTCCAATATTTAACGCCAACAGAGCCCGACTGTGTCCGAAAGCTTACTGTATCTACAAGAAGGTGGTATTAAAACCATACAGAGAAGACACGAAAGAACCAAATTCGGCCAACTCAACTACACCTAGTGTGAGGGTTTTCTTCCAGGCCATAGGAAAATTTTCTTCCTGAAGCTTAAAGAGTTTTACTCTGCTAAAGTGGAATTAGCCACCTCTGCTTAGGATATGTGAGAGGACCCGCACCAAGGTTCAACACAACCTAAAATGTCCTATCAGCATTCCAGCCCTCTATTTATTTGTGGGAGTTAATTAACTGTGGCTCACAGTGTTTAGTGAGGATTCAGGCGCAGACATTTTGCTGCGAGTTTGCCTAGTGCTGGCCCATTGCAGTACGGGGCCTTGTTAGCATCACTGCAATAAAACTAAATAATTAGTAAAGCCTGTAATAATGGAAAAGCATCATTCAAAACAGCCTCTAAACAAGACAGCGGTTGAACAGTTTAGACCCTCCAGTCGTCTAATATATACCGCAGAGTCTGGTGACTGGAGCCAGATTTATTAGTCTTCGAATGACAGCCCCTAAGTGAACGCAGTTAAAAAGCAAGAAAGAATGGCGATAATCACCGCAGCTTAGGGAAGATGACCTGTGAATCACGTTGAAGGAAGCCCATACTGGTTCCCCAATAAAAATGTACGCTGAAGCAGCTAAACAGAAGGTTGGTTGTCCAGGCTGGTTTGACTCCAAGGGTTTCATAACGACTTCTAGCCTGAGGTTCCCCTGTTGCATGTTAACATGAATGATAGCTTTGATGGTAAGGATGGAGCGAGGAAGTGAAGCAGCTCTAATGCCGAGTGGCAGCGTGCCTTCCATGGAACAGTTTGCAATGGCCTGTGCAGACAGCGGTTCGAAAGTGTGGTTAGAGTCCTGCGGTCTTTATTCAGGCAACATTCAACAATGACGTTGCCATTAATAATATTTGGGCTTCTTTTTTCCAACAGGCCGATAAAACCTGACTACTTCTGCATCCCTCACATTCTGTCCCCACTCAAATTCTGTTTCTCTCCAAGCCCATAACCTGAGTTGACCAAAAATCCATTTGAGGCTCCAAACTTCTACTTTGCAGAGGTGTACGCACCCATTTCCTCTGACCGTCTGTTTTAAAGCACTGGGTTGACACTTGGGGGATCTGGGTTGTCACCCTAGCTATACACGATTTTTGGCAAGCCACTTCCTCATCCTCTGCCTGTTTTTCTATTTGTGGAAAGGAACTAATAATTCTTCCTCTGTCGAACTGTTTCCCTGGCCTATTTAGGCTCCTTGGAGAAGAGTCAGGCTCTCGCAAATTGTTTATGCAGCGTCTAGCGCGAGGGAGCCAAGATCTTGACTGGGACCTATAGAATGTACCATAAATATATACAAGGAGCTTACTCCAACTGTACGACACATCTGCTCTTTAAGGGCCTAGCCTTCATCTTCAGCACAAGTTTTATTCTGGTAACCACAAGCACGAACAAATGTGCACAAATAAACTTGTTACTTCCAATGAAATTTGACATCCTCAAACATCCTACAGCCATCATATGCATTTTACTGAAAGACAGCTGCTATTTGTTCAGCTTCTTTTCCTCATCCTTGAGAAAAAGGCATATTGACTTAATCTACGGGTTATGAAAAAAATGCTCCCATCAGTCATAAGTTTACAGAAAAGAAAGAACAAGTGAGCTTTTATCTAACCAATATTTGTGCAGTGTGGCAGCTACATTATAGGAAAATGCAGGCAACAGGCAAATATATTTATAGTAACAAATATACCTCCAGTTAAAAGAAGTGTGCTTTTTTATGTTCGGCTGAAGACACAGATATACACCTCCCTGTACAAGATACAGAGATACAAAGATATACGTGATATTCTGATTATATCTATCTGTCAAGGCTATATACCTGTGAGTATTTTGCTATGAAGTTTGTAGCCTCCCCCCCCCCCAACCCTTAAAGTATGCACGTGGTAGGAAGTGGATCGTTTTTTTGTTTGGGAAGGGGGGGTTAAACATGAAAGGACGTGTTTCCTCGCATGTTTCTCATGCCACATGAGCGGCCAACAATGACAGTCAACAACGAGTCCAAGTTGTTATTTGAGATATTTTCTAAACCACAAAATAAGTGGATTACTAACCAAAAAATCACAACTCCTGCCAAAGCACATTTTAAAAACAAAAAACAAAAAACAAAAAACACAAAATGAAAAAAAAATTCAAATAGATTTAACCCGTGGCAAAAAAAAAAGAAAAAAGAAAAAAAAAAGGGAAAAAAACAAAGAGAACACAATAAATGTAGAGCAAAAGAGAGGCTAATCCGGTGGGTAAACTAAGGTGTCAGGGAGAGTAATTTTTCTTTCCTGCTCTGCCAGAGAATTCACAAACCAAGTCAAGTAAACTCTCCAGTGGTTCCTTTTTACCCCCTCTGAAACACGGACAGAACTGTGCAAGCTCACAGTGCTGCTTCAGCTTGAAGCAAATTGAGCCTCACCATCTCGAAAGTAAACTCTGACCACTGTGCTTGAGCAATGCCCAGGAAAACACGGATATAGACGCATTCCTGGGTCGTAATTAGCAAGATTAAGGAAAGAGGGTTAATATTTATTTCTGGTTACATAACAGTATAAATATTAAAGCAATACTGGCTGGATTCTCAGCTGGTAGAAGTGGATGCTGTGTTGCTGCCGTGCTGGTTTGTACCAAAAGCAGTGCTCTCCTTCAGGAGCAGGGGCACCCATCGGTGTAAGAGCTAACCCGTGCAAGGGAATCAGAGTACAGCCAGTTGTATCACAATAGCTACTGGGAAACATTTTACATCCAGGTCATGGTTCATTGCCTATACTTTAAAGAATTTTGATTAGCTTGGCCTCCAAAGTTTCTTCATGTTCATTCCTAGCATAGTTCATATTACTTTAACCGTGAAATACAAAATATGGCCGTATGTGTTGTTCAGTAAAATCCTCCAGTGAGTACTTGGTGCCCTGTGCCCCTCCGACAGTTGGGCTTGGTTGGGATGTCCATCAGAACTGCTAATTCACAGCAACTCCAATGGGACAACACTGACGCTCACACAATGTTACTCTCGCCTCGGGTTTCGGTGACTTCCACGCTGTGATGCAGATTTGACGATCTAAAAGGCTGTTTCTCATCTCTGACATCTACGATCCTCTGACATTTAAACAAAAGGCAATCATCCCACAGCTCCTGTTAGGAAGAACTGGAACCTTGCCATTCACAATATTACCCTCATCTTTCCACTGACGCGGTAAAGACCGTCTGCGTGCTTCAACGGAGCGTCTGAGCAGGATGAATCCATAGTGCTGATGAGTAAAAGCTGAGCTCTAGCTTCGTTCAAAGGCTGACACAGGGACGGCATTGTTGCTTAACCTACAGTTTGCGGCTGATAGCCATTAGAGCTGACTGCAGACTGTTAGAAACAGTTTGTTAACAATCAAGAGTCTCAGTGGGAAATGGCCGGCGAGGGACAGTATCCCCCTTCTAGGCAAGTCCAGAAAAGCAGGCCACTCTTTACACCTCAGTGCATTTAAATGTCATCATATGCAAGAGCTCCACTGGAGGGGCGGGCTGGGTGTTAAAATAACCCCCAGATTAGAACATTAAAGCTCACCTATAGAAAGAGAAGATACAGACCTTCCAAAATTACTGGAGCAAAGTAATGAGCAAATTACTCGGTGCTCAACTTTTTGTCTCACCTTTGGAAGAGGAAAGAATTTCTACAGCTCTAAAACTCTCCTAAGGCCAAACAATTGCCTTCTGCTTCTGCCATTACCACCAGCAATACAGCCCTGTGCTCACTGCGGTTCCCAGGACACCCGTGCCACGGAGGATGAGATGGTGGAGATGGACTCTGTAGATCCAATTCCTCATGCAACGGATGGTGATTCATGTGCAGATAATCCAGCTCTGAGCTAAGCCTGTTTAACTGTTCTCTCCCGCTCTGGAGCACTCCCCTCCCTTATCCCAAGAGATCTGCTACACCAGTGATCACTTCTCTTCTGAATTTTAATTTGTCAAAAACAAGAACAAAGGACGTAGCAGGTCACTTACAGAAAGGAAGGAATATATTGTCACCATCAAACAAGCAAGACTAATGAAAAAGGTCATAAAAACATACATCAGGCCAACATTTCAGCTGCTGGATGTAACAGAGCTCCACTGGTGACACTGGTTCATAAACTTCAGCGGCATGATGCAGTTCTACACCATGTGAAGTTGTGGACCACAATTTGCTGATGAACAATTTGCGAATAGAATAAAAAGGAAAGCAAATCCCAAAGACTGGCCAAACCTAGCAGATACGTTACTTTCAGTACATGGTTTTCTCTAATTTATTCCCCAGCCTCTAGTTGATGAAATACTCCTTTTCAATACATTCTTATTTTTCTCTTTATTGCACAACTGTTTCAGAGAATTATTGCAAAGCTCTAAGGACCGCTAGGGCTACTGGCTCCATTTATTTATTAAACCATTCCCTGAGTCCTACATCATTAAACTGACAACTCCAGATGGCACGGACCACATGCCATTCACCAGCAGGCTGCTCAGTGGCCTACAGGGAGGTCCCACAGAACCAGTGTATGGATTGCAAAAGGCAAAGCTCTGGCGTTTCATCGGCACCTTACCCAGCACAAAGACATCAATGGCCCCTCTTCTCTACCCTCCCCTTTCCCTGCGGGATCCCCCAGGCTCAGCACCGGACCAAATAGCAAAGGGTGCCATCAATGACCCCACCGCTGGTTTTCGAGGCTCAGCGTGCCTGTTCACTGAAGGCCAAATCTCGAGGCATTTAGTTTTACAAATCTTTTCCACTCCATTCCTCCACCCACTCTGCTGAGGGTTTTCCATATGTAAGAGCTAAGATATGAAGGAGAGAGGACTCGAGAAGTTGGCTCTGGTTGCACGGAGAATTCTTGTCTCCAGGACTGTCAGCAGTAACATGCACTCATTATTATTTTGATGCTGGATATTTTTCCAAGCCAAACTGCTGCTTTTAAAGCTGACTAAAAGTTCTTCCCTGGGATGAATTTGTCCCCATTTATTTATTGCATAACCAGCCCTCAAAAAAATTCAGAAAGGTTGAGTGTGAGGCAGGCTTGTGCCGCTTACACGCATGGGATATTCCCTTTATATTAGTCACTGAACAGATGTGTCTTGTCATATGATGCATGAAGTGGCATTGAGGAGAAAAAGAGAATTAACTCATCCCTTTAAACTGGAGAAGTTCCGTGAGAATTTGCTCACCAGGCATCAGATCCACCTATTTGGCCTTTATCATTAAGAACACAGAGGCAGAAAAGAAATAACCAGTGAACACTTTAAAATGCAGCTGTCCCTTCCAAGCAAGACATCAGCTGGACATCATTTGGAAATCTTTGGAAAGAAGGCTAAAGCATTTCTGTTCCTCAAAAAGTTCTTGTGATGGTAGTTATTTTGGTTCCCTTTTTCAGTCCTGGACATTATTTTGGGAGGTGGCAAGTTAAATTCAGGTGTTTCTTTCCCTGGATGCTGACAACACACAGGAAAGTTGTAAGAGAGGGAGAAGGAGTAACCAGCGCACTGCAGTTTTACGGCGTGTGGCCTGCTAGGAGTGATTGAAGCATCAAACCCTCCTGTTTAGTAGAACCGATGAAACTTGTAGACTGCAAAAGCCATCTGCTGTTTAAGCGGTATCGTAACATCACCTTTCAGACGGGGCATGCCGTGCGCTGTCCTGGTGTTCTAGTTTGCCATGTGAGATCCCTCCAGCCTTCTCTGGGCTGAACGTTCAGATGGATGGCTGTGATTCCTGGCAGAAATGAAAGTGAGAAACAGTTCCTGGTGAGTCTGGTGAAGTTGTTTAAATCCATAATGCAAACCAAGACAAAACTTGTCTCTATTTGCAAAGAGTACCGTTGAATGAGCAGAGCACTTCCCTGATACAAGACAAGCGTTGGTGCTACTATCAAAAGAGTTGAAAAGCAAATTCCATTTCCACCGACGGAAAACCACAGGAGCTGTAAGAAATGCAACACAGGTCGAAACAGGTCTACAGAGCGCTGGTTCTGATACCAGCGCCTAGACCATTGGTGGGAGCCATAGCTGGATTTCATAGGTAAAAATCCAAGAGTGTTTGAGAGCAGCAATAAGTACACGTGGCAACTTTGCAGTTAGCTGGGGCTTGGAGCCAGCCCTGACTCACCCAGTGAGTGCTCTTCACTGCCAGTGGAAGCAACTTTGCAGGATCAACTGATATATCAGATGCAATCTACCTAGAAAAAAAATGAAGGGAGCCCCGCTGCTTACAAAAGGAGTTTGGTGTTGAATCTGCAGGTCACCATCTCCTTAAGGTTTTAGAGAACTCTCCTCCCGATGTCTCGCTTACACGCACCTCCTCACAAACCCAATGGCCTTCGTCATTGAGCCACAACCGCACGCTGTTTAAAAACACGCAAGGTTTCCTATTGCATGTAAAACCTTAACAAAAGTCTCCTGTGGAAGGTTTTCCAGCTATTTTCTTCTCCTCAGTGAAACAAGAACGTTCTGCTTGCTAGGCAGCATCCTTTCCTTTCTCAGAATTCAGGCTATAATAGATTTCCATTTAAAAATTACAGATTCATATAACAGTCTGGCTGGGACAGCATACATTTACCATGTCTCCTTCAGGTTAAAAACTTAGGAAATTTGGCTTTCAGCACATATGGGAACATAATGGAAAACATTTTTATTATGTTTCTCCTCTGGTTTCAAACCTTTTCTTAATTTAACTTCCTTGTCTGAAAAACACAATTTTTGAATTTTCTCTTTTCAGTTTTTCAAACTGAACATAAATTTCCTTTTTTCCAGAACCTGAGTAATTTACTTGAGAAATGTTGATTTCCACAAAAACAACTTTGTAAAACTTTTACTATTTAATCAAAGCAAGATATTTCAAGATGCTTCAAATTCAGCATTTCAAGTGCCCCGATCCGCATTTTTTAATCTCACTGCTTTTTCCCTGTTTTCCTTTCAAATGATCGATTAATGAGCTGCTGCTTTTTTGCCCCAGAGAAGAAAGTAAGTGTTGAAATCATAAAGGAATGGGAAAACTGTGACCTGTCAGTTAGAGTCATTTATTGAGGGTAACCCTTTCTTTCTACACTCCAATATTTCTCCCTCTCACATCAGAGCAGAAGCTAATCCTTAAAAACCCGCTACACTTCCGCAGAGCGCGAGAGGTGCAGCCCTCAGCCCCGCTCACTGCAGATGTTGCTGCACATCAGAGTTCGCTTATGCCACTGTTTGAAATCCTTAATTACGCTGATGCAGACGCAGGTTCCCTGGAAGCAGGACGCAGGAGCCCATCTGGCCTTCACAGTCTGAGACGAAAATGGGTTGGAACAGTTTTCCAAGGCAAAATATTTTAAATGACACAAGCACAAAAATGACCATTCATTCTGGGTGGCACTGGATGGAAGAATAAAGATTCTGGCAAAAAGTCCTTTGAATGGTGAAGGCGAGCCGCTGACAGCCCTTTACAGCCCTAGCTGCACACGCATGCGAGCTGGGTTTTTTGTAAGCTGGAAGTGTTTTGGGACCCAAAGGATTTATCAGAACTGGAAGACAGACCTGAATGCAACCTATCAGTTCTTCCTGTCCAACCCTACCCTGAACCATACGGCTGAAACGTGGCAGGGGGTGGGGGTGGGGGTGGGGGCAACAGGATTTCAGGTCCTAAAGCTGTTTCTGAATTTCTTTGACAGGAATCGCTCTCTGGTCTTGCTTATCCTCATCAGGAACAGGACTGACTGAGCCAGGATTGCTACCACAGATCCAGGTGCAAGCAGAACTGAGCACCTTTATCCTAACATATTTAACACTGAAATACAAGGCAAGCTCCCACTAGCCTCAGCCGAAATGAGAAGGGAGACGAGTCTGTACCCTCGTGCCACTGGCTCGGCATGCTCTGTCCCTCCCTGCTCAGCTGAAGTATCCTCCAATACACCAGTTAAAACCAGCTAAGTGCAAGACATTGTTCATACTGCACGTTAACTCCAGATTTATGAAAGCTAGTCTATTTATTCCAAAGAACTCTTCAGTCAGGTTAATTAGTCAGAGCATCCCATTTCCTTACCAGCTGAAAGTGAAAATATACCTTTAGTCGGTTTTAGCTCAATAAACCCAAAATTTTAGATAAGCTGCAGCAGACCAGCTTTTCTGCTGGCGTAAGTCACCATCACACCATCATCTACGGGGAGAATTTGTTCCAGATTCCCTTAATTACCTTCTTCTGCCTTCTTGCTTGTCCAGTAATGATGCTCCAATCACATCTGCCTGATGCAGTAACATGACAGACCCGTGGCTGTTCTCTGTCACTGGAGACATCACACTTCAGCCTTTGCACAGAATGCAGGTAACACACTGGTCTTATCTCTTATTCTAGGGTGGATGGTTGGTGTCATTTAAGAACAGATTTATACACAAGACATTAAAGCCCACTGCAGACAGCCGGATGCTGCTGTTGATAATTGCCAGGTGCATAAGAACTGCAGAACCACAGAGCTGCCTGGAGCAAGAAACACTGATTAGTAACTTGTGTGGGAGAGCGTACGCTCGCAAGAGCTGCAGAGGTGTAAGCTGGCACGCGTAGAGCAACAAACCCAATAGAAATCACAGAATCACAGAATCACAAGGGTTGGAAGGGACCTCGAAAGATCATCTAGTCCAACCCCCCTGCCAAGGCAGGGCCACCTAGAGCACATCACTCAGGAACACGTCCAGTCGGGTTTTGAATGTCTCTAGAGAAGGAGACTCCACAACCTCTCTGGGCAGCCTGTTCCAGGGCTCTGTCACCCTCACAGTGAAAAAGTTTTTCCTTACATTAATCCAGAACCTACTATGCTCCAATTTGCACCCGAAAATGACACTTGCAGCACAGTAAAATAGAGATTGTTCAGTTTTCGGAGGCGACACAAAGCCTCCCACGTTCTGGGAACAGTCCCCCCCCCGTCCCTCCCCTCAGGCAGCAATATCAAAGCACATAGACTAATTCTCCTCCTTGAACTCTCGGCGACAGTTGGCTCAGCAAAACGATAGGCTGGACTAGGAGATGGCAGCCTACAGGCTGAGGCTTGGGGGCTGCCTGGGTCTGTAAATGCACCTACAAGAAGAATTTCTCAATGGAAGGACACTTATGGGACTGAGCTGTATGAATGAGTCCGCAACTGAGGAACTGCGTGACTTCACTTCACCACGCTTGCTCCCCTCCCATGTTATGCCTGCCTCCTCACCGGAGGGCTCCCTCCATTGCCTAGTTACGTAATGCCTTCTGTGATAGGGGTTTTATTTTTCTTGGGAACTCTAGGAGATATTTATAAACAATAATAAAGTGGAAGAAATGTGTTTTGAATAGCTTGGTGGCTTGTCACATGCAAATTCCTAAATAAGGTGGTGGTAAATAATTGTGTATATATGTTTGTTTATATACACTGACTTCAAAGCAACTCACAATTAACTTAGCTAAACTTTCCAGTAACTGATTTATACTTGCTGGCTTTTCTTCAATTTGTTTCGGAAATCTCAATCTATTTTTTGTGGTTAAGTGTGCATTTAGGCTCTCTTCTTCTACTGGCACTAATTAGTACGCTGCTCGTCAGTCCTCGATGAGACACAGAACAAAAAAAATGAAGACTGAGGACTTGATTTTACATTATCATATCCCAGGTCTGTGGGGTAAGGCGCCTTGCCTCCCTTTGGGTTTCTACCATACAGCGTAGCTCAGCCCTTATGTCCTGAGTGAGTGGTTGGTGCAGGGAATCCTTGTAAATCAAGGCTGGGATTCAGGGTGCACTGCAGCCAGCGGAGCAACGTACGGATCAATCAGACTCTACATTTTCAAGCCTAAAGGTCCCTCCTCGAGTGTGCTGCTGGGCCATGACAGCAAACCATTCCCCTTATTCTTTGGGTGAGCAGGGAACTCCGGTCGCGTGGCCACACTGTCAACATTCACCGCAACAGCTGCCTTCATTTCTGTGACTCTCCAACCCAGCATTTCAAAGGACTGTTCCAATTTCCCAGCCTGGCCCCTGTAACTAAACCAGTCAGGTATAGGATGACCTTGGACTAGACTGGCATCTCTAGCCCAAGCTGGTGCAAAACTATTCACCGCTGGGAAAAAGATGGAGAGCAGCCCAGTCCCTTCCCAGCAGAGACAGCTTGGCTGGAGAGGGCAGCAAACCGCTGCGAGCCTGGCACAGCTCGGCACCACTAATTCCCGAGGAGCATAATTGCAAGCAGCTCCCAGGCTCTTTTAATTACACACCCAGAACCTGTCAGCATTAACAAAGGTTCTGGTGGCAATGAGGTGATGCTGGACTGAGTTAAACCCATACCGTTTGGTTCTGGACTATATTCCTTCTAAAAATAGGAAGAGGTTACAAAACATAACAATCACCGAAGCCTCTTTTCCTCCCACCCCCACTTCTGGTATGAATAATCGTGTGGCAAGATAAGTGGGCGAAGTATTACAAGATGACGTTTTTGTCGACCGTGATTATAAACAACAACAGAAAAGAAATGTAAGACCTCTTGGTTAATTTTTCCCATTATAAAACCACTTGGTATTTCAAACGAATCTGCCAGGGCAATGCTTGTTTTAAAGTTCCACTGATGCAGCTACAAATGATCTCATTTGTAAATGTTGGTTATTGGTGGTGGGAAGGGGACGCAGAGGAGGGAGGGAAGATCTTGTTTACTTCATGTGCTGCGCATCCAGCCTGGCCGCGGGCTCCAGCGCCACGCTTACCCTCCACCAGCTGCGACGCTCACTGGGGCAGGGTCCCAGGGGGAGAGGGGACACAGCCTCCAGGCTGTGTTACGGCTGTGATTCTCCAGCGCTGGTACGTGCACGCCTGCAGTGGTGTCTGCATGAATCTGCCGCTCACCGCTGCTGCTGTTCAAAAGAAAACAGGCATTAGCCTTAGTAACACTCTGGGAATATTTACCCCCAAGAGAGGTGAAGGGATAGGACCATGTATTTATTTGGTTTAGGCTTTTATAAAACGCCTATGGTAAAAAACATCTGGATTGTTGAACAGAGCGAGCCAGAGACAGCCTGAAATGGGCTTGAGATACCACTGTTCTCATAACCCACAGAGAAATGGGCAGAAGAAAATCTGATCCACAAACACCAGTTAACAAAGGACATAGGTTAAAACGACCTAGAACTGACTGGTCTGCTTGGGAAGACACATGCCTAGTGCTCCATTACACCAACTATTCTTTTTCATACGCCAGGGCATATGGAGTCTCTAAAAGAGACACCAGTTTTGTTATCCGGTATCCAGAGGCAATAATATCAAAGCAGCCTGGTGAGCTCAGATAACTCCTTGTATCTCCAATACTTTAGTTCCTGGGTCTGCAATGTAAAAGAGAGCTAGCAGCTCTTTTCATGCAGTCAGGATGGAATTCTCTGTGCATTGAATTCAGTGTGTTGAAGGACACAGAAGAGGATGTTCTGCCTTGGGAATGCAGGAACTTGAACTCTGCCAGAAATAAGCTGCCATTTATCTGCTTTAGAGGTTCTGATTCAAAACGGAGCTTTCCCAAGTTCTATGTTTAAGGAGCAGACAGGCTAAGATGCTCACCCCAGACAACATTATTTTTTCTTTTCCCTTCTCCTCTTGATAATGTATTCTGGGGAATTTAACCAATGCCTTCCAGTAATTCCAGTTAATACTATCCTCTAATTACTAGGCAATGGGAAAAGTCAGAGAGACCTTGAGGTCTCAGACTCAGATCAGACTCAGAAATTGGACAAGGATTAAAACCAAAGCCAGTTATAGAAATGGTCCAGGACTCATTCATTAACTACCGCTAAATCAGACTATGCTTTATGGGTGCAATTATTATCTTTGTGGAGGGACAAGAGAGGAATCACAATCGAAACCTCATCTAACTCCTAACATACAGGGCCACACCCTTACCCCTCATCTGCAGAAGGGATGGGTGAAGGGCAGAAGGGCAGAAGAAGTGCAAATACAAGTTTCAGAGGAATAAATAGGTTCTTCAGGCTTGAAACCCTGGGAGCTTTCCACTGGGGTGTCTGGTTTTCATATTCAGGCTGGCTTGGATTGCATGCCTATAGCTCATTAGCTGCCTTGTGGATCAAGTTAAAAAGCATATTGTTTTCAGAGCAAACTATAAAATTAGTGATGTTGTATAAAAGGAAACAACTCCAATGGGACCTCTGTCCTTGACAGCCTATCCATAAAGAGAACGCTGCCTTCTGCACACTCGAAGCAAGTACCGATTAGGGAGGGAAGTCCCTTTAATCCTCAGGCCAGGCAAATGGACAAATTAAAAATGGCAAATCATCTGACTGCTTTGTCCAAAGAATCTGAATCGTCAGGCACTGCCTGGACCTTTAATCGATGGTATTCTGAAGTAGTGAGTTCTATAGGATTAAAAAAATTACTCCTACATTTTGTTCCCTTTGGCCTGCACACGCGTGAACTGAGGTGCTCACACCCTGTCCCGACCACAAACCACCAACACACACCGAAGAGACCCTGTTCGGACAGAAAATCGGACTCTTGCTTATGACACTTCTCTGGACCTCAAAAGTACCTTAGTAGGCCAGATGACGTCCAGGTCATCCTGGGTGACCCAGAGTACACTGCTGTGTCCTGTCTCTCGCTCCTAGCTGTGTCTGCAGGATAAATACCTCCAAGCAATAAAGAAGAGTTCACCTATAATTCAGATTATTATTCAGGCACTCGATGGGAGAGCGTGCGTACAAGACTGTAGGCCCAAAGGATACCCCTAAGTCTTCATAGGCTTCTGCTGTAACAGGAGCCACTGATTAGATACAGCAATACTTACACAGCCTCAAGCATAAACCAGCTCTTCGTTTCAAGAGGTGCTAGATTACAAGAGGTTCACGGCACAACACAAGGCAAAGGAGAGGAGTTTTCAGAGGCAAAGCATGGGCAGCTTTTGAAAATGGAGTGATTCAAGGCAGATGCTTTAGCCTGACGTTGGATAATCTCTCACATTTTAGCAGAATTTTTTCAGTTGCAGTTAATGCACAGTGAGTGCAAAGGTCGTCAGCTAACAAACGGCACGCTAAGGACATACCTTTGCCGCTACAGATCGAGAAGACTCCATGCAAGAGGGTGACTGATGGCTTATGAAGGTTAGGAGTCTGAACCTTCACCCCAGATGCAAACAGCGTATGTTCACGTTCCTCATGTATTTCAGGCAAAAGTGGGATGTGATCTGGTCCCTGAGTTGGTTTCTATTTTGGAATCTCTTTTTTTTCCATGAAATACTTCAAAAGATCTCAGTTTCATCCTGTTGTGAAATGGGAAAAGTTTGAAATCTTAAAAAATTTTGCAGAAGGGGAAACTGTTTCCTCCCCAGCTCTATTTCTAGATGTGCTCTGTGGATCCAGATGTAAATCTGGACGGGGGGGTCTCAGTGCAACAGCTCTAAGTCTGGTTATACTCAGACAAGCGGCAGTGTTCGGGCCATCCATACTTACTCTTTTCTGGTAATTCCAGCTCTCTTTGGTTTAATTTACGAATCAGTTTCATCACATCCTCCCCGTCAGAGCAAGCATTGCCCAAGCAGAACAGCCGTCTTTCCGTCTCTATTGTTACTAAATGAGAGTGTTTGATGATCAAAACTTTGCTGACGCTGTTTGTCAGAGAGGCATGAACCAGAACAGCCTGGAGGGGTTCTCTCTCAAGCGAATTTGGCTTTGCAGGGCTGGTGGGAGTGAAAGCTTGAGACGGAAGGCCTTGACCTTGCAAACACAGAAGCATGCAAGTAGCTCTTCTCCCAGAGCCAGCCAGCCAGCTGTTGGGCTGAGACCACTGTCCATCAGACAGAGCACCCGCACCCAATTGTTTCCTTGTGTTTTTCCGTCTGCTTGTATCCGTCTGCCATCCATCGTTGTAGCTAAGCTCCCTGGTGTGGAGGCCGCTGCCTTGATTTATGTTCGTAAAGTACATAGTGCATTGAATTCACGCTCTGCAGCGAGGACTCGCAAAGGCAGCCACTGTAAAAAACCAAACATCGATGCAGCGGACATCCTGCAGAAATTCACAGTCCTACTCATACAAGTTCCTGATGTGCTTAGTGTCTGGGAGAGAGACTGAACCATAAAGGTGCCACAGGGAGCAGGTGGTGCCTCTGGTTTTGTGTCATTCCTTCCTGCTAGATTCCTGCCTGCTGCTCGCAGACTTTCAAAGTTGACGGTCCAGCTCACACTCTTTCCTTTTAGAGCCAGGGAGTGCGTGTTCTGTTGCTCCAGTGCCACTGGGAAATAAATACTTGTCCCTGCGTAGTAGATAAGGTGCAGCAGTTAGGCAAGATTTAGGATGGATCAACAACCCAGATTTCTTGGAAAGGTTTACCAGTTCTCCAAAGTGTACTGATAGCCCCAAACTAAAGAAGAAATGGTCTCACTGTTTGTGTTTTCCTCCTATTTTGGCACAGCTCCAGTATTCTTTCTCTGGCACTTTAGGAAAAAGCACATTATGACCCAACGCCTGAATGCCATTCTTCAGATTGACCCGCCTGGGTGCAGCACTTCTGCTCTGCCTTCTGGTTGAGTCGGTAACCAGCACCTTCATGAGCTCTGCTGGTCAGCAGTGGGCCCTGATCCATTCTACATGCTTGAGCTGGGACACTGGACTTTAAAATCAGTAGAACAGTATAAATTTTACACATGGAACTCATTTAAAACAAAGGCCCTACCAGTTCATCAAAATGCTGATTTTATTTAAATTTTTTTTTAGAAAAAGAGGGGGGAAAGAGGCATATACTTCAAAATCTAGTGCTGATGCTGCACGACGTACACATGCTTTGAATTAATCCTAGCAAACACAAGGCACAACTCCCTCTGCAAAGGTAAGCACATGGAGAAACATCTCCGGCTCTACAGGATGCAAAGTGTCGTGTGTGTGTGTGTGTGCCCCCGCCAAGCAAGCAAGAGAAAGATTCATAGAATCACAGAATCCCTAAGGTTGGAAAGGACCTCTGAGATCATCAAGTCCAACCGTCAACCCAACACCACCATGCCTGCTAGACCATGTCCTGGAGTGCCACGTCTACACGTATTTTGAATGTCTCCAGGGACAGCGATTCAACCCCCTCTCTGGGCAGTCTGTTCCAACACCTCACTACTCCTTCCGTGAAGAAGTTTCTCCTAACATCTCATCTAAACCTCCCCTGACGCAACTTGAGGCCATTCCCTCTTGTCCTGTCACTTGCTACTCGGGAGACTGACACCGTCCTCACCGCAACCTCCTTTCAGGGAGTTGTAGAGAGCGATCAGGTCTCCCCTCAGCCTCCTCTTCTCCAGACTAAAGAACCCCAGTTCCCTCAGCCACTCCTCATAAGACTTGTTTTCCAGTCCCTTCACCAGTTTTGTTGTCCTTCTCTGGACACNGCACACTGCCGGCTCATGTTCAGCCGCTGTCAACCAGAACCCCCAGGTTCTTCTCTACCAGGCAGCTCTCCAGCCACTCTGCCCCCAGCCTGAAAGTGCTGACATCCACATTTAACGAATGAAGCTCATAGAGCCATCGGAAGGCCGGTACCCAAGCACGTTACTCAACACTTACAGCCCTTACACGACTGAGCCCAAGGTACCACAAGAAGAACAGATGGTCCCCGAAAGGTAGGGAGATACGTGCCACCCCTGAGGTTTCAAACCCCGCTTGTTCTCAGGAGTGTATGTGAGGAGCATACAGCTCTGCTGCTCGGTGCTAATTTCAAGAAAGTGCTGTGTGCGCTTGTGGTTTGTTATTATTTTTAGCCCCTTGGGCTCCTTTTAGGTTTCAATTAAATGTCACTAGGTAATTAGCTAACAGATAAAGTCAGCTGCTAGGGCCAGTAAATGAAAAAGACATATGCTGAATCCCGAATGAATGGAAAGCTTTTTCCTTGGCAGGTACATTTCAGAGACTTTTTTTTTAAGGTCAGTTTTTTGCGTTCCTATTATAGGAGAAGAGCTTTGAAAACATAAATTAATTTTATGAGGTATCTTGTCCGCTCCTCATTCCGTACTCATAAGGAAGAAAAACACACATGCAAGTAAGTGTACGCAAAAGCAATCACAATAGCTCTACACCAAAACTTTTTTTTTTATCCTTAAGTAAATGTTTAAAAAGTTCCAGAGCTGAACAACTCCAAAAATCAAATTTACAACTTCCCTTCCTCAAAGCCAAAGGAAGCAGGGAACTCTTTAAAAGCTCTGTTTGACAGAGTAGAATATTTCAGTTTGTCTTAGGACATAGTACAGGAGGTAATTTTGACTGCAAATTATTTCAGCCATATTTTGTATTACAGTTGCACGTAGAAGTGGTTTGCAAAAGGTTAATCATGGAAGATGAGCCCACTAGAGACAGTGATACACATCACATGTTAAGAACATATCCCTTGATGATGTTATTAACGATCATAAACACGTTGCTGGAAGTATTGCCAGTAGGTAATTAGTAGTATTGCCTGTAGGTAATTAATTGCCTTACAGGATCAACTCTTTAAAAGCAGCTGATCAGTTGTTTGCATTCCTTTAACTCTACAAGCCCTGTGTAAGTAGAACCTCAGTACTCCACGTTACCCAGCTCCAGGTGGCAAATATCCATTGAGGCTGCAGAAGGTGCCACACAAATTGTCGTACTTCTAACTCACGACAGCGTAGCTGTGACAGGGATGTTAGACTGTGACGGGACGGGACACTAAGGAGATGTGGCACTGGGGCATCCAGAACACGGAGCGCAATCGGGGGCAATCAGAGAATTCAAGCAAGCTGCCCTGAAGCAACGCACGTGAACCAAGGCTGGCAGATCTATAACCCACCAAAAACACAAAGTGCCGAAGCCAGTGTTTAAAACTACTTAAGCCTGTGAAACTGGTACGTAATTGGATAGTGCGCCTTTCTTCTGGGAGCAAACCGAACCAATTCTTAGTTGGTAGAATATGAAATAAAAATAGAAATAAATTTTGAAACAAAATAGTCTCCGAGGCCTGCTGGAAAATGTGGGATCAGATGTGTGGCTGGTTTAGGCAAGACTTTCTCCTCCTGCGGCCACAGCTTTGGTACGTCTCATACCACCTCTTTGTACTGCACTCAGGCCTCTCTCAGGTTCTCAGCCGCCTTCTCTGGCCCAGGGCTCTTAAAACCGTGCCCGTAGTGAAGTCTTCAACGGTCTCTCATTTCAACTGAGATGATGGAGTAGAGCAGCAAGAGCTGCAGTGAATCATCCAGCTCCTGGGAAGCAGCGCAAAATCTGTCTTTAAATATATCATCTCACACTGCAAAGCATTCCAGGAGAAGCCTAACATCTTCCTGCGAAAAGCTCTGGCTTGGGAAACTGGCTCCGAGTGATCAGACACTAGCCAGATTTCCAGATAACTGTGACCTTCACGAAGAGGCTTTGTCCCTAACTGAATGACAGTTTGCTCCTTTGAAGGACACAGCGCAAGCGCCCGGGGTAAAGCCTGGCTCTGACAACTCCCTGGGAACGGGGGCCTCCTAACTGCACAGTCAGACTCCCCAAGAGTTGGCATCCTCAGTAAGAAACACGTACATTTAAGAACAGCATCGCACGCTGGAGTTCAGCTATGTGGTTTAGGTCTTACTGTGACCATGAATCACTGCTGGAGCTTCACAAGTGTCACCCATCAGTCAGACCAGATGGAGGACGTAAAACCAGCCAACCCAGGACCAGTTAGAAATGGAAGGAGAACCTGTTGGTCTCCAAGGAAGGTCAGGCAATTCTAGAAAGGAGTTTTGTACAGGGATTTTTGAGTCTGCAGTGCGTTTGTTATTAAGAAATTGATTCACAAATTTACACATGGCCCTATTACACTGGAAAAAAAATTAAATACCCAGATCTTTTTGCAAGTGCGTGTAAAAATATTCTACCACCTACAGTGAGGAAAGCTAAGACTGCAGTAGATTTAAAATAAACAAGACAGTGAGAGAACATCGCACAGGCTGTCTTTGTTCCAACTACATGTCTCTATCTGAAACATCCACTGTTATTAGCCAAAGCCACTGCAAATAAGATGGAAGTTTTATAGCCACACTAATGAACGTTGAACAAATGTTACTGTCTCTCTTTCAGGTTTGTGATAAATTACAGCGAGGAGAGCCCACGCCTGGGAACGAGAACAGTGACTTCTCTCAGATACCTACTAACTTACTCATCTGTACGAACGGTTGCAGCAACATTTGCACTCTCAGCAGCTCTGTGTGCCTTGGGACAGAACACACCTGCTGGATCTAAACCATGGAATCACAGAACGGTTCGGGTTGGAAGGGACCACAAGGATCATCTAGTTCCCACTCCCTGCCATGGGCAGGGACACCCCCCACCAGCCCAGGCTGCCCAAAGCCCCATCCAACCTGGCCTTGGGCACTGCCAGGGAGCCAGGGGCAGCCACAGCTTCTCGGGGCACCCTGGGCCAGGGCCTCAGCACCCTCCCAGGGAAGGATTGCTGCCTAATGTCCAACCTGAATCCCCCCTCTGTTAGTTTATACCCATCCCCCTTGCCCTGTCACTGCACTCCCTGATAACCAGCCCCTCGCCAGCTTTCCTGTAGGGCCCCTTTAGGTACTAGAAGGCCGCGATAAGGTCTCCCGTCAGCCTTCTCTTCTCCAGGCTGAACAAGCCCAACTCCCTCAGCCTGTCCTTGCAGTAGAGGGGCTCCATCCTTTGGATTAGCTTTGTGGCCTCCTCTGGACTCGCTCCAGCAACTCCATGTCTTTCCTGTACCAAATTGCCTGCAGTTCTTCAATGATCGATGCTGCATCAATTAATGATGGAGAAGAGAGGGACTGACGCTTGGGTAGAGAACCAGCTGCGGGGAGGGCCACAGAAGCAGCGATGGGCAAATCGTGGTGCTTCCTGCATACGGCTCCAACCAAGGAACAGGGACAACAGTTACAGCCACTCGAGGCAGGTTAGCGGATGTGCTCCCAGTACCTCGCAGTTCCTTCAGCCAGTTTATAAGCAAGGAAAGAAGAGTGGGAGAAGGAGCACTGACTGGGAATGGCAGCAAGTTGTGCCACAGGAGGTTCAGGTTGGAGATCAGGAGAAATTACTCCTCGGAAAGGGTGGTCGGGCCTTGGAACGGGTTGCCCAGGGAGGGGGGAGTCCCCGTCCCTGGGGGTGTTTAAGGAAAGGTTGGATGTGGCACTTAGGGACATGGTTTGGTGGGGAATGGGTGGTGAGTGGACGGTTGGAATGGACGATCCTGGAGGTCTCTGCCAACCTCAGCGATTCCATGATTCTATGACCTCGTGCTGACTGCACGAAGCAGTAAACGAGCTGTTTGGCAGCAGCTCCGCAAGGGAGCCGGGACAGCCACGCAGTGACAGACAGATGAATGGAAGGACCCCCCACCTCTGCCCCAAGATAAACTGCTGCTGCTCATGAATTAAAACCTCGAGCCACTGCTTGGAGCAAACAAAATTTCTGAATCTTGGACCGTGTGAAGCTCTTTTAATTTCAGATATTAAGTCAAGAACACTGTAAGCATCAATGATGCTTTATCCCATTCAAGCCTAAAGAGTCAACATCTGCTCAGAGGCTGGTTTTGTCCCCTGGGTATACTGCTAGTTTTAGGGAAATTAATATTGTAGCTGTCTGGAGAACAGAACACTTACAGTCTGTCAAGGGAATATTGTTTAATTCCAGCTAATGCGTTGGGTTGGGTTGGTGTTTTTTCATGTTAACATGGTGTTAAATGGTTGGGTCATGCAGATTGGCTGCCTAAAATGTATCTCAGTACAGTATCAAGATCCCACATAGATCCTCTCCACTATATGCCATTACATCAAAATCAGCTTGTTCAAGTTACTGCTGGGAAGATGACCACAATGCAGTCAAGGGAAAAACTGAGGAGGAGAAGACAATTATGTGACTTCACTGATGATGTCACTTAACTCTTTCAAATGACAGTGAAAACAAGCTACGGATTGTCACTTCAGCCACAGGGTAAACAATCTCATACTTTGGATGCTGAAACCTTCTGAAAGGATAAGAAACCAATTATTGTCCATAGACATTAACCTTCCAAGGTAATCGGCCTTTGAAGGAGAACCCGATTTTGTAGTCAGAGCTGGTTCTAACAACACACGTGGGACATAGCGTATCACCTTCTTTTCAATCTCCACATTTTGGAAGAGGGAGGAATAACGCTTCCTCACCCGGTCTCCTGTGTCCAGCCCTGCAAACACACAAACTGAACTTCCCAAACAGCATATCCATGCTGTCACAAGGAAAAAGCAAGGGCGTGTTTATAAAACCGCATTCGGTAGCTCAGCTAGAGACAAAAACCTTGGGAACACAAAGCCGTTTAACAAGCGTGATTTCAAGGGTACTGGGATTCAGGCGTTGCTGCTGCCTCTTCCAGAGTACTTCCAACGAGAATGGCATCAAAGTTTCAAAACTTCCCCAGTTTCAGGAAAGGAAACCATTTCTATGTATCCTCATTTCTCACAAAAGACGGTGGATTAACGCAGATATTATTAGCAGTTACCACTTGGCAATCAAAACTAACTTCAGATTATGTTAAAAAACATTAATCTAATTCTTCAAATGTCTGACTGTAGCTATTTCCTGGCAGCGACTGCGGCAATCATTACATACACATTTACAGTAAGTCTGTGCCTGCTCTAGTCCTAATCTAAAACTGATGGGCAGAATTATTTTTAGATTAACCTTGGTATTTTGCTAAAAGGAATGCAAATGTCATTGCTAAAGGAGAAAAGGAAAAAAAGAGAGAGACAGAAATAACAACTCGGTGGAAAATTAAAGCACAGGGTTGACTATGACCCCAGCAATTAGCCATACACAGGTAATTGATCTTTTGTTGCCTGGGTTCTAATGTCAGCAAAGTGACGTGTTTGACTCTCCCATAATGAAGCCTTAATGCGGGTTCCAGCAGCCCAGATCGGAATCACCAGGGCAGACATTTAAAGCAAACTGCGTTTTCTTTATCTAGATTTTAAATCTACTACCAGAGTACCAGTATTTTAATTACTTCCTTCCTCCCTTCCACCCAGATACCTTACTTGCTACATAGAACCGCAGAACCCCCCGAGCTGGCAGGGCCCCCCCAGGCCCACCAGCCCAACCCCTGGCCCCACACAGGCCCAGCCCCATCACAGCAGATGGCTGAGAGCGTTGGCCAGACGCTGCTTGAACTCAGCCCAGCTCGGGGCGGTGACCACTGCCCTGGGGAGCCTGTGCCAGGGCCCCACCACCCTCTGGGGGAACAACCTTCTCCTCATCCCCACCCTAACCCTCCCCTGGGGCAGCTCCAGGCCCTTCCCTGGGGTTCTGGCGCTGGGCCCCAGAGGGAGGAGATCAGCGCCTGCCCCTTGGCTCCCCCTCGGGAGGAAGCTGGAGGCCCCATGAGCTCTGCCCTCAGCCTCCTCTTCTCCAGGCTGAACCAGCCCAGGGCCTTCAGCCTCTCCTCACACGCCTGCCCCTCCAGACCCTTCCCCACCTTTGTTCCCTCCTCTGGACACTCCCCAACAGTTTTATGCCCTTTTTGTGCTGTGGCGCCCAAACCTGCCCCCAGCACTGGAGGTGAGGCCGCCCCAGCGCAGGGCAGAGTGGGACCATCCCGTCCCTGGCCCGGCTGGCCATGCCGGGCTTGGTGCCCCCCAGGACACGGATGCCCTTCCTGGCAGCCCGGGCACACTGTTGGCTCATGTCCCACTTGCTGTCAACCAAGACCCCCCCAGTCCCTCCCAGCACGGCTGCTCTCCAGCGTCCCAGCCCCCAGTCTGTCTGTACAGCCAGGGCTGCCCCTGCCCGGGGCAGGATCCGGCACTTGGTCTTGTTAAACTTCATGCAGTTGGTGGTAGGTCTCTGATCTGTCCAGGTCTCTGCAAGGCCTCTCCACCCTCAAGGGAATCAACAGCTCTTCCCAATATGGTGTCATCTGCAAACCTGCTTACGACACCATCCAGGTCGTTTACAAAAACACTACAAAGAGCTGGCCCTACATGATAAGTATTTACTTCCAGTTCCAGCACAGCAGCAACCAAGTTCATTTTGCTGCCACAAGGGAAGCTGGCAACAGCAAATCCCTACCCCAGGTTGTTGTGAATAGTCAGATTCCAGGACCAGGCCAGGATGTAGATACGCATTCATAATCTCATGGCTTCATTAGTTTTTTTTCCCCTTGTCTTGCTCCTCACATGACTGATGGACTAGATCCCCCCATTGCTTTCTGTCTTCTGTGATCATTTACACCGGTCCAAGAGGATTCGAATGCATTTTGCTCACATTCACCTTGTTCTGCTTTATATAGCCAGGCACATCCCTGAAAATTCCCTTCTATCCTTCTTTTTTAAGCGTCTGTAAGCAGCCGCAGAAGTACCCAGCTGTTTCATACGGATTCAGACAGATAAATCAGTGCATTAACTTGAAGCTAGTTACTCTGCTACAAGCTAAAGCTATCACACAAGTCACACCAGTCACATCCAAAACCAAGCGAAATTCAGTCTCTGAACCAACCTGACCTAACTTTGCAGCTTCTTTGTGCCGAGTGTGGGACTGGAGACCTGCACGTGTCCCTTCCCACCTGAACCACCCTGTGATTCTCCGCTGAGCGTGCTCTGAGGCACCTGATAACCTTTGAATTGTGAAAAAAAAGCTCGAGTCTTGCATTAGCATTCTCTGCTCACCACCATTCCACCCCCAGGTTTCACCATAAACCCCAAAACAAACATTTTTTCCCTTAATTTAAAATGCCTCTTTTTTTCCAAGGGAAATCTAATAAAAAACATGCTTCATTGACAGCACAGACTACTCTGGTGCGTAAACAATGGAGATTCTTGTGTGAAAGTCAATTTTCTCTGGCTTCTAGGAATTCCACAGGGATAAAATTAGAAAGACCTATACGCTGCCTAAGACTTGTACTTGGTGAGATGAATTCTGAAGTCAGTGTTAGTAACAGCCACCACAGAACTGGAACCACAGCCGTTTCCCAGTGCTCCCCTTCCTCTATGGAGGATGGATCTGCTCTCAGAGACGGTGTTGGAAAAACTTAAATGATTATAAAACCAACACCTGAGTGCCAGCCGTCAGCCACGCTGCTGCCCGAGCCCAACGATGGAGCCTGAGAGCATAATCCACGATTATAAGACCAGCTTTGAACGTGCAAATGAAATGACCAGCCTTCCTCTTCATTGCTCCCCGTTTTGATTTACATCAACACTGTGTAAGTGAACGCTGGGCACGCTACAGTACTTTGCTTTTTCATGGCACTGAACGAGCAGCAACGCTCTGCTCTTGCTGTTGCAACTGAGGACAGCCACAACGCTTTGAAACGACGGTTGTGCTCTGCGCATTTCCCCCTCTTTTCACCCTTTTACTTCGGTTTCTGCCTGTTTCCTCTGTTCTTTTTCCCCCTTATCGCTGTCTGTATAGGACATTATATCCCTCTCCCTTCTCCTCTGAGTCAGCTCCTCAACAAACCTCCATCAGCTGCATTTTGGAGCTTGTTAGTTCAGGTGAGACCTCCTTTCCAGCTGGTGTAAATCTGGTTTTGCCAGCTTCACTGGAGCAACGTTGATTTACATGGGCTCATCTGGCTGTGTATATTGAAGTGTATACTTATCCAGCAAAATCTGTCCGTGGTGCTTTCGACCTCCCAGTCCTTATTCACTCAAACTCAGTTGGCTCTTTCAAGTTGGCAACAGCGCTCGTCTCCCTTCTGTGTTGTGTCTCTTGTAAATGAACCAGTTGGAAAGCGCACCATCCGCTGTGCAGAAAGATTACAGTCCGAGGTTATATATCACAGTGCGGCGGGTGCTGAAGGCTTCGGGATGCAGGATCAGACCAGTTGGCAACAACAGATATCTCGGAAGCCCGGTTAAAGCACGGCAAGAGTATTTGTGTTGTGAGAGAAGTGCTGGACAGAGACACAGAAATAAGCTTTCACATATAGCTCTACATATAGGGACAGGGATGAGACAGCCACATGCAGAGGTTTCTAATTAATGTTTTTAATCTCCGGTCTCCAGCTCTGAATTCTCTTCCCCTTCCTTAATCCTCCAAAACTTGGAAATTGCTGCAGCTCTCTGCAAATTTTAGCAAAGAAATTCTCCTGGATCTAGATATAAAGATTCCAGCCATTTCTCTGGCAAGTAGGAAGAGGGCCCACAGCCCAGACATGGCACCTGTGGATCCATAAGCCATAAACTCTCTCTCTTGCCCCATTAAGGCATCTCCTCTATCCATGTGCAGGAAGTTTACTGCAAACAGCAGACCAAAGGAATAACCACAGGAGTATCCACAATCATTTAAACTTCATTTGCTGCGGTGGCATAAAAGTGCCTGCTCCCATCTTCAGCAAGACATCTTCTCCGCTAACACAAAGCGGGCACGTCTCGTAACCTCTAAGCTGTGCAAATTTAGCCAGCCAAGGAATTGCCCCCTTGAGTCCTGACGTCGAGGTCTTCTCTAGTCCAGCTCTTTCTTATTTCACAGAAGTGGGTACCACATTACCCACAGGGGTTCCACAAGTGCTTTTCTTTCAGGTATTGTGCTTGACCTACGTAAGCTACATTTGATCTACATCTGAATTTGTTTTCCTGTGCAGAAGGCTAGATCTCTTCCCCAGCTCATTTCATAATTTTGAATCCTAATTCACCCCCATCCTCTGGGAAGAATGCATTTTTTGCAATACCTATGTTGTAACTTTCTAGAGCACATGCTTCTAATTTGAGCATTATTTTCCAAAGCTCCTAGCACTTAACCACAAAAGTTCTTCATTTATTTTCCTTTTTATCCTCCATTTAATCCATCCTCTTATTTTATGTCTTGGATCTTCTTTATATCTTACACTACAGCCTCTAGTATAAAAGCTTTTTGTTTTAACTAAGTACTTAAACCCCACAGCGAAGTATAAAAATTATACAGGGCAATTTAGACAGCACTACCCTTTCCTCTCCTCGTTTACTTCCCATTTTTCACCCCCTCCTAATCCCAAAGCAGAAGAGAAACTTCTGAAGAGCTCTACCAGTTCTAAAGCAGCATTTGAAGGGGGGAAAAACTGACCAGAATCTAGTTGCTGCCACTAATTTTCTGAGTGACTTTGGCTAAGTCATCTTCCCCGCGCCTCAGGGTCCACTGGGAATGGGAATGCTTTGTCCTTGTCAGTCTAAATATACTGCCTTGGGCGGTAAAGATCCTTAGGCAAAATATTTTTTATTCCTCCAAGTTACGAGGCCCCTCTAACAGCAGGTGTAGAGTAGGAGCTGCCAGCATGGATAACGTGTGATGAGGTGGATCTCTCTGGCCTGAGCAGAACAGACTATAGCGCATTTTGAGAGGTGAGGTTACAGAAACCTTGCAGTACGAGCACCACGCTGGCTGTACCAACTCTGCAGCAGAGTTTAAAGCAGAGCAGGATCCCAGGACAGATGCGCAGAGAAGAGGGAAAGCCAGAGGAACCATGAGCCAAAGCGTCCCCCGTCTACCGAGATACGATGGGGAACCAGAAGCTTCTCTCTCTGTCCCTCCCTTCCTCACCCGTTGCACTGCAAACAGCTGAGCTTCCCAGGACCAACCCACCCCTTGTGACACAAGAATGGAGACCCCATTTCTGGACGCAAGCTGCAGAAAAGTGGAGTCCCTCAGGGGTCGGTGCTCGGACCGGTGCTGTTCAATATTTTCATCAACGACCTTGATGAGGGAACGGAGTGTACCCTCAGTAGTTTTGCTGATGACACAAAACTGGGAGGAGTGGCTGACACACCAGAGGGATGTGCTGCCATTCAGCGGGACCTAGATAGGCTGGAGAGCTGGGTGGGGAGGAACCTGATGAGATTCAATAAGGGCAAGGATAAGGTCTTGCACCTGGGAAAGAAGAATCCCATGTGCCAGTACAGGTTGGGGACTGAGCTGCTGGAGAGCAGTGTAGGGGAAAGGGACCTGGGGGTCCTGGTGGACGGGGGAATGACCATGAGCCAGCAATGTGCCCTGGTGGCCAGGAAGGCCAACGGCATCCTGGGGTGCATTAGAAGGGCTGTGGTCAGTAGGTTGAGGGAGGTCCTCCTCCCCCTCTATTCTGCATTGGTGAGGCTGTATCTGGAATATTGCGTCCAGTTCTGGGCCCCTCAGCTTAAGAAGGACAGGGAACTGCTAGAGAGAGTCCAGTGCAGAGCCACTAAGATGACCAAGGGAGTGGAACATCTCCCTTATGAGGAAAGGCTGAGGGAGCTGGGTCTCTTTAGCTTGGAGAAGAGGAGGCTGAGGGGTGACCTCATCAATGTTTATAAATATGTTAAGGGTGAGTGTCGGGAAGATGGAGCCAGGCTCTTCTCGGTGTCGTTAAGCGATAGGACAAGGGGCAACGGGTCCAAGCTGGAGCATAGGAGGTTCTGAGTTAACATGAGGAAAAACGTTTTCACTGTGAGGGTGACAGAGCACTGGAACAGGCTGCCCAGAGAGGTTGTGGAGTCTCCTTCTCTGGAGACATTCAAAACCCAACTGGACACATTCCTGAGTGATGTGCTCTAGGTGGTCCTGCCTTGGCAGGGGGGTTGGACTAGATATCTTTCGAGGTCCCTTCCAACCTCTACAATTCTGTGTGATTCTGTGTAAAAACTCCCATGGCCAGCAGCTCTGCCAGCACCCGCGAACGCCACCGCTCAGACTCGGCCCATTGCTTTCCCTCTGTAACTACATCTCAAATCTCTTCTTCAGCTGTGACCAGTTCAGGGCCAATTCCTGAGCTATTGAAGACTACAGGCAATTTGCCACCAACCAGAAGTTGGCTTCAATATCCTTTACCATCCATACTGCTGACACTGGGGACGTTAAATGAAAAATTGGCAGTTTGTTTGGAAGCTGGGCCAGACTGTCTCTCTGTGGGGCACTTGCTTAAAGGGGAGCAGCAAGCACAGGGTTTTACTTCAGCTGTCCCAAAGCAATTTCTATCTGTACTGAATTATGGAGCAATTTCTACCTTCTTCACGCAAGGGTTTGGTGATTAGGGACGAAGCAGGACAGAAGCTCTGGTTGTAGACTGCTTCACATGGCGCTCTAGTGCCCAGGAAGCATGGAGTGACGATACAAGAGTGTGTAATACCCCAATGTTTTAGGTTCACTGCGCTGTCCGATATCTAGGGGTATCTGGGCCAGTCCTACGGTTAGTACACTAGGAGAATACCTAGTCAATCCCAACGCAGAGAGGGGACTGAGCCTGTTCTCTTGCTCTAGCGCATGGAAGACTGCAGAGTTTCAGAAGGGCAATAAAATGGTTATTTCCAGCCTGGACGCACCTTGCTAATCCTTACGCTGGGAAAAAAGCCTGCGCGGCTACAACGCGGCTCCCCAACCGAACACGTCTTGTGTGACCATGGCTCTACAGGGTTAGTACAAAATTAATTCTGGTCATATTTTGCCTTCAGGGGACAGGGCGTTCTCCTTTCCGTGCACTTCCACAACAGTGCAAGTGTTCGCTTTTTCTTTGGGGGGAGGGGGGGTGAAAAACGGCAAACAAAAACCAGAACAATAAAGCAAATGACTTAGAGCATACTTTAGCTGGCTTCAAATAACAAACATGACCCCATTCGTATGAATACAATTCCCTCTCCAAGTTTGTAAGTATTTCCCTGGTATGTAAATCATAACAAGATGGAGACTCCTGGACCTGTAGATTTACGATGAAACCTGCGTTCAGCTGCTCCGCAGTTTAAGAGGTGATTTCAGCCCGGGCGCTCGCCCTGCCTGTAGCTTTCGGCTGAGGTGGCTGTGCGTAACCAGCCTTTTAAGAGGCACGGGCCAGAAGGTAACATTTCCCTGAAGCTTTCTGGTACAAAACAGTTGTTTGGACAAATCAACGAACAGCCTGGCCAAAAGGTTCTCAGATCCCTCCTCCTCTTACACAAGCTCTTTCTTTTAAAGCTTGTCACTTTATCTGTTGTCATAGTAAAGACTCCAAGTTACAAGCTCTGAGTCAGACAGCTTATTAATAACAAGTGAAGGACAGCACAGCACAGATTTCGTTAGGCAGACTTCATTTAGCAAACAAAGTAGGATGCCAAGGTCCCAGAGGGAGAAGACAGTATCCCCCCTCCAGCACCACAGGCAAGCTCAGATCAGGCCGGAGCCACATCTGACTCCGGCGAGCACGGGAACAGACGTTACGTTGGTGTAGATGGCCCTATGCTCAGGCTGGAAATTATCTGCAGACCAACCCTAACTGGTGCTGCTGTGCTGTCAACCACAGCACAGAAGAGCTTTGAGTAGGGAGATGCCACCCGAAAGCAAAATAAACTGCTCGCTCTGACTTTGGGAAAAAAAAAAATGTCCAATCAAACCACACAAAAGTCTAAATACACCTTTTCCTTCCTCACAGCCAGAGGGGACGGCTTCTGGGACTCCAGGCACGAGAGATTAACTACACAGAGTTTACTCCAGGCTAGGGCTACAAACAGCACCAGTATAATGATGTGATCCTGCCCCTCTACTCCACCCTGGTGAGACCCCACCTGTGTCCTGTTCTGGGCTCCCCAGCTCCAGAAAGACACGGATCTCCCCGGGAGAGTCCAGCGGAGGGCAACATAGATGGTAAGAGGCCTGGAGCATCTTCCCTAGGAGGAGAGGCTGAGAGACGGGTCTCTTCATCCTGGAGGAGAGAAGGCTGAGAGGGGATCGGATCAGTGTTCATAAATATCTAAACTGTGGGGGGCAACTGGACGAGGCACACACACACACACACACACACAGAGCAAACACACTGCGCACAGCACACACACA
>VWZZ01008057.1:133520-152352 GCA_013399095.1 Psophia crepitans
ACGGAGCTGCTGGAGCGAGGCCAGAGGAGGCCCCGGAGATGCTGCGAGGGCTGGAGCCCCTCTGCTCTGGAGCCAGGCTGAGGGAGCTGGGCTTGTCCAGCCTGGAGCAGAGAAGGCTGCGGGGAGCCCTTGGAGCCCCTCCCAGTGCCTGCAGGGGCTGCAGGAAAGCTGGAGAGGGGCTGGTTGCAGGGCAGGGGGGGCCAGGCCAAGGGGAAGGGCCTGAAGCTGCAGGAGGGGAGCTGGAGCTGAGCTGGGAGGCAGCAATCCTTCCCTGGGAGGGTGCTGAGGCCCTGGCACAGGGTGCCCCGAGAAGCTGTGGCTGCCCCTGGCTCCCTGGCAGTGCCCAAGGCCAGGTTGGATGGGGCTTTGGGCAGCCTGGGCTGGTGGGGGGTGTCCCTGCAGGGACACTGGCAGGGGATTGGGAACCAGATGATCCTTGTGGTTCCTTCCAACCCAAACCAGTCTGGGATTCCATGATTCTATCATCTGCAGGTGGTTTTTCTGCCCTAACCAGCATCAAAGAGCAGAGGATCTCACTCCAGAGGTTTTCCTGCTTTGTTTATGAGTAAACTGCCATATATTTACCATCCAAATGTCACCACAAGCTCAAGGTTTTCTCACACACATCACAGAAAAGCTTTTGTTTAAATTTCACAGCTATTTATGGAGATACTGGACACAGACAGCACTTTGCATTATGCATTAGACTAAGAAGAGGGCTATCCTTTCCTCAGGATGAAGGTGGGTTGCCAGAGTACAGGATTATATAGAATTATACAGTGACACCAACAAAAAGCAGATTATGTGAGATTAAAAGGAGGTGATTAGCCCTGGGCTCTTCCCCCGCCCCTGTATGTTCTTGCATGGTCAAAGAATAACGGCACACAAAAGTAAAAACTTAATTCAACTTGGAAGCGCTCCCTTGAAGCAGCAGTGTCCTCTGAGCTCTGGTTTGAACCAGACACTGCTGCACGAGCTGTCTCCCACATCAAACTCCTTCTCTTAGCTGTAATCAAAAAACCTTCAAAAAGTAAAAACCAGAGACTCTGACAGCGCTGTACCTGGTTTTCACAGAAAGAAATGGGTACTCAAATGGGTACTTATTCATGCCCCTATTGGCCTCACCTTAGAATCTTCTGTAAAATTGGTGCCTTTAACATGAATAAACAACTTTTTCTCTTCAAATTTTTACTCTATTCTATAGCTGATAAAAGTCCTTCAAAGTTACAGCGGTTATTCAGTAGAACGCTTGGGCAATTGCATCCCCCAACGTTTTATTCCTGAAATCTCGCAAGGTTTCTTTGTCCGGAATTTTGGTTTACTACTTCATGGCATTAATGAGTTTGAAAATATTGCAAAAATCAGCCTTTCCTGGGGCATTCTGGCACTTTCTGCACAGAAGTGACCACGGCCAGGATGCTCAGAAGAAAATAAAAAATTTAAAAGATGTTTCCCTGAAGTTTTACGAAATGTTAAAAAAAAAAAAAAAAAAGTCTGGCTCTGGCTTAGTACCTTAGCAAGCATCCAAGGGTACCGTGCCCTTCCCAAATTTTTACGACTGAAAATAAAAAGAGCAAAAAAAAAACCACCCCAGAACATTAATTTTCCTAGGCACCAGATCAGAGCTCAAAAATATCTACCAGACTTATTTTAAGAAAGGAACTTGGGAATGTTTAACTAAACCCACTAGAGAAATTGCCACACACACAAAAGCAGCGATTACACGGGGTATTGACTTAAAGATTTTGTAATCTCCGTGCCTGTGCACGTTCTCCTCCTTTCTTATCTACACGCAGACACACAAATCAAGACTCTAACTGCGAACGTAACGAAGACTCGGGTGAGGGGCCGCTCGTCCAGCAGAATTTAAGGTGTTTTGGGGTTGGTTATTTTTGAAATATTTCTTCTGGCTTTTGTGCAGGAGTCAAAGCCCACCGTTCTACACGTGAAGCCTGCAATACCAAGATGAGGAAAACAGAGGCTGCACGTGGAAGAGGAGTTCTGGATGTCCATCCCTGGCAGGATGAAGCCATTAAGTGGCTCAGTTTAGGGACAGCAGTGCCTGGAGCTGCTGGCCCGTGGGGACCAGGTATAACTCTCGTGCAGAATGCACAAGTCCTTGCCCATTACTTCTTTAAAGCGGGGCAAGATTAAAGCCGTCACCCCATTTGAATGGAGGTGAGGCAGCGGAGAAGGAACTGCTGAGGTCTTCTCTCTCATGTCTGCTGACACTTTTATGCCTGTATCTGAATGGTATTAGTAAACAGCAAAGTATCTCTGCCACTATTTGCTAACCTAAGCAATTGCTAACAGCACATTAATACAGCGCAGGCATTTGGGACATCTTTACTGATGCTGTCAGTCCTGTCAGAGCCTCGAATAAATGAGGTGAGGAAGAGTGGCAGGTTATAAAAAGTCAACCAAAGCCAAGACCATGACAAGAGCCACACTATGGCAACTGCCTCTCAGCACTAACCCGGGAGCCGCTGCCATGGTGCACACTAAATATTCCACAGCGGGCCGGTGAGCTGCGCTAAGCCGGACTGCACGTTGCTGCTCTTTGCCTTCTTCTCTGCGCGACATTTTACTATCTGTTCTTGAAAAACAGTTTTCATTGTTTTCTCAGGATTAAAACAGCAACAATAACAGGGAAGTGTGGATTAGCAGCTCAAAAACCTATTAGCCCAGCTAATAAGTGCATGGCATTCTGTAAAATTGACTAACTTCCAATTAAATGCATTTGGAAGTTTGTTTTACTTCATTTAAGCTTCAGAATTTTACCTTTTGCAGGTAATAATTTGAAAGGACCTTTTCTATTTAATGTAGCTGTGTACGTTTGGGTTGGCACTCAGTAAACGTACTCTTTAAACAGGATGGTTAAAAACTTCTCCTGTACAAATGTAATTTTAAAGCAGCCTTTACTTTGCCTCCAATTAAAATACTCAAACGGGCCAAAAGTCACACGGAAACCAGGAAAAGGTGGTAAATAAGTTTTGGCTGAATAATATCAATTAAAGCCTGGCTGTGGTCCAGCTTAGAAAGAAAAATAAACGCAAGTCAGTAAATTTTGAATGAGCCAACAGTTACGTACCAAGCATGGACACGTTAGGACAACGGACCAACCTGCTGCCTCTGTTTGGGGGTGAGGCTGTGGAGAGTGAACACAAGAGCCAGCCACCCAAAGTGTCCTTCACAGGGCTGGCTCCTGTCTCTCGTAGCCCTCCCGTATCTCGTCTCTTGGCAGTTGTAAAGCAATGACCTACCTGCTCTATAGCAGGTACGGTTTTTCTTCCCGATATCTGCTTCCTTCATTGTGAAAGCTGGAGAGAGGCTGGTTCCAGGGCAGGGAGTGATAGTTCAAGGGGGAATGGGTTTAACCTGAAAGAGGGCAGGTTTAGATTAGATGTTAGGAGGAAATCCTTCCCTGGGAGGGTGCTGAGGCCCTGGCACAGGGTGCCCCGAGAAGCTGTGGCTGCCCCTGGCTCCCTGGCAGTGCCCAAGGCCAGGTTGGATGGGGCTTTGGGCACCCTGGGCTGGTGGGGGTGTCCCTGCCCAGGGCAGGGGGTGGGAATTAGATGGGCTTTAAGGCCTCCCACCCCGTGATTCTATGGTCTCCCCCTCACCAGTTTATCCTACTTAGTGGGTAAAATCCTGATGCAGGATAATATACCTGCAGTAAGCAGCATGCCTTAGAGCAGGACGGAACCAGAAGGCACTCTCTGCATGGGAATCACAGCCAGTTCCCTATCATATGACCTGATGGGGCAGGTACATACCTGGGACAGACGAAACTTGAGAGGTCTGGTGTTTGTCTCGTAGTCTCACTATTTTTTTCTGGCTGATTCGGATCTGGAAATATTCCACCATACGGCCGCAGGCTTATCTGATCAAAGACAACAGTGCGTGGAGTGAGTAAACAGCCACACTGGGCCTTGCCTTTGTTCCTTCTCCTCCGTGCTCAGTGCCCGTCCTCACAGGGCATGCGGAGGGCGGCAGGAGAAACACGATCCACATGAAATGAGTTTCTGATCACAAGATGAGGGGAGCTGGTAGGCAGGGATCCCTTTTTATGGAATTGTATTTTCGGTCTGGGAACTCTCAGAACTGACCCCTCTGTGACCAAATGACTGAATTCTGCTCATTTACACCTGGTCAAGGACTATTTACAATTTTTGAAATTTTTTTTTTTTTTTTACTTTAGAAATGGCTTACTCTGAGCTGCTCAGAAGCAACACAGCATCATTAGCGGAGGCTCTAGGCTACTTCACTGCAGAGAAGACTGAGACTTAGAAGATCTGAAATCGGTTCTTGATGCCACTACAGCCCTCCTGCGAGACCTTGAGTCCTTAGTCCCAAACTCTCCAAAGTACTACACCTGTAAAGCAGGATTAAATCCATGCTCTAACTCACCCTTCATCTCTTGATGGCTTGCAGCCTCTTCGGAAAAGGGAATGGCTCAGATCAGGACTGGCAATCCCGAGCACACAAAACCAGCAGCCAGGCCTAAAAAAATAACAGAGAGACCAGGAGATTAAAAAAAAATAATAACGCGTTTGGAGTTCTTTTTATTTGCTTTCAGAGCTTTACATTGCTCAGGTTCATGTTTTCAAGCATTTTCAAGAAGAAAACTGCTTTCTTTTCCATTAAAATAATAATACTAATAACTGAAAGCTGAGACTGCAAACGATTCACGTGACTCCAGGGGCCAAGATTTTAGGGAAAGCAATAACTGTACTGAGACTCATCATAAAACCACGTGAGTTGGCAGCACCCCGTGCCTCATGGCCACCAGGATGAGGCCCTAGTAAACAGAGCCATTTACAGAGCCATTTACAGGCAGGCTCTTAAAAGTGGCTCTCCCTTCTCAAAAGATGCACCTTTTTGTATCACAGAGGGCGTCTGTCACTGTCCTCACCTCCTGTACTGCATATACAGTGAGGAGCAATGGTTTACAGTCCCCAGCTGGCTGGTCCCCCTAGTTTGCCACAGTTCCAGTGGAGTCATCCCAGCCTAAATACCACTGAAAGCCACATTTGCCCGTTCAGTGCCAGGACTGGAAGCAACACCCTTCACACATCCCACTAGAAATGCAAAGGGACCGAACACAAAACCCCCAGCTTAGTACAGCACTTCGAATACATCATTAACACGCTCAGCCCGACGAAAAGGCCCGACAACAAGCTCTGCAGTGTGCCGAGCAGTGTGGGGACGGTAAGGAGGCACTGTGAGTGCAAAGGCAGAACAGACACCCAGCTGTAAGGAAACCGTAGGTCAATCCGTCAGTCCATCCTGTCACGCTGACTAGGCGCTGCCTGTCGTCCGTCACACCAGTTAAGCACTTTCAAGGCCTACTGAATGAAGACAACATGAGAAGTAACTGAAACATGCTCAAGTGTTGCAATTCCTGCAGCCAAAGTAGCCACAGATGCTTTTTTTTTCCCCTCACATCAGACCTATATGAAAAACCAGATGACCAACATCCTGCCCTGGAGGCAAACACTGGCCATGTTCTCCCTCAAGGCGATGGCTCACTGCGAGCTCGGTTCCGTACAAAACCAAAGATCTACGTCTGCTCCAGAAGGTCACCACCAGACTGGACGGACACTTGCAGCAAATATTAATCGCATTGTCAAAGTGCTTTAAGACCTGCTCATGAAAAGCATTCTATAAAAGCTAGGTATTATTAGGCTGTTGAGGCCCAATTCTTACGACTAAGAAGGAGGTGTAAGAGGGCCTTAACTGCACTTACACCTGCTCAGTGGCCCTCTGATCTTGAAAGGAGAGTGTCAAAGAATACCTGGGGCTGCTCACGACATATCTGTTGCTTCAGAGACAGGCTTAAAAGAAGATTAGTATCATAGAGTCGCAGACTGGTTTGAGTTGGAAGGGACCACAAGGATCATCTAGCTCCCACCCCCTGCCATGGGCAGGGACACCCCCCACCAGCCCAGGGTGCCCAAAGCCCCATCCAACCTGGCCTTGGGTACTGCCAGGGAGCCAGGGGCAGCCACAGCTTCTCGGGGCACCCTGTGCCAGGGCCTCAGCACCCTCCCAGGGAAGGATTGCTGCCTAATGTCCAATCTAAATCCCCCCTCTGTTAGTTTATACCCATCCCCCTTGCCCTGTCGCTGCACTCCCTGATAACCAGCCCCTCGCCAGCTTTCCTGTAGGGCCCCTTTAGGTACTAGAAGGCCGCAATGAGGTCTCCCCGCAGCCTTCTCTGCTCCAGGCTGGACAAGCCCAGCTCCCTCAGCCTGTCTCCAGAGCAGAGGGGCTCCAGCCCTCGCAGCATCTCCGGGGCCTCCTCTGGACTCGCTCCAGCAGCTCCGTGTCCTTCCTGCCCTGGGGCCCCCCGAGCTGGAGGCAGCACTGCAGGGGGGTCTCAGCAGAGCGGGGCAGAGGGGCAGAATCCCCTCCCTGGCCCTGCTGGCCGCACCGTTTGTGCTGCAGCCCAGGACACGGGGGGCTTTCTGGGCTGCCAGTGCACACTGCCGGCTCATGGTGAGCTTCTCACCCACCAGTAAAGCCACAGACAGTTATGGAAGGCTGCGATTGAGAGGGAGAGGGGAGAATTTCTCCTCGCCTTAGTGGTTAGAGACCATCCCTGAGCAGCCAGCCTTTCCCAAGGCTCCAGGGGGAACTGAGGGAGTAGCACAAAGCCACTGCTGTCGTTCTCCTGGGTTCTGACTCGCAAGTAGCTGGAAGTAAAGGGAGGAAGTGGTTAACACAGAAAACAGAAGGCAAACATCACTTTGGGATACGCTCACCACAGCAAGCACTTCCACAAGGAAGTCAGCAGAAGATGGCACACAGCTTAGCTGGTGGCAGCTCCTTCTCGCCACCCGCCCTTCACAGTGGTCTTAGGAGCAGGTACGAGCAGGTTACTGCAAGGCAACCTGCAGCTCGCCCCCTCCCCAGCCACCCCCGCACCCCACCTTCATCTCAGCGTGGAAGAACGTGCACGTCGCTGCAGGTCGAGATGTCTCTCCCTGCACAAGAAAGCGGGCTGTGGGGTCACTGAGAGTACCCGCCATGCACGTCTTTCTGCACAGCTCTTCTTCTGGTTTGAAGCTACCCTGCACACGTGTGGAGCGGGTACATGCCTAACTGCTCACTGCTCTGTTGCTGAGATCGTGGAGAGCAGGAGAATTTCAGAGAGGTCATTAACGTGTTTGGGTTTTACTGCTCTGTACCTTTCAAAGATGTTTCTCATACCCATCAGGAGAATATAAAGTCCGCATGCTGGAGGTCAGAGCAGTCTGAAGGTGTTTTGGGGGAGCTCTGTGACAGGATGAAGGCCTTAAAAAGCGAAAGGCAGCTACTGAAAATGAGCAGCAAACCCCACACATCTTTCGAGGCAGCGGACTGGGCCAAGAAGAACTCGTAGGCTACAGACAGGGGAGCTGCAGTCGCTGTAAAAGCCCAGGCTATTTCTAGTGTATCATCTGTATCACAAAAGGATGTTGACTGGGGTAAAGAAAAAACCGCTGTGCTCGATGCAGCATCCTGACCTGGACACCACGGTACCTGCAGGGCTTGTTTTACTCAAGCAGAAGGCACCTTTACTCTGCTGGTCCAACGCACGGCTTGGCTGGTGGACAGCCCTGTCCACACTGGGAGCTCTTTGTCAGTAACTACATCAGGTTTCCTCCGCCAGGAAAAATCTCCTGCTGCAGAGGTAGCTCAGGTTGGACAGTTGCTTCTTTGTTCCTTTTCTTGCCTCAAGCGCAGAGGTAAGATGACTCAATAAAATGTTCTCTATGTGTGTGGGAAGCAATTGGAGTCCATCAGACTGGAGACACTACACCAGGTCATCCAGGTAAAATAGTTCTGCTTCCCCTTCCTTGTTTACCTGAAAAAAAAAGCTGCATGTCTTGCCAGCTCTCTCCAAATCCCCCGTGAGGGAAAGGAGCCGAGCTGAAAGGCCTGATTGTGGCAGAGCCGGCGGGACAGCAGGCAGGGCAGGCAGGGCAGGCAGGTGCAACCCTGGGCAACGCGGGGCTGAAGGAGGGAGAGGATGGGCAGAGCTGAGGTTCAGTTCACGGAGGTGCCTCCTCCCTCCTGAAACCCAGCTCTAAGAACCGAGCTGCTCTTCACCCTCGTGCTCAGCAAGCAGTGCCCCGGACGGACGCCAGCCAGCAGAGAGCTGTGCTAGATACCACGTCGCAGCACGCAGGATTCCCTCATCCCTTGGCAAAACCGAGCCAGACCTTAAGTACCACAAACATAAACAATACAACAAGCAGTGCGTTAAAAAAAAAAAGGGGGAAAGAGCCCAGTGGTTAATTCACAATGCCCTGCATTGTCACTCGCGCTGTACAGACGGGGAACATTAAACAGCTCGTACGTGTGCACACAATTGCACAACACGCGGCGCAGCCAGAAATGGGGTTGCATGTGGGTTTTGGAGAAGCATTAACCTTCAGAAAGTCACCTTAAATCATGTTAAGGAGTTATGAGAAGTTAGTGGTTCTTGAGAAATGTATCGACAGGCCCTGCACCTCCAATTAACTGCCCATTAATTGCACCAGATCGCTGCTGTGCACGCCACACCGCGCCGGTGTGGGAAAGCTAGGCAAGACGCAGCTAATGAAGAGGGATGCAGAAGGAAGATGACGTAACCATTTTTTTTTGCCCTATATTTTGAAGAAAAGGGAAGGAAAGAAGGAAGCAACATCTTTGTAACATACCGTATATGTCCATGATCTTCTCCAAGGCAAAAAGGGTGACCGAGATGTAAAAAGGTTGTAATGAGGTTTCATTAGTCAGAATCAGATGTCAGTCTGTGATCTGATACCAAAAATAACTCGGCTGGTGCTCAGTTAGTTTCAATCACAGTTCAGCTAAAAGCATTTTGCTTCATACCAAAGCCTAGCAATGCACACGGAGCCAAGAGCTGCACATAAGCTCAGGAGCAGGTAACGAACAGCAAGGAGGGAGGTAACGGTTCCACACACTCACATCAGGTCTAAAGCAGCCATCTGATCACATCCTTCAACAGAAACCCAGAAAATAAGGAGGACAAAACACTGAAGGCTAGCAGCTGAGGAAAAGAAGGATAATTCACTTTGGGAATGTGTGAGACAACAGAGGTCAGCACAAGAAAAAGTTTATATAAAGAGTAGGCTTTAGAGAGGAACTGTAGAGCTGGTCCAAGGGCACTGGAAGGCAATAGAAGGTCTTCTGTTGCCTTCAATGGGTTTTGGATCAGCGCTGGAAACGGAGGGGAAGGGCCTGGGGCTGGCACGTAGAGGCAGGCTGTGGGGAGACTGGGACGCAGCTGCGAACAGCCGGAGGAAGCAAACAGGAGCGTAGGGCTGGAACGCAGACGCAGAAGCCGCATGGTTTTGTTTGGATGTCAGAGAAAAATAACCTGCAGGCTGGCTTGGGTTGAAGCCTGGGGAAAAGAAAACGGAGGAAGGCGGAAGGCAGGTCAGCGTTCGAGCCGAACCACCAGACCCGTGGCTGGTCTGGCGGCGGCTGCGTGTGAAACCCCCCGGCCTTCCCCCGAACGCGCTCCCAGGAGGAACAGGGTGCGGACGCCGCTGCGGGGCAGAGCTGCTGCGCTGTTCGGTGACGCTGTCCCAGGGCGAGGTGGGGGAAAGCCGACGGGAACAAAGGGAGATGTGTGGAATAACAACACGGTATGTCTCAGCTGCGTATCTCCGTCCGCAGGAGGTAAGCGGGTGGCCTTACTGCTGGGGCTGAACGTGCAGCTAGTGAGGAGCAGGGGAAACAGTGCCTCTCTGGTTCACACACTCCAGAAAATTCCTGTGCCTAAACACCTTTGCAAACCTCGTTCAAAGTGAACTTCAGGACAAGGCAGTCGCAGAGAAGTGATTCAAACCCCGATTCTTCCTGAGCCCAGCCTAGTGTCCCAGGATGCAACTAACATTTTACTTGTCATGCACATTTTAATCTCACATGGGCAGGATTTGTGCAGATCCTCAGTGTCTGGGTAAATTTCAACCTTTTCTGCTTCTTTCTTTTAACTAATCAGATAGCAGGGGAGTTAAAAATACCGATATTCCAGTTATTAAATGTTGAGACAGACTTGTCATCCCATTTTGCACACACCCCCCCGTGAAAACTGCGCACTTAGCTGTTGCACAATTGTGACGGGGTTTCAAAGGGTCAGAAGCAGCTTCCCCGTCGGCTGGGACCTCGCAGATACCTCTTTGACCACCTCCGGGGGAAGGAGCTACAATCAGACCATTACGGAATCGCTGAACCAAGGGCAGAAACATCAAATGCTTCTCAAGTCACAAAAGGAAATTACATCCAATTCCCTTTCAAGTCTACCCAAGACCTTCACCGCATCACATTCCCTCCCGAACGCCAGCTCTTTGTTGGGATGTTGTGTCTGTTCATAAAGCAGCTCTCCTTTACAGACTGTTCCAAAGCGCAGCTTGTTAAGAACATTAGCTTAGGAGATCGGTGGGGTCAGTGTGTGGTTCTCAAGTGCGTCACGCAGAGAGAATGAGCCGAGATAAACGCTTGGAGAGCAGCCACTCATTTTTAAGACTAGTCGTTCACAGTTATTTTTCTTAATTATTTTGGTAAGGAAAAGAGGTAGACCAAGAATGCACTGCTTATTTCCATCAAATAGCATTTAAAATACCTCTCAGACTAAGCTTTATCATTACAGAACTAAAAAGACACCGACACAAATTAAAAACAAATTAAACCAAATTAAAACACAGCCCTTCTCTGATGCTGGCTGTGACTGAAACGAACACCTCGACCGGGGTATGTCCGAACCCTTCACAACAACGCTCCACGAGTTCTCTGCCTGCAGAGCTCTTTCATAACCTGGAATGGCAGCGCGGTTTGGTGGGGTATGAGACTTTTCTCACAGAAAGAGAGACGCCTCGCTCTGTCTCCAAGCTATCACGTCCCACAGAAGGTGCTCCCAAAGCGCACTGCTGTGCCGGCAGCATCAGGCTGCAGCTCCGTCCCGGGAAGGCTGGGCTCCCAAGGCACCACAGGAGAGAGCGGTCGTCGGTTGAGCACACTGCCACTAAAATGAGTCTCGTTATCGTAGCAGGTGGGGGATTAATATTGACCAGAGTTATGATAATGTTGCTGCAGAATTCCCAGGTCCAGGTCCTACAGTGGAAAAGAGGTTTGAGGGTAGTTATGGGTATAAACTAACAGAGGGGGGATTTAGATTGGACATTAGGCAGCAATCCTTCCCTGGGAGGGTGCTGAGGCCCTGGCACAGGGTGCCCTGAGAAGCTGTGGCTGCCCCTGGCTCCCTGGCAGTGCCCAAGGCCAGGTTGGATGGGGCTTTGGGCCCCCTGGGCTGGTGGGGGGTGTCCTTGCCCATGGCAGGGGGTGGGAACTAGATGATCCTTGTGGTCCCTTCCCACCCAAACCAGTCTGGGATTCTATCAGGACTCTGGCAGGCAGGTGCCCTTTTCCTCTCTCTCAGACCCTCCTCCTGCCACTAAATCCTGTTCCAGGGGCTCTCAAACACTTGCAGAGACCCTTCCAACCCCACATTACTCAGGAAGAACACAGTGTTTGCACTAGCACATCTCGGAGCAGGCTTAGAGGCCAGAGAACGTGCCTGGCCTACACCTCCTCCTGCGAAGGAGTGGTTTACATTTCCTATCTCCTGTAAAAACGTCCTGCTTCTGCCAGAGCAGAGCAGACCCTTCAACAGACCGGAAGAAAGGACTGGCAAAACGCAAATGCTGAAGGAAGACCCAAGAGGTAAATGGCAAAAACGCTGCCCAGAAGGTTCGTCTGTGCCTCCAGCCCAGCATCCCTCAGAGGAACCGACGCCAAAGCGACACGCTCGCACTGCTCTCCGGGGGACGACGGGAATTCTGCCCTCAGCCTCCAGCACCCACCCTGCCGCCGAGCAATGCCCAGGGATGCGAAGCTCCCCCGCTTCTGCTCCGCGGCATTTTACACCCATTTTAAAACCACTTTGCCTCACTGCAAACGGCTAAAGAGAAGAAAGGCACGTGCATTATCAGACTCCCATCTTAAAATCAAGTTCTGCTATTAAACTACCAGTTCGGCACCTCAGTTGATCACTGCAATCAGCACTGCACATAAATTTCTATTAATTAGTACTATTCTATCCTTAAAGAAAGCTCAAGGCCCATTTGCTGGTAGGTCCCAATCTGTCCCAGAATGTCTGGAGATTTGGCAAAATCTAAGGGGAAAGTCTGAATTTACAATTTCAGATTTCAATGTTCAAAAAATCCAAACTTTTCAACGCATCCCTGAGACAGAAATAATTACCCAATAACACTTGCATTACAAGTGTGACCTTAGGTATGACAGCAACAATTCTCCTGAAGATTTATATAGATAGGGGGTTTTTATGTAAATGAATAGAATAGATTAATACGTCCCTTACTGTGTCACGTGTATTGCTAATATAAATTTATGTTCATATACTGCAGCACACAGCAGGAGCCATTCTCGTTCCGTGTACTCCGTAATACCTGCTCTAACACAGGAGAAGTTAAACTTCTACGAAGCAGCTCCACACCGGTAGCTGTGGCCCTAGGAAGCACATAGTCCTATTTAATTACAACCGGCTAAGCTGGGGCGATACGGTTCTAGCATCGGTTTTTAGAGTATTATGTGACAGATATCGCCTTGATTGCTCACTCGTCTGCATCCCCTTTTAGTTAGACGGTATCACATAAACCTCAAGCAAACATGACTAACCTAGATGGGGCAGAGAAGGACCCACTCAGTGTTTATACTGTCGATATGATTCACAGACACAGTTACGTGTGCCCTTACCGGTGCTCCAAGCCCTTCCCTTCCGTACCTACTAAATGGTAATCAGCCAGAACCAAAAGACATCTTTAACACCAGCCCTGGGTACCTGTTTTACCCCAAACCTCCTGAAAACTCTCCCACTCCTCCTACCACCGGCGGTACCCCCTGTTTCCATCGCAGCTTTTCGCTAGCCAGACTATAAAAAGCCCACGTTAGGACCACTGCAACCTGCCTCTTTATTTAATTTTCCCTGACGAGCAGTTTTAGGGAATTTATTTCACAGAAATAATCAATATCTCACAATTCGTGTGACATTAACTAACCAGCAAGAACTTCCGCTTGCTGTAACACTCCGTGACTTGAAAATTGTGCAACACCTTTAGTAAACACTTCCTCATATAGAAACCAGAATAAAGCTGAACGCCTCACTCCCTCTCGTTCAGCGCACCAGAGAGGACTGCTCAGAGCAGGCGGGCTGGGGACCCGGCTTTCCCAGACCACGGAGACCTCCGCCAGACGACTGCAGCTGAGATGACTAACTTACTTCTTCTTTCCATTGTCCTGCTACATCTTCACCGAGGTACAGCTTGGGGTTGGGGGTTGGGGGTTTTTTTAATCCTTAACCAGTGGTTGCCATGGGTAACCTTGTACAGCTTTTATGAATTTTTAATTATTAACATGTAGACGATGAAGAGCAGCGAATGAAAGCCATTGAAAAAAATGGTATTGCTGAAGTTAGGGATGTTTGTTCTCTTTCTGTTCAAAGTGATTAGCTAAAATTCTCCAGTTAGAGAATCATTTACCTGTGTAAAGCTGGCCACAGACTGCCTAAAACCCAGAACGGGTTCGTTCCATGAGCCACTGCAGAAAGCACCCCCCCTGCAAGGCACGGACAATTTATCCCGTTGGGACAACTTACTAAACTGGCAGCATTTTGGCCATCAAAGAAAATATTTCTATTTGAATCCAATTAATGACACTACCTGAATTAAAATAGTTAGCACCTTTATTGTCCGTGTGATACTTCAGGTTATGAGTATTCACATGACTTAACCCTAACAGCCCACACTTTTTTTGCCCCCACGTGTATTGTTTCTTTCAATTCGTGCCAACAGGGAGCAGATCTTTTCAGAGCCTGGCATGCACAAGCATGCACAGTTTCACAGACATAATTAGACATGTCATTTGTATTCAGGCAGGCATCTTTATGATTTCACCAGTTGCACAGAATATCTGAAACCGGGTACAGTATTAATGCTCAAACCTTCCCTGTCAATGACATCCTCACTGATGGTTTTTCTTCCTGGTTTGGGCTCTTGGATAAGCACGTAATTATTCATTCCTTATTAGCACTTTTTCTAGCTGTTGTACGAGGCCCAAGGAATTTCTTTCCTCCCTAAAGCTACTGACTCAGGACAATGCCCGAAGCAAGGCGAAGACAATATACTGAGATGATTAAAAAAACCTACCTCGAAGAAATGATTTGTCCCAGAACAAACCTAACCCGTTTTCCTCGAAATGCTGTTGGTATCACACTGCAGGGAAAGGACGAGTTTAGTTCTGAGTCTCCGCTCACATCTAGCCTAAACCTGAACCATCTGGGCTACAGCTGGCCGTGTAAAACGAGTCTGCGGCAGGGAGTGGACAGATAAAATTAGAGCACAGAACTCTGTTCCGAGAGGCCCAAAATATTACTGTGATCGTTATGTAAGAACGTACTTTAAGCTCAGGGAAAGATTAAGACTGCAAAGTAAAAGATTTTTTACAAGTCAGCATAATCAGTGGCTTAAAATAAAATAGAAAACGTCATTGTAAATTACAGTCACAAACTCGCAGCCGGTATTTGCTAACGGCGTGTGCGTGGAGAGGTGCTGCGTGCTGCGCGTGGCTCAGCCGGTGTCAGATCACTTCGCAGGGCTTACCACAACCCCACCATCATTCCTCTCCCTGCAGCACTTGGCTTTGTCAAGATACAACCAAGGTTATTCTGCAATTATTTTTCAGAAGGGTTTAATCAAATAAAGCAGTTATGAAGAATTCACCTGTTTATTCTACCGGAACAATTTGCATGAGGATGTGCTCTGTTGCTCCAGATACAGAACACGACGGTAGCTGAATGCCCCACTCCTGTAAAACCCTGGCCTTGAGGCAGACAATTAAAATGGGAGTTGCACCCTCCCTTTGTTGTTTGTGGTTTGGGGTTTGGTTCGTTGTTTTTTTTTCCAAATACAGGCTCTTGCGCTCAGCGCTGAGCCCTCACGAATTTGCCCATCCAGGTGAAATGACCTTCTGTAGGAGATGAAAGAGCTCAGGAGGCCCATAAAACCCGCCGTGCCTTGCTGGAAGCTAACACGTCCCTTGCATGACCCAGTTTGCTCAAACACTGTACACCAGCTGCTCGTAACAGCTCCAGAGGGCGCGACGCATGCCGACCACCCCCGAAAGCCACACCACAAATTAACTTTTGGCCAGATTCACTCAGGCTCAGCAGCAGCAAACAACTGGGAACACTTTTCAGCAGCACTGGGTTTCCTCAGCAAGTTCTTCGTGGCCACTGCAGGCACACGGCACACCTCACAAGTAAGACCAGGAGAAGAGGGTTACGCGAGCTAAGGAACCATGGGGATGCCTTACCACCTTCAAGATCCTCCTGCTTCACTATCCCCTATTATTTCCCCTAGCCTCGTCCAAATGCCCTCTGCTGTCACACGTTTGTAACCACCCTCGGTCAATAGGTGAGAGTATCTAATAAAGGACTGTCACAAGTGAGTAGACCAGCTGAAAAGCTTTCTAAAGGAGAAATCTAGGCTTGGTCCAGACTTGTGGTGAACTCTGTGAGTGTATTTGCTTGTCTAGAGGCAGTCTTAACCTGTATGTCATCATGCGATAAGGTTTGGAGATCACCGGTTTCACAGAACCGCGTAACTTTACGTTACCTGCGAAGTGTGGAGGGAAAGGTTGCACCTTGCGTAGCTGGCAGGTCGCATGGCGGTACTCAGAACTGCTCCCTGCTGCTGGAAAAAGAAATCCAAAGCGAATTGCCTCAAATATTTTGGCGCCTGGTAATAGCCAGCTATGTCAACTCATCTGAAATCCAGACTGCACCAAACCTCGTGCGAGGTCACCTAACGGGGTGACCCCCCAGAGCAGAGGGTACTTGAGAAACGAGTGCTGCAAGTGGTGAGCAATGACACAGCCCAAAAGAATCTGTCTCGACAGACATGAAATACGGGGTTTGATAAGTTAATACTGTGGTTTCATAAATACGTATCTGTTTCTCCCTAGGGAGCACCAGCAAGAAATTACCTGGAGTTGAGCAATATGAAATAGTTTACCCACGGAAGTTGCACACAGTACATAAAAGAGGTGCAGAAAGAAACAAAGAGGTATTAAAAGCAATAACTTTTGTTTTTTCCCTGGGTGATGGGGAAGGCTTTCTGGAGTCAGAGTACCCTTGGTTTTCAAGGGTAAGAGAACCTGGGGCCAGACACCTGATCTTGCAAAAAGACATGAAAGAGAAAACCTAGAAGAGCGATCCCACGTCTGGTGAAGACGGGCCGCGAGGTGTGCGGATGCAGTGACGTACCTGCACCCGTCAGCGGGTCCTTCTGCACTTGCAGCTCTGCAGAGATGTAGGTTTTGGTACTACTCGGATTTTTAATAACCTATGGACATTTTAATTTGAAGTACATGAAATCAAATGCTTAAAAGCAAGCATGTTCTTACACACTTCAAGAAAGCATTAGGAAACACTAAGCTAAGCTAAGCATCCGCTTCAGCACTTCCCCAAATACGCAGGATACACGCTTATGCTTGTAAAAACGCGTTTGCAAAGTTACATTTGTTCCTCTAATTAAAAAATATGAAACAGAGTGCCCTCCTGCTTATTACACAACTGCCAGAATACTTATTTTTGGTGGGAATAGGAGGAAAAGAATGCAGTTGGCAACAAGGCAACAGCCAGCTCACAGTGAGGCCAGAAATTGTTAACAGTCCATATTCTAACACTTACATCTGTTTGCAGACAAAATACGATGACACCATGGAGTACGGAATCAAAGCCAACGGAGAGGAAGTCATACTGCACCTCCAAAAAAATAAGTAGGTTCAGTTCAACTTTTTCCTTGAGCGTTATTCCTCCCTGGAAATGGTTCTGTGCGGCATTCAGGATACATAGGAACAGGACTTAGCTCCCGTAAGACAGAGGAGTTTTGGTAAATAAACCTTTCAACTCCACTGAAGGAAGGAAAGGGGAGGGAAAGTATCACATGGCTATTTTGGTAATGTGAAATAACGACAGGCATACGACATTATGGAATGCCTGCCCATACTGCTAACTCTGCTCTCCCACTGAATGCCTAAACGGCTAAATCCATTGGATGTTTAATGTTTTCAGACCATCTCACAAGTTTTCTGCGTCCGTGGATGATCTACGGGTTGTATTTATTTGTTCTACACTGGTAAAACCTACAAACAAGAGAAATATCCACTAAATGGGGCTGTGTTGGCTCTACACTTTTACAAGACCTACAGGAAAGCTGGCGAGGGGCTGGTTATCAGGGAGTGCAGCGACAGGGCAAGGGGGATGGGTATAAACTAACAGAGGGGGGATTCAGATTGGACATTAGGCAGCAATCCTTCCCTGGGAGGGTGCTGAGGCCCTGGCACAGGGTGCCCCGAGAAGCTGTGGCTGCCCCTGGCTCCCTGGCAGTGCCCAAGGCCAGGCTGGATGGGGCTTTGGGCAGCCTGGGCTGGGGGGGGGTGTCCCTGCCCAGGGCAGGGGGTGGGAACTAGATGATCCTTGTGGTCCCTTCCAACCCAAACCAGTCTGGGATTCCATGATTCTACAAAATGGAACACAGTAATAAGAAAGGCAATAATCCTTAATAACTCAGCTTCCAGCACTCTACCTTAACACTGCCACTGCTGGGCTTTGAGTAGTCCAGTATACACTGGCATCGACAAAATGCTCTGCGGAAACGGGGGGCGAGGAGAGCTTGCCTCCTCGGCTGAAGCGACGAACAGCGTTCAAACAGGCCGTGCAGAGGGGATGGAGAAGCACTGGAACAAAGCATACACGGACAGGTCCAAAACCGCAGAGCGCCACACAAAATAAAGGCCAGCTGTGATTTTCTGCTGGCTGGCTCCACCGTCACATTTAATACGGCATCAAACAAGTTTGGTTCTTTCGCTCGTACTTTTCAAACGGCTGTGTAAACACAACAGGACTGCAATCAGTTCATGTTAAATACAGACTGTAATTTACTGTTTGCCCCTGCTTTAATCTAATCTAAATATTGAGGGGGGCAATTATATTGTGCTAAATCCCACTCTCTAAAAAGAAACGGGATTGTGGCAGTTTGGGGTAGTTGCCCAAAGAGAAGTGAATGCAGACTTGCTTTGCTGCTAGCTTTAGTAAGACTACAGCCTCAGCTTAGTTAAGCCTCTGCTTAGCGCTCTGCTGCTTAGGAGCCTGCGTGCACAGAGCCTTCCACAGCATATCACAAATGTGCATGCTAACGAGAACCCAAAGGCATCTTGCCCAGAAATACAGTCACTTATTCCATAGTCACGATGTCCTCCTTTGAAGGTCCAGGAACAGGCCTGTCAGCCTGACCTCAGTACCAGGAAAGATCATGGAGCCGCTCATCTTGAGAGGGTTCACTGAGCAGGTGTGAGATGGACAGGGAATCAGGCCCAGCCAGCAGGGGTTCATCAAGGGCAGGTCCTGCTTGACCAACCTGATCTCCTTCTATGATCAGGTGACCCTCCTAATAGATGAGGGAGAGTCTGTGGATGTCATCTACCTGGACCTTAGCAAAGCTTTTGGCACTGTTTTGCACAGCATTCTCCTAGGGAAGCTGGCAGCTCATGGCTTGGACCGGCACACTCTTCACTGGGTTGAAAACTGGTTGGAAGGACGCGCCCAGAGAGTTCTCGTGAATGGTGTTAAATCTAGTTGGCGGCTGGTCACTAGCGGCGTTCCCCAGGGCTTGGTCTTGGGGCCGGCGTTGTTCAACATCTTTATTGACAATCTGGATGAGGGGATAGAGTGCACCCTCAGTAAGTTTGCAGATGACAC
>VWZZ01008057.1:152615-199750 GCA_013399095.1 Psophia crepitans
GTGTCCGGAGAAGGGCAACGAAACTGGTGAAGGGGCTGGAAAACAAATCTTATGAGGAGCGGCTGAGGGAACCGCGGTTGTTTAGTCTGGAGAAGAGGAGGCTCAGGGGAAACCTGATCGCTCTCTGCAGCTCCCTGAAAGGAGGGTGTAGTGAGGAGGGTGTCAGTCTCCCAGGTAGCAAGTGACAGGACAAGGGGGAATGGCCGCAAGTTGCGTCAGGGCAGGTTTAGGTTGGATATTAGGAAAAACTTCTTCACGGAAAGAGTAGTGAGGTGTTGGAACAGACTGTCCAGAGAGGGGGTTGAGTCACCGCCCCTGGAGACATTCAAAAAACGTGCAGACGTGGCACTCCAGGACATGGTCTAGCAGGCATGGTGGTGTTGGGCTGATGGTTGGACTTGATGATCTTGGAGGTCCTTTCCAACCTTAGGGATTCTGTGATTCTATGATTCTATGCATGTGTAAAAAAAATAGACAGAAAAATCAAGTTCAGATAGAATGATTACTGGGATGAGAACTTGCACTAGCAAAGTTATTAAAAAAAACTGTGAGCAAAAAAATACACGTTCCTGTGATCTCCGCACAGGAGGCAGCTTTTCCATTCACCGAGATCTTCACTATTTATCACCCGCGGGAGCGAGCTGGGAAGAGAACGGAACCAAACCGTCTCACACTCACTGTGGGGTGGTGGAAATGCCTACACAAATGGGAGGCCAAAAAAGGATCGATACTGCATATGTAATTAAACATTTACTTTCAGATCTATTAGGAGATTTGTTTACAATAAGTAGACTTCAATTGCTTTCTGTTTTAGAAACGTCCCTTTGTCTGAGTAAGGATTATGAACAAGCAGAATTCCCCACCCAGCAGCTTTGCTTCCCTACTTTTTCAATACTAGCAATAACCTGAGTCATCACTTGAGTTCCCTAAATACTTCGTGGGATAAGGAAGAGCCTCATTTCTAGATGACTACAATCTATTTTCACTAATAATTGCACTTGTCCCTTTGCAGGCATCTGTTGGGTAGAGACTACACTGAAACAGTTTATTCTGATGACGGCCGACAAATAACAACAAGTCCTCAGATGAAGGTAATAAAAAAAGGTTTCCTTCCTTCACACTTGCAGTCTTGAGGAGATCCGTATGAGATCCACGGGTCCATGAAATAATAGCACGTATCAGACAGAAAGAGATTTGAAACCCAGGTTCTGAGCGCCGTAATGTAGGATGGCCCTGAAGGGACAGGGAAGAGGTGGCTCGTGGCTTGGGCAGAGCTGCACTGATTTACACCTGCTGAGGATCAGACACAGTTTGTCTTTCAGAAGGACGGCTGTGGCCGATGAACACATTTCCTGAGCCCAATTCCTCTGTTTTGCCAGGAAAGGGAGTGGAGGCAGGGCCGTTCCACCGCTGTCTACCTTCTGACTTTGCCCTCCTGACTTTGCTCATTCTGTGCAACTCCATGACTTGCTTTTATGCCCCAATCTCAGCGAGATGGCAGGTCCCGATAAAGACCCATTTCCTCACTGGCTCACGTTACCGCCCACGCTCACAGCCAGTGCACTGCAGGTTACCCCGGGTGGTTTCTCCGGGCCATGACAAGTCAGTTATTCAGAGCCAGACACAAAGGAAGTCACTGTAGAAGTTATTTATTAATTAACTGGGCACTCATGGGTCTTGTCTTCTCTCACCCAAAGCTTCGTGTCCCGTATCATGCGATGTGTTTTAAGACATGTAATTTGGAAGACATAAGCCTAATATTCTTTGTCATGGAACAATTAGAAGGAGCAGGAGGATCTTGAGTGAAATAAACGTGCATTAAAAATTCTGGATTTTGGTTTGGGGTTTTTTTTGGGGGGAAAAGATGTCATTTCTGATTGCTCCCATTACTTTCACTCTCTGAATGGATCCCGTGACAAGCAAACAGCACCTACGCCCGGTTAAAGACGATCCCCACCAGGCTGTGCAGCTGGCTGCACAGGGGGTTCCTGCTTTGCGGATACCCTATGGAGAGCTCAGGAGCAGTTGCAAAGGTGGAGAGTAAATCCCCACCTCTCTCTCCAGACGTTTTCCCTCAGGTTGGTGCCTTTGTTACTGGACGAAGTTGGCACATTGCGATGGAAGAAAGACAAATAAACAGTAAAGTGAAAGCCAACACCTATGAGAAAACAAAAGGCACAACGTACGCAGGGTTGAGCCCGCTGCTGTAGGTGTCTCAGGAAATCTCTCAGGGAAAATGCTGTGGGTAAAGTTTTCCACAACACCCCAGTGACTCTGAAGTCTCTTTGAACGCAGACACGTTCGTTAGACCCTAGACCTTTAAGTCAATGAAGTCGTGAACATTTTCCCCCAATCACATGTTTTAACATAATACATGCATTTTAATGTCATTGAAGTGAACGCGTGTAATTGTTGGGTTAGTATTAAAGGGTGTTTCCTTGAAATTTGGCCATAATAAAACAATTTGGTAAGGACTTGAATTCGGCAGAGAACATCGGTATGTGCTTCACTGTGAGCAGTGAATACGCACGTCCGCATTTCCACGTACCGTTGTGCATCGCCCACCACGACTGGATTTGTCACAGTCTGGGTCACTCGGTGCCGCAGGACAACAATCCCAGTGCCACAGCAACTATGGAAACGCTCACCAGCTTTTTTCACCTTTTTTTGGCCCAATTTGACAACGTATTTGTTCTTCCCGAACAGGATCACTGTTATTACGAAGGTTACATTCGCAACGACGCTGATTCCATAGCAAGCATCAGCGCTTGCAAAGGGCTACGGTAAGATGGAGGTTTGGTGCCCAAAGGGTACCAATGGCAGAATAACCACACTCTGCTAGGAGAACTCTCCTGATTTAAATAGTGTCAGGATGTAAGTAAGTTTTTTTTTTAAAAAAGGAAGGGGGGAGGAAAGAAGGAAGGACAAAAGTTACCTTTCTGCTTCAGTTTCAGAGCTTGTAAATTGGATGCTAAAGAAACATCTATATGGAATAGTTTGTATGATTAATTCTATATTAGATCCAGCCATAAACATTTCGGTGGTGCTGACAGTAAACGTTTAGGGTTCGTGCTTCTAAGCTGTAGGAAGCTGCGCTGACACTTCAAGAGAAGGCGACATCATTTCCAGCGCTACCGCAGTTAAGGGGGTCAGGAAGTTCAGGCTTTCGTACGAAAAGCTCAGTTAAAAGAATCTGCTCCTTTCTGAGCGCTGAAGACCCAGTGGTACGACAGCAAACGGCAAGAGGGTGGCTGCCGAGCCTGAGAAGCTGCAGCCGAACAGTTTCCCAATGGTTAGCGGGGGCCTTGCCAAACCCCAGACACCTCTGCGAACCCTTCCTGCATTTCTTGTCACGTTTACACATTAACACCGAACGCTTATTCTGCCATTGGCTACTTGAAAGGATTCAAAACTCCTAATTCCTTTCAATATCTCAGCTTCTCACCTCAGTTAACCATGAAAACCTCTCTCTGAATTCCCCACTGAACTGAAATGCACTTTTCAATCACCTCTAGCACAAACCGCCAAAATTTAAATGTAATTCATTCCTAAACCAGTTTCTTTTTGACTGTCAGTCTCCCACTCAGAGGCTTCACTGGCCAGCCAGATCTTCTAATTGACTCAGCAGCTTTGATTTCTGCTTTTAAATCATTGTAGGCTGTCTGCCCGCTGCCGAGCTATTCCATTGCATCAGCGTGTGCAATGGTCCGTACGCTCGGGCTAAACGCTGTTAGGGAGAACGCTGTTACCTTGCCTCAGTCCTACGAATTCAAAAGGTCACAGTCTAACTAATTTTCTTAGGGGATATCCAGAGAGTCGTGGTCAGAAGTACCTCATTGAACCCCTGGGAACTTCAGACAGAGACGAACACGCGGTCTATAAATATGAGAAACTTGAACAAAAGTCCATAAAAACCTGTGGTCTGATCAATAATACCTGGGAAGAGGATTCAAACGACCCCATCAATGACATCTTCAAGTCCAGCAACAATCCAGAAGTAAGTACAATGTTTAGCAACGGTCCAGTAAGTATATGTCAGAAAAGAAATTGGGGCCGCAGAACTCCAAGTAGCACACTTGGTCTGGTGGCACCTCCAGGAAAGGAGCGATCGCAAACGGCGAAGCATAACCAGAGCTTAGAGAACCAGTGGAAAATCCCACGGAGCTGAGATTCCAGAGTCACCACCCGAGTCAGGTCCTGCATGTGCTAATAGGTGCCCACGTGCATCTTTAAACATCTAAATATTCCTCTGTATCTAGCCTACCTTTCATTATCTTGATAACTATTTTAATATCTAGCCTACCTTTCGTTGTCCCATTTTAAATGATGGGGCTAAAAACACTCTCATAACTCACGTATGGGTGTAAAATTGCAAAGGCTGAGACTGGAACAGGCCTTAGAAGTCATTGAAATGTATCTTTTCTCCAGATGAGAGCATACCTGAAAGCAAAAAAGTACCTGGAGGTTTACATAGTTGCAGACAACACTTTGGTGAGTATTAAACCCATTTTTTTCTCATTTCACCAGCCAGAAGTGGGCTTTCCAAAGCAGATACTACTCACAACCCTGGGCTCCTGCTACAATTATAGTGCTACACTATGTTCCACCACGGACTTTGGGCAGGGTTTTGAAAATCCCACCTGGCGATGAGGAGAATTCAGCAAACACCGCGCAGAGCCCGTCCTCTTCTGCAGCCGACATTCCGAGAGGGCCTGAGCGTGAAACACCTTGTCTGATGAAACAGCACATTGCAAAGAATAGAGCAGGATGTGGTTTGCAACGCAATCTTCCATGGGATAGTTCTTGTCTGATAAATCACTGTTTTGCTCTCCTTTTGCTTTTAGTATAAGAAGTATGAAGAAGATGTTGAAACGGTACGACAAAGGGTATTTGGAATAGTCAACTACATCAACACGGTAAGCGCAGATACAGCAGAGCTGAAAACAGATGTGATTTATCTTTTTTTTCTTCTGCAAACATCATGAATTTTCATTATTACATGTAAGAAAGAATTAAAACTGAACTTCATTTTCATTTATGAGACAAATGTAACACATCTGTCCGTATTATCCTGCTCCTTGCCTTCAGATATGAGGTACAGATAGATTTATACCATATTTTCTTAACACTTGTTGAAGTGAACGATTGAAATCCTTTGAAAAGAATTAAGTGACTCTCGATTCTTGATGCCTTTTGCAAAGTCAAAGTGCTTCAAAAATACTGCTGGGATTTTCAAATGTTTTAAAGGTTTAAATGTGGGGGAAATAAGATTTCACCTTCTGGGTTTTTGTTGCAACTTCAAAGTGTGGAAAATCTTAAATCAGGTTTGGAGCAGATTATACTGCAAGTGACAGAAGGGAAGCAATTACCGGGGTGTTTGAGTCACAAGTCGTCATCACGTACTTCATTTTCACAGCAACACTGCTTCTCTGCCGCAGGTTTATAAGGCCATAAATATCTACGTGGCTTTAATCGGCCTGGAGATCTGGACAGACGGTGATAAATGCCTCCTGAGCCGTAACGCAGGATTCACTCTGGACAGTTTCTCCAAGTGGCGTCTATCAGATTTATTAAAGAGGAAAGGAAACGACAATGCTCAGCTAATCACGTGCGTATCACTCTGCTTCCTACCTGCACTCCCAAGAACACTAAAAGCCTTTGTCCTTCAACAGTCGGTGCCCAGCCCCTCAGAGATGCTGTCTGTACCGAACCGGGTTTCGTGCTTTCCAGTACAGGGCTGTACTAACTCTAAGGCAAGAAGATCCATGTCGGCTCTCTTTTCTTGCCTTTACTTTCTTCATGGAGCACGATCTCCTGCCCTGACACAGCAGCTAACCCTTCTGCCTGAATCCCTGCAAAAAAAAGGCAACGTGGACTTTTGCCGCAGCTCAGTCTCTGCTTTTCCCCGCTCTGGTCATGGAACAGTTGAGTGTCCCGAAGACTCCAGCGTAGTCTAACAGCCAAAGGAGCCACGACATGAGGTTTAAGGGCTGGGAAACGCAGGTTGCCAAACTAAACCAGCCCTCACTCCACTACTCTGGCTCGTGTTCAGTGGCCCCGATTCATCCAAGCACTCTGCTACACCTAAAGCACTTCATCAAGCTCTTCAGACGCAAACAGATGCTTGAAGTCTGATGAACTGCAACGTAATTTAAGTAAAAATTTAAAATGAGAAGTGTATTGAATTGTTTTCTGATTTGCAGTGATCTTAAGCATGTCCTCAAATATTGTGTTAGACCAGGGATGCAAAGCAGGGCTGGAACCGGCACATGCCTGAAGCCCTCAGCCTGGTGAATAGCGCAGACCTGACTCCTGCTCCCATCCCTGCACTTCACTCTGCCTTTCTTCTCCCTTACAGAGGCCACGACTTTGAGGGGACAACGATTGGATTAGCCTTTCTAAAATCCATATGCAGCGATACATATTCTGCAGGTATTATTCAGGTCTGATCTATTTTTATTTATTTTATTTCCTTTCAGGCTTTTCTATGTTTTTTACTCACTCAGCAAAGAACGTTTATGAAAATCATTGGGTGTGCAACACTTTCAGTTCCCTGTCTGCTTCACGTCAGTATTTTATTAGACTGCAGAAACTCAGTCAGAGGGTTTACTCTAAATGAAGCGCAGAGGTGCAGAAAGCACACACAAAACACGCCAACACCGAACTCGGGCAGCTGTATTTGGCGGAGCAGGCTCCAGGAGAGCTCGAGGAGAGAAATAAGGGATTTTGTGCCTCCACCTTACGGTTCCCGGTTTGGAACGGGGGATCGGTTCTGCCCGTCGCAGTGCGTAACAGCAGCTTGGTCCCTGACCGGCGGCTGCCTAAACTGCCGTACTTAAACTTTGCCCTAAAGAGCAACGCAGGTGAGAACCTTCCCAGCACCACCAGGATCTCAACCGTTGCACCCGGCTTCAGGGGCCGGGCGGGTTGGTAAGAGGAATAACCCACGTGAAATTCCAGCTTTCCCACACCGTAAGGAAATCCCAGGATTGTGGGAAAAGCAGAATGGTTTCCAAGGTGCAGGGCTGCGTTTTGCAGCAGCATCATTTGCAGTGCCACGCCGGGAAGGGAGCGACCGGTGCGCTCTCTCGGGCTTCATGCCTTTCCACTCCCACCCGCTGCTCCTACATCAGGATTTCAGGGGGAGAAGCAGGACTTTTCCCTTCCTTCCTCCCACCAAGCAGCAGAAAACACCGAGCTAAGAGCAAAGACGGAGCACAGCATCCGCCTTTCCCTTCCGCGCACGCACAACGGCGTACAGTGTAATGACTAATAATTATATCGCACCCATATAATTAGCCTAAGCACAGAGACAGCTATCTGGAGAGAGGATTAAGAGTTTCAGATGCTCAGTTCCCCTTAACACCCAGTTGTTACTTGGCAGCCTAAGTTCCTCATGTTTATTTAAAACCCAATTATACCACTTTACTCATGTTCATTAGTGAACATCTCATTGCTATTACCATATAATCCAGCATAAACTGTGGAAGAGATACAGGCATGGACTGAACAACACATCAATGCTCATGCGTTGTCCTATTCCTTAGCTGTGTGGCTTCTCTGATGGTCCTACTTGCTCTAAAATACTCGCAGACACAATAGCTTGTTCTTACCTCTACAGGATCACAACAGAAATGAAATTGCAGTTGCAGCTACCATGGCACACGAGATGGGACACAACCTTGGCATGAGTCACGACACCAAAGCCTGCACGTGTAGCTCGGCAGTTTGTATCATGACGGACACCGTCAGGTAGGAGTTTGGACAAAGAGGCGAGGGCGCTAACGCACGGGCCGGCTCAAGGTGGGCTTTGGACAAGCTGCCACTTTCCAAAATGGAGGAATAAGTATTTTTGTCCTCTGAGATTATTCCATTCAAATTATACCATAAAAAAAGAGAAAAGTTAAGACATTCCAGGCCTAAGAGATTCCCAGACAGATACCTCCCCAAAAAACAACCAACCAACCAAAACCTAGTCACTTGTGGATAACGTTAGCTTTGCATGTGCGGTTGGGCCCTTTACACCATAAATCATTGCTTCCTTACAATGATGACAGCATGAAACTGCCCTGGTGTCTCAGATGACCGAGCTTCCCCAAGATTTACCTAAAGTATATTTTTGTTCCCCGCCACGAAGATGTCTCCTGTGAAAAGCGCACAAGGCTCTTGCACCTTCAGTAAACACCCATGAGTGCGGAAACCCACAGTGGAAACCTCCTAAAGCCTGAAGCCTCCAGCACAAACTGCACAGACCAGGCTTAAATCTCAGAGACGTGGGGTTTATGACATACAGTGTTTACAGTGTTCAGACGGTTGGACTAGATGATCCTGGAAGTCTCTTCCAACCTGAATGATTCAGGGCCACAAAGTTGATCTGAGGGCTGGAGCCCCTCTGCTACGAGGACAGGCTGAGGGAGTTGGGCTTGTTCAGCCTGGAGCAGAGAAGGCTCCGGGGAGACCTAATTGTGGCCTNAGTGCCCAAGGCCAGGTTGGATGGGGCTTTGGGCAGCCTGGGCTGGTGGGGGGTGTCCCTGCCCAGGGCAGGGGGTGGGAACTAGATGATCCTTGTGGTGTCTTCCAGCTCAAACCAGTCTGTGATTATTTTTCTCTGATCTGTTTGTTTCCACCTTTCCCCCCACCATCAGCAGGAGACAGCCAGTGCATTTATTACGATGTATTTGTAAGGCTGGTTGCACCCAGTGGTCTGGGGGACGGTCACTTGTTTCCCTCCTCCTGGAAAGAGGAGTACTGCTTATCCCTGCCTGTGCCGACGCTAATGCAAATCCTCCTGCTCTCTCTACGTAGCTCTATCATCCCCAAGAAATTCAGCTCTTGCAGCCTCCAAAGTTTCGAGAAATACATGTTGAATGACATGCCAAAATGCTTAACTAACGTGCCAGACACCAGCAGCATCGTAGCACCTGCGTCCTGCGGAAACGGCTTTGTGGAAAAAGGAGAGGAATGCGACTGCGGTACTCCCGAGGTATCGGCATAACCAGGAACAACATAACGCTTGGAGGGGGCAAAGAGTTTTATTCAAGCTGTACCGTAGCTGCTTGCTGCTAGTTTCCGAGGTAGCCAGTTCAACGCTAGCTGAACTATTCCCCTAGAAACTGCAGGCATCAGATTGCCGGTCTGCAACGCAGCCACCCCTGTAAGGGGCGTCCCAAATGGGACAAGGGCGACTGCACGGTTGGTCCCACTGTGCTGACAGAGGAACTGAGAATGGGGAAAAGCCCTCCATACAAAACCATCGCGGCAGGAATAAGCAATTTCCTGCACAGCTTCAGTCAGCACTTTCAAAATCAAACACGCTTCGTACGCTTTATGCGCTCGCTCGCCGCGGCTGGCGCGGCGTCCAGCAAAAAGGGGGTTCAGAAAAGGAGAGCGCAGGGCCAAGGTGTCCCTCCCTCCTCCACAGCCGAGTGCAGGACGGTTTGCTGAGACAGCCCCAGAGCAGGGAGGGGGCCCAAAGCAGCGCGCCGGGGCTCTGACCGCTGGTTCTGTCGCAGGAGTGCACGAACGACTGCTGCGACCCAGGGACGTGCAAGCTGAGAGCCGGCGCCCGGTGTGCACACGGAGAGTGCTGTGAACGCTGCCAAGTAAGGCTCCTCCTAATCCCTCCCCTCTCGTGTTTTCCAAAGTACACGGGTTTTTGCCCGTGAGAAAGCAGTCACAGACCTTTCAGGAGCACCAATCCTCCTCACTTGCAATTACCGCCACAGCGCTAACGACAAGCGCACGTTGTCCATCCCAAACTACACGACGACTGCGAATTCGCTCAATGTTCCAACTCCCTGGAGAAATGAGCATTTTGGTTACTCATTTTTCTCCTGGAAAGAAAAGCTGAGGCACAAACAGGCCAACACCTTGCAGGCTGACATAAGCAACTCTAAATCAGATACGGATCTCTCCCCCCGGGCAGCTGGTACAGTGAGGATGAGATCTGCCTCCCCTTGCTTTAGCCCCCTAGTGCAGTGTGAGTTTTAAGTGGAAGAGCAGCGTACTGAGCGTGGCATTGCTCTCCCTCTCGAGTATAAAGAGTCAGGAGCCGTTTGCAGAGCAGTTGCGCACGACTGCGACCTGGCTGAGATGTGCACCGGCTTTTCTGCGAATTGCCCAGCGGATCGATTCCGTGTGAACGGACACCCCTGCAACTCCGGCAAAGGCTACTGCTACATGGGAAACTGTCCCACCCGAGAAGCCCAGTGCAAAGCCACTTTCGGCCCACGTGAGTACAAGCTGGCACTGTAAAATCAGGTTGTCTATGTCAAAGGGGAGAGAGAGAGGGGCTTTGTCTGCTAGCACATCAAAGAACTTCTCTAAAGCAGGACAGACTATCCATATAAGTAAGTTCTAGTTTGTCACATACTCTTTGTTATCGTGAGTCATGAGCCGTGTTCCCCAGGGGTCGGTGCTGGGGCCCATCCTCTTCAACATCTTTGTTGATGATTTGGATGAGGGAATTGAGTGCACCCTCAGTCAGTTTGCAGATGACACCAAGTTGGGGGGAAGTGTCGATCTGCCGGAGGGCAGGATGGCTCTGCAGAGGGACCTGGACAGGTTGGATCGCTGGGCAGAGGCCAACGGGATGAGGTTCAATGTGGCAAAGTGCCGGGTCCTGCACTTTGGCCACACCAACCCCAGGCAGCGCTACAGGCTGGGGGCGGGGAGGCTGGAAAGCTGTGTAGAGGAAAAGGACCTGGGGGTGTTGGTTGATGCTCGCCTGGACATGAGCCGGCAGTGTGCCCAGGTGGCCAAGGCGGCCAACGGCATCCTGGCCTGTATCAGGAATGGTGTGGCCAGCAGGAGCAGGGAGGTGATTGTCCCCCTGTACTCAGCCCTGGTGAGGCCGCACCTCGAGTACTGTGTCCAGATTTGGGCCCCTCACCACAAGAAAGACATCGAGGCCCTGGAGCATGTCCAGAGAAGGGCAACGAAACTGGTGAAGGGGCTGGAGCAGAGGTCTGATGAGGAGCGGCTGAAGGAACTGGGACTGTTCAGTCTGGAGAAGAGGAGGCTCAGGGGAGACCTTATTGCCCTCTACAACTACCTGAAAGGGAGTTGTGGTGAGCTGGGGGTCGGCCTCTTCTCGCAGATAACCAGTGACAGGACAAGGGGGAACGGCTGCAAGTTGGGCCAGGGGAGGGTCAGGTTGGAGATGAGGAGAAATTTCTTCTCGGAAAGGGTGGTCGGGCATTGGAACGGGTTGCCCAGGGAGGTGGTGGAGTCCCTGTCCCTGCGGGTGTTTAAGGAAAGGCTGGATGTGGCACTTAGGGACATGGTTTGGTGGGTAATAGGTGGGGAGGGGTCGGTTGGACTGGATGATCCTGGAGGTCTCTTCCAACCTTAATGATTCCATGATTCTATGATTATTTTTGTATTTACACTGTAAGTGAACATAATCATGTGAGCTGAAGCTCAGAGCATACAGTGCAAGGTACTTCCAGGGAAACGGGAAGTGGTAAGCGTATTCCTCTTTTGCACAAGGCTTTTAAGGGAACTGTGGAATGGAGCTGGGTGAGTATTTGTTTGATAGAAGAGGAACTGTCTGTCTTTCAAATTAACATTCAAATTTAGCGTGCCTTTATGCTCCAGGAATTGTGTGGCGGCTTACCCTCTTCCCAGTCCGAAACCATCTCCAGCTCTGACTCTGTCCCTTCTCCTAGGCCAGGTCTGTAGGTTCGTACCGCACAGAGAGAACATGCGGGGCGGTCCTGTGTGTCCGCAGTAACACTGCAGAATGAACGTGGGAAGTGCCAGAGAGAGTCACTGAGGCCCATGGGCACCGTCACTGGGAAGGGCTGTTTCCTAAACAGGTCAAGGGATGGAATATTATTAGTTTTCGCAGGCAGAGAACCTAAACTAATCCCAGTGCGTTTTCCTCTCTCACAGAGGCCACTGACGGCGCAGCTTCCTGCTACCGGATGAACGAGAGAGGGGTATATTACGGATACTGCCGAAAAGAACAAGGTAGTCACGTCCCGTGTAAAAAAAAGTAAGCACTGTGTTACAGAATTTGCTGGGATTTGGGAAGACAGACCGTTCCTATTCAAATCCAGAGACAGAAGCAAAGAGCGAATCGTTTTAGATGCCGTTTTCCCCTTCTCGTTCCGTTTGAATATTGTGGTAAAGGCAGCTCTGAGGAAAGGACTTGCCAGATCTTTAGATCAGTCTAAGGAAAGCGCGTGCGGAGCGGTGCGCAAGCGGCTCGCGAGGGTGTCTGCGTGTGAGTGCACGGGCAGGTAAGTAGAGGGAAGGGATTTTTGGGTAGGGAACTTGCACCTCGGGTGAGCCTCAGAAGTTGAGGACAGGGCAGTTAAATACTCATTTCTGCAAACTGCCGTGCGCTCCCTGACAAGCTGAAGAGGAATTAAGCACCCGTCACCTTCCACTGACAAACTGACCCAAAAACACCACAAACCAAAATTCCTGTCTGTGGGTATTTCTTTCGCGTGCCCGTATGGACACGACAAATCCAAGCTGAGGGAGAGACCAGCTCGGGGAGTTCTGCTGTGCCGCACCACTGTTCCAGCAGCTCTCGCTCTCCTTCCAGAGACATCCTGTGCGGAAAACTGTTCTGTACTGGGGGCGTGGAGATGCCTCGGGACGGGAGCCTGGTGACGTTTGAGTCCTGCAAAGCAAGTTTTCCTAGAAACGGAGCAGCAGACCCAGGGATGATTCTCGATGGAACGAAGTGTGGGAACGGGATGGTTTGTACAGAAAAGCTTTTCTCCCTATTTCCCCCCTTTCAGCCTTGCTTGTCTCGTTAGCTCTTTTACCGGACAAGAAAGATTTCGACCAGGGGAGACTGAAGTGGGCACAAAACTTGTGCTGACGTGATTTGCCGTAACATCTGCTTTACACCGACGGCACAGCAGCAGCAAAGCAAACAGGAACCGCTATCATCCCGATTTCCTTGCGGTGCCTGCTGTCTTCTTATCCTTCACTGACACAAATACCCATGACAGCAGAAACACACCAGTGTAGGAGGGGTTAAAAGATCAGAGCCGTATTCCCCTGAGGGATACCCTGGGCATCACCGAGCGCTGCGTGCCATTTCTTTGCTACGTATTTCCACTCGGGGTGGGGGAGGATGAAGGACCGAAGAGGAGGGAAAGCAGTGATGTCTGTACATCTTTGTCACTCCCCTCTGCTATAAAATACCCAAAGATTGAACAAAAAACTATATCCACGTATCAAACTCCTGCTGGAGGTTTAAGTGATTTGCAGACCTGTTTCTACGCCTCCTTCCTCGCTGTACCCAATCCTGTGAACGCTCTGCATGCTCTGAAAGCTGTCCGTCCGGTAACGTTCGCCCTGTACGTTTCAGGTGTGCAGCAATGGAGAATGTGTTTATGCTGAGGACGTCTTTAGATCAACCAACTGCTCTGCCAAGTGTCCTGGGCATGCTGTAAGATATGGGCATTTGATGCTATTAACTTAAAAAAAAACCAAAACAAACAAGTGATGGGTGTCAGTGACAGACCTTACTGCTGACAGTATTTCAGTCACGGGGACAGGAATTTGCAAAAGCCAGAGTCAGACGCTTCCCATGTTTTTATGAGAGCAGATCTAAGCTGACACGGCAGCAATGTTTTTGCTAGGGAGACCACAGGAGATGGACACCGATTCTGTGCCTGGCCCTGCCTCGGAGCCACAGCTCCCACAGCACCACAGCTATTTTCAGGCCATCTTCTGTTTTGGGAAGATAATTGTGCTCATCTCCCTTGAGCATTCAGAGACCCACAGATGCAAAGACTCACTCTGCTGCCTTGTGTCTGTAGCTTTCACTGCAGAAACACCTGCAAGAGGCACGTGAGAGCAGCCAGGCCTGTCCTTTACTGTGCAGGACTGCTACTCCCTGTGCTAAATTTCAGCCCAAGTGAGATGAGAGGGGTTTGCAGACCTAGTGTCACTGAGCTGCTCAGGGACCTCAGGAACCTGAGGACATCACAGCTTCACTCCTATTTCCACCCTGAAGATCCTACCGGCTTTGTGCTTCCCTAGGTGTGCGACCACGAGTTGCAATGCCAGTGTGAAGAAGGATGGGCGCCACCGACCTGCGACGGCTCCTCGGCAGTTACCAGTAAGTGCTGTGTGGCCTCACGTTGGGTGCTGTCACCCGCTGCCTGAAACGAGCTGCTCCAACCCCGGTGACGCAGCCCCAACCTGCTCTGGGTGCCAGACTGTTTCTTTGCAAATACTGCATTGCTCAGTCTCTGATTTTATCTTAAAGTCGCTGCAGCTTGTACGAATGCCCAGAGCAAGCTGTTTGTTCTTTCTAACCTGACAGAAGTGATGCACCCAGATTATTTAGAGCAGCAGGCTCTTTTCCCTCCTCCACCCTCCGATAACAAGCACACCGTTCCAGCTCACTGCCAGATCTGAGCGGAGGCAAGCTCCCCGAGCCTTTGCTGTGAGGGAGGTGGGCAAGTTCATTTCTTCATCATCCGCATGGAGCTGGCCTTTAACTGATCTCCTTCTGAGGGAAAGTACTCTGTGCACAGACTTCCACCTGTGCGGGAAAAAAAATAATTAAGCCTTTGTCCTCAAATATTTTTGTCCTCCCTCTACACTCATTAGAGCACTCGATATCGTGGCTGGCTCGAGGCTTCAGAACACCTTTGCCAAAGGGAAACTGTGAAGCCTTATTTGTGTACCAAGCCAAAGGCCTGCATCCAGTTTTGGGTACCACCCTTTGAGAAAGAGGAACGACAGTGAAATGGTCTTTGAGGATGGATGCGAAGGGCTGGGTGTGTTTAGCCCAAGAACAACTCGGGCAATAACCACAGCCTTCAAATATGGCAAAAAACGCAGGGATACATTCCTTTCCAGCACCGCCTGCGGCAGAAGAAGCCACAAGCCTGAGCAGTAACAGCAAGCACTAACGGGGTCTGGACTTTGTGAAAAACATTACTGTGCCAATGGTCGTGGTGGGAAACTGCTTAGTAATAATGAACCTTGTAAGAAACAGCAACTTGTGTTCTCTCTCCCTGACAGCCTTCGCTATTGTTGCCGGTGTGCTGATTGTCCTGGCTGCCACAACAACCGCAGCAGTGTTACTCATCCGCTTCCGAGTATTGAAGAAGAGGTAAAATTCTTGTCCTCACCGAGGGAAAAAAAACCCTAAAGCCAAGGAGCTTCTGGATAGGTGTTAAGCGGGGGCTTTCGGGGGGTGGAGGAGAGGAATTAGACACTGGAAAAGCAAGGAAAGGTCCATGACCTTTGCTGAACCATTTCAGAAATCCCACAGTTGGGAGAGAACTGGAGACTTGAAACTGTAGCCTTCCAGATTAATCCTAAATAATCAAAACAAGGGGAGAAAGAAAAGCAAGAAAAGAGCGAGAAAGGACACAGCTACACAACACACCGACAGGAGTAAGGCAGGCATTCCACTTCTGCGTGGTTTTTTACTACAGTCAGGGTAAGACTGACAGTTACCTGTAATATTTCCATAGCTGCCAGACCAGAAGGGGACCTGGAGCCACAAACCAAGTCTTTGTGGATCAAGAAGAAAGATGCAGAGAACAGCCTGTCCTGGAGGTACCTGCCCAGAAGGTAAGAGCAGGGAGGTGCTGGGGCGCTACAGTCTCCCTGGGATCGTAACCGAGGGCTTGAAACATCAAAACCCATCGGTCAAAATGTGTTCTATTGCCGTGAGGGCCTCAGACTGCCTGTCCAGGGCTGAGAGGGCAGTGCTGCGAATCCCAGCAAGAGGAGGGAGCGGGGAAAGCACACGGCACTAAGCCCCCAAGTAATCTGTCTGCAGTGAAGGAGCATGCCAAGATCCCGCACGAGATAAGGGCTCCATCCAATTTAACTGTTCCCCGTTTTCAGATGAATGATAAGAAACTTCTCCTTCCTGTACCTCCACTGCAGGAGAACAAACCACAGCTCCGGAGCGTGAGTACTCTAGAGGGAATGTCTTTGCGTTCGCGGTGGCTGTGGGGCGGGCAGCACACACCACTTCACGCCATGGTGGAAACCCACACTGCCCAAAGCCTGGGGCAGTCACTGCCCTCCACATACGGCCCTGCAGGTTGGCTCAGGGCCAGAGAGCACAACGCAGCCCTGCTTCCGAAACAAATTCATCCTTTTACCTTCACTTTTTATGCAGCATGCAAGCCTGCACGTTCCCATGGGAACATGTGGATGCACACACATATGCAGTGTGTATATATAGGGTCAATGTGTTTAATATTTGCTTCTCTTCCAGCCTGTCATAAGGCCAAAAGGTCCCCCACCTCCTGTTCCTTCTACCAAACCAACCTCTTCCTACCCAGAAGAGACTTTTGTAAGTATAACCCTGCAACTCTGCAGATCTTTCACCTGAGTGTGGGGTGACGATCAGATGCCAGCTAGTATTTTCAGTTTCCGATTATGATTAAAAAAAGAAATCACAGACATTCAGACCACCTGCTCTTTAGGGTAGGAGTCACCTTTTTTGCTACATAACCCTGAACTGCACAAGATACTCAGTCTGCACCGAGGAGTCCCGTACACCATCCCAAGCACATCCCATTAGCAATAGTACCTGGAGTCCAAACCAAAAAAAAATTGAGGTGTGAGCACAAACTCACCATGAGCCGGCAGTGTGCGCTGGCAGCCCAGAAAGCCCCCCGTGTCCTGGGCTGCAGCACAAACAGTGTGGCCAGCAGGGCCAGGGAGGGGATTCTGCCCCTCTGCCCCGCTCTGCTGAGACCCCCCTGCAGTGCTGCCTCCAGCTCGGGGGGCCCCACGGCACAAAGGACACGGAGCTGCTGGAGTGAGGCCAGAGGAGGCCCCGGAGATGCTGCGAGGGCTGGAGCCCCTCTGCTCTGGAGCCAGGCTGAGGGAGCTGGGCTTGTCCAGCCTGGAGCAGAGAAGGCTGCGGGGAGACCTCATTGCGGCCTTCTAGTACCTAAAGGGGCCCTACAGGAAAGCTGGCGAGGGGCTGGTTATCAGGGAGTGCAGTGACAGGGCAAGGGGGATGGGTATAAACTAACAGAGGGGGGATTTAGATTGGACATTAGGCAGCAATCCTTCCCTGGGAGGGTGCTGAGGCCCTGGCACAGGGTGCCCCGAGAAGCTGTGGCTGCCCCTGGCTCCCTGGCAGTGCCCAAGGCCAGGCTGGATGGGGCTTTGGGCCCCCTGGGCTGGTGGGGGGTGTCCCTGCCCAGGGCAGGGGGTTGGAACTAGATGATCTTTGAGGTCTCTTCCAACCCAAACCAGTCTGGGCTTCTGTGATTCTATAACACAACGCAAACCATGAGCATCTTTGCTACTACAGACATGGGCAACAGTCCGTGTATTGAGGAGATCTGGTAGTCTCTAAAGATGTCACCTGTGAGGGGATCTCCACCAATGTGTGTATGTATATATTTTGAATTCTTAAAAAAAAAAAAAAAAAATTGGAAACCCCAAGGATATGAGTACTTGCCATTAATAAACCCAAAGCATCCTATTTAAACCAAAACGCCTCCCTCAGATATTTACCATCTCAGCATCTGAGCCCCCTGCCCACCTGATACACGGGTGTGGATTCTGCCTTCACACTCGCACCATAATTGCAGGGTACTGTCTGCACAAAGAATGATGGATCAGGGCTACATAAATAATAATCATAAACCCCCACATATCAGCTTGCTTATAAAAACACGTGTAAATCCCAGTGTCTTTAGAGATGCTTTCATCAACGCGCAGCTTCAGCTTCCTAAGCAGTCTGTTTGAGCAGGGATACTTGCTACAGACGGATTTACCCACTGAGAACAGCCCAGTGTCTTCAGAAACAGGAGACCCACACCCCTTGGGTACTTATATTATTGTGCTGCCTTCTATGCGGACAGGTTAATCTAGTTCACCCTCAGCTCCTCCGCTGGGAAGATGCTGTAGTAAATACATGAGACGGCAGCAGCAGCTGCGGTTGGCGGCGGTGCTGCAGCTGCTCAGGCAGGAAAGCCCGACGACATCTAAACTCCGTTTCTGTTACAGGCACCAGAGAGAAAACCTGCTCATCTCCCAGCTCCCAAAGGCAAACCTCCACCTCCACCGAAGGTACCCTGCGCCCAAACGCCAACAGCGGTTCTGTTGGGATGTAACTTGCTGCAGCTGCACCGGGCACACTGTGATTTAACTTGTTCTTTTTCACGTAGGCTTTAAAACCTCCAGTTAATCCCAGAGTATGAAGCTTCTGAAGAAAGGCTGATCAAGATACCTGAAATTCTTCCACTTTTGGCAAAGGCAACCAAGATAGTCTTCCTGTTCTCTTTAAAACAAAGAACAACTGACTGCCAGCTGCTTTGAAAGAGAAAGTTTGTTTTTCAGACAGCGAGAAGCTCTTTGGTGATGACATCAAGCGACTGTCCAAAAGGAAACGAAGCAGAATCACTGTTTGCACTGAGGTGTAGACTGGGAGGAAGCTACGAGAGCTGCTTACCACATCCTAACTCCTAGGCCAGGACCGCAAGACGTGGCTGCACTGGGTGCCCTGCAGCTACACTGCTTTCCCGGGTACGGCCCGAGAAGGTCAGGGAAAGTATGGCTCCTAAATACGTTCGTAAATTGTACACTTTTTGCTGCTTTCTGGGTCTCTTCAGCAACAGAGTAGACCTTCATGTGCAAGCTGGAAGTTCTGGAAAAACAAAAATCCTTCCTGCCCTCTGGAGCAAAGTTTGTGTTCTTAAGGCCTGGCCCTGGGTAGTAAGATTACACACTGGAAACTCATTCTAGAAAGATCCTTTTGGGTCGGATTCTCTCGTGAATGCTTAGATTGCCCATTGCACAAGATTCCTCTGTCGTGTCGGTGGAGCTGGAGATACGCTCAAAAGCGAAGCACGCAGGACTCAAACCACTGGCTGTTTGCAAGCGCTCCCAGAGCTCGGGCCGTGCCAGGTTCAGAGCTCCAGCTGCCACCAGTGCACTTGGACAGAAGAATTCAGAAAAGCACAGTCAGCAAAATCCTTAATCATCTATTTCATTTGCCCTTCAGCTCCAGAAATATCAGAATATTTCTCCCTTCCAGGATATACACACCTTGGTGTTTCTGTGTTGTTTTGCTCTCGCAGCGGGGTGTGCTGTTGCGAAGCTGCTGATGAGAAGTAGGCTGGGCGCAGGGGTTTGTTATGGTGGGACAGCAGCGCAGCGTCAGGCTTTGCACGCTGGGTTATTACTGAGGGGTTCTTCATTCGTCCTGGCCTGCTGGCATCAGCACTGTTGACACGACTGGCCTGCTGGCATAGATCTGCACGGTACTGCTGGCATCGATGTTAATAATGCCGTGAGGGTGCTGGCACCGATGCTGTTGTAACTGTTGGCACTGAGATTATTCATGTGGTTGGCATCAATATTTTGAAGTTCAAGCGCACAGAAGTGTTTTTCAAGGAACAAAAATTTTACTAGGAAAAGAAAAATTAAATAAAAATAATAATAAAAGGAGAGAGAAACAAAATTGCCCGGACCCAAAGTACTCAAGATTTTATAGAGGTTCCAGTTTGAACTGGATTTGGGGTTGGATCAGGCTCAAAATCAGAACACACATCCAAATCGATTACGCTGTGGCTCGGGAAGGCAGTTTCCAGCCCTTGGGCACAGTGGCTTTGCTGGAGAAGAGCCCGTGGCTGCCAAACTACCACACCCCGACCTGGGGCCAGCGCTGCGCATCCTCACCTTTACCTGCACGCGCTTCTGCCCAGGGCCTGTTAGGACTTCTTGAAAAGCCCGATCCTCAGAGGGCTGGACACCTTCTGCACAAGTTGGTGAGCCAGCTCACAGCTGCTGAAAGCCTGGTCCACATAATCCTGTTTGGGTACTGAGCACGTAATGTACAGGTACTTTCCCAATGCACAGCCTTGTTACTTACAGCGACCGTTCCTGCCGCTGCACGCTGCAGATCCATCGCCTCTGATGCAGCAATGCATGTAAAAAACCAGCTTCTCCTTTCGGGCTCGGCTTGCTTTCAGGTTGCCGGTCGAGCGCTGTATGCTCCGTAACACACAGATGTGATGAAACCGCAGTTTGAGGAATGAGGTGGGGTTTTTGTTTTAGAATAGATTTTATTGGAAGAGCATCGCTTTCTTCCGCTTCGGATAATGATTTCTTTATTTGAGTCAGAATCCAGAAATGGATTTTAATCTATCTGCATTTGACTACGGTGTAAAGAGTCAGAACTTATTTTTTATGAACTGTAATTAATGTATTTACAAAGATTTCTGTATTAGAAGTATTCCATATAAACTGGAGGTAGCTGTTTTGTTTTTTAAAGACCTTCATTTGCACCAGAAACACATGACAACAGTGTAAAGTAGGATGATTTACAACATTGCCAAATCCCTAAACATGTGGATCAAAAAGATCATTCACGTGTATTGCCAAACCCTGCCCAGTTAGCCAGTAAAGCTGAATTCAATTTGTTATAAGGGTTGACAAGATAGTACATCACCACTTTACTGCCACCTTAAAATCTATTTCTTCACGGTTTCCAACCTTTTCCACTCTGTGAGCACTCAAGAATTTTCCAAGGATACAGAGATTTGAAGCAAGCTGAAGTCTTGAGACTTTACTCAATCACCTTTCCAAGATCCACCTCCCAAACCACGGAGCCTGGGCTTCCTTTCCCCCGCAGAAAGCAGTACTCTGTCCGACCCGGTGCGTTCAAACCTCCTTAGTAGCTGCACACATTCAGAAAGCAAAGCCTGCACCCCAGCACCCAAGCAGAGCGCGAGTGCTGTACTGAGACCAAGCCCCCATCCTCAGCAGTCACTTGCAGCATCGGGCAGGGCACACACCTACAGCCGTCGGTGATTTACAGCTTTTCACGGCCCCAGCACCCACAGGACAGGGGAGACACCAACAACATTCTGTTGTCCCAGCCAGGCCTTGCACAAAAGGGCTCCTCTGTAGCTACTATCTATTGTCCCCTTATGCAAACGTGACATCTACTGTTAAAAAGCCTCTACTGCAAGAGGAAAACGAACCCAAGGAAACCGGAGACATCTTCATCACTCTGACTGTCAAGAGCCTGCAGCAGGTAGCCCCGCGGGGCGGGGACGTCACCAGGAGCGTTTCTCTCTGCAGCCTCACGCTGCTCACTGAATTGCAGCCGTTTGACCGGCGCCCAGCTGCTCCCTGACCCCCGGTTCAGGGCGCCGCGCTCAGCACCACGGGCCCCTCGCACACGGTCCAGCCGAGCAGCACGCCCAGCCGCTGGCACGGGGCGGTAGGACCCCAGCGGGAGTGTGGGCCAGGGCCAGCACCGCCAGCGCGCTGGCACTGACTGCATCTGCTGTCCAGCAGCCACGTGCCAGACGCTTCTCCTGCTCCCAGACCAGAAGCAAAGCAGTTTACCGCTAGTTTTTGGTTGGGTTTTTTTTTGTTTTGTTTGGGGGTTTGCGGGTTTTTTGGTTCAGGGTTGGGGTTTTTAAGCATCAGTGAGCGTTCCACTCCTCCATCTCCCCTTACTCCATGGGAAAACAAAACCAGGTTTATTTTATTCCTGTTTCTTTTCAGTCTCTGAATTTACAACCCTCCTTCATCCCTCTTTTCCCTCCCTCTGTCTGTCTCGGAGGGACGGTGCTCCCAAGAGAGAGCAAACCTTTGCCCTTTGCACCCCCAAACCAATCTTCCCTGGGAGCAGTTTTGGGGGGGTTCCTGAAAATAAGGCACACACTGGACCATCACCACAGACCCACTTCCACGGTAGCTCCTGCCTGGCCGTCTGAATCGTCCACTTCGCTGTGCAAATTCAACACTGGCCATTAGAGGGCAATGGGGCATGGAGAAGAAGTTTCCCTCGCTTGCTGTCGGATGACTGCTATCACCTCCAACGAATCAATTCTGAATTTACTGCATCCTCTGACCTTGGGCTATAGATTTGGGAGACATTAACAAGGACGCCACCAGCCAGGAAGAGAGGGGAGATTAGAGCACATCCAGGTTTTCAGACACAGAGGCACCAGACAACTAATAAACAGGCTGAACCCAACCCTTCAAACGTGACACCGTAGACAGCACATGCTTTAAGCTCTACACAGTAAGAGGCGGTTCTACTTGATTCCAGTTTTACTGACCAGAAAACAAAGCGTTGTCCTAGCAGCCTTTATCAAGATGAATAATAAATGTCACTTGTAACTTGAAATCAAGAATTTTCTTCTGCTTTTGCTTCTTTATGCCAGCAGATCCATCATCGCCTCATAGTACTGCACAAATCCCTCCCATCTGAATAAATAACTGAATAACAGGCTGCAGGTTGAACCCACTGATGTGCAAGTCAGTGAAAAGCCATGGAAATAGTGAAGATTTCCCAGCTGACAGACCTGCAGAATCCAGACTCTGCTGTCTGTCTCCCCCTCGACGGGGCCCGATGGCTCTCCAGTGCCAGAAAACAAACGGTCCTTACTACGACAGCCTTTGCCACCGGCTGATGGTATCAGCAAAAGGGATCCTCAGCCGTCAGCTGCTTCGTGCTATTTCCCCGTGCCTGAGAAGTGCCAGTCTTTCATCGTCACTTATCGATAACTTCCCGAGGACGGCATTGCTGGGGGCCTCTAATCGCCCGCCGGTGCCGAGGCAACGGGAGGCCCTGGGAAAGGAGCAGGGGGGTCTGTCAGGGTGCCAGCAATTGCCCCGGCCCCCAGACCACTTTAAAGCAATCTTCAGCAAGTGGCACAGATATTAATGGGCTGTTACTGACACTTGATCCATAAATAATTCCACATAATGCATGGCCCCAGCCTTTAGAAGGTCTAGGGGAAAAAGGTAGAGGCTGAAGTATCGATAGATGCGTCTGCAAGAGCTATTAAAAAAGGGAAAGTGGTTTCCGTGGGATTGGTCCAAGCCACTGCACCCACGACCAGAGGGAAACTTCGGCCACATACCTGACAAAACAAATCTGAGAGCACAGCACCAAGCAACAGGGTAAATGAAAAAAGTCACACAACTTCAGCAGGACTTCAGCAATGGAGGCATCCCCCTTCGGCAGTCAAAAACTCTTGTGAAAGACTGAAGAGCGTTTCTAGCAAGTCTTGGCACAGGTGAGGACAGAGCTCAGGTACACTCAACTCTGTGCTGCAGACACAGAAAAGATCTCTCCTACATCTGTTCGTGCACAGAGAGAAACAAGCTGCTCTCTGCCATACACTGAACCTATTTTTTCATGTCCTTAAGTGCACTGGCATAATGTATTTTCCATGTCACTTTTTGCAGCTATCACTGCGAGACATGTCCCTGAATTCCAGCAGCGGGTACGTCCCGTTAAAGTGCTGCAGTGAATTGCTAAACATGTTTTATAAATCAGCTCGTCCAAAAATCCCTGCTACCCAGCCCTGTTCTGTGATGAGGCTTCGTAACAGCAGAAAACCCAAGAGACGACTTGAACAGAGGAGAAAACAGAAGAGCCAGAGCATAATCCCCCCGTCAGGGTACTGCAACAGATGAACAGGATTCGCTCCCTTCAGAGATGCCAGCTGAGCACCCACATGCTTTGCTGCAGGCGTCTCTACGGGTCCACCCCTTTCCGCTCTGACCCCTTTGCTCCCACCCCACATTAGGTGATTCCCTAGTGTGGGGTGGGAGCAAATTCCCACTGCCTAGGTGACATTGCTCGTGTAGCTTTGAGAGGGATTTCAAGGCAACAGTCCCTCTTCAACTCTCAGACGGTGCTACAGGACTGAGCCCCACACCAGTGGTCAGGTTTCCTGGCATTCACAGAGTCACAGAATCCCCCAAGCTGGCAGGGCCCCCCCAGGCCCCCCAGCCCAACCCCTGGCCCCACACAGGCCCAGCCCCATCACAGCAGATGGCTGAGAGCGTTGGCCAGACGCTGCTTGAACTCAGCCCAGCTCGGGGCGGTGACCACTGCCCTGGGGAGCCTGTGCCAGGGCCCCACCACCCTCTGGGGGAAGAACCTTCTCCTGATCCCCACCCTAACCCTCCCCTGGGGCAGCTCCAGGCCGTTCCCTGGGGTTCTGTCGCTGGGCCCCAGAGGGAGGAGATCAGCGCCTGCCCCTTGGCTCCCCCTTGGGAGGAAGCTGGAGGCCCCATGAGCTCTGCCCTCAGCCTCCTCTTCTCCAGGCTGAACAAGCCCAGGGCCTTCAGCCTCTCCTCACACGCCTGCCCCTCCAGACCCTTCCCCACCTTTGTTCCCTCCTCTGCACACTCCCCAACAGTTTTATGTCCTTTTTGTGCGGTGGTGCCCAAACCCGCCCCAACACTCGAGCTGAGGCCGCCCCAGCGCAGGGCAGGGTGGGACCATCCCGTCCCTGGCCCGGCTGGCCATGCCGGGCTTGGTGCCCCCCAGGACACGGGTGCCCTTCCTGGCAGCCTGGGCACACTGCTGGCTCATGGTCACCTTGCTGTCGACCAAGACCTCCAGATCCATTTCAGTGTGGCAGCTGCAAGCAAGGGTTGGCTTTTCAGAAGAGTTTAGCACTTTCCACACACCCAGCACATCAAGCTCACTCACCTGGAAACTCAATTCCACCCTTAAGTTCCCCATGTTTCAGCTTTAAGTGTTCAAAACAAGGACACCAGCTTCTCTTTCCTCTCCTCGTCTGCCTCACCTCTCAAAACTCCAAGGCAGTTACTGGCCTCTGCCGTCTGCAGGGGGGATGCCCAAGCCCATGTTGGGGCTGAGCCCACTGGGACCAGTTATCTAACCTCCTCCATGATGGCTGTACCTTTCTGGCTCCCCACTCTCCCTTTTGTGCATCTATCATCGCCCAGACAAAGGGGCCTGTGTTGGTCTTTTCTAGATTATCATAGCAAGAATGACTTGCAACAACACTAAAGCATCTATCAGGGGCCTCTGATGCTGCCACCTCCCAGCACAGAATCTACCGACACACCACTCTGCTAAGATCGATCTTTGCAACCCCCATGCCGAAGCCCTGCAAAGGAACATGAACAGCCCTGCCCAGGTCCAAGAACACTGCAGCAGCCCAGCACCCAAAGAAGAGAGAAACCGCAGTGGGACCCTGGGCTCGACTCATCCGGCAATCACTGGGCCTCCAGACAGCTGGAATTTGCTGTGAATTTTTCATGCTAGAATCAGCTGTGTGCTGCAGGCACGCAGCCGAATGGAAAATAAACCTGAAATATTAATGATCCACTGCAGAGTGCGGGCAGGAAGAGAGCTACAAATGAGGACAGGGAACCTCAGATAGCCTGCTGGAACCGCACCCCTTCTGCCCACAACACGGGGCTGTTACCATGAACACGCGCTGTCCCAGGGGCCCTGGACTGCAGCTTTTGGGGTGCTCAGCAGTTGCTCTGTGTGCCATGCCGGGAACCGGGGTCAGCTAAACCTTCCAGCTTGTCACCGGAGCGGCTCGGCCACGGCTGGCCCTGGACTCGCACACTGGGTGGCAAAAGCAGCCTCCTTCCGAACCGCGGGCCCGAGCAGCACAGGGTGGACAAAGCCCACAGCAAAGGCAAGAGGAGGGGGATCGACCTGCGCCCTTAACTCACACACCGCAGCAGACCTGACCCAAAACTCTTCAAATTTAAAGCAGAGTGGAAGCACAAGACCTCTGTCAGAAACGAGCAAGAGCTCTAATTCATACCAACATCACGTTTTTCGTTTCTCTTAAATGAGTATGTTACTAATTTCACACATATTCCTTACTCATGTCACCATTTCCTTGCCTTAAAAGCCATCCTGACATAGGGTTACAGTCATTTACTTAATCACTGCCATCATTAGGAATGCTGCAATCAGAAAAATGGTGCCTTCTCATTACTTATTTAAAACGTGCTCAGCAGCGGGGATGTTTGTGAGATTTACACCAAATTATTCTCAACAGAAAGGGGGGGAACCAGTTACATATCCGCATCTTCCGAGCATCTGCAGAGTACCCCATGACACGTAGGAGTAGCACAGAAGCTCCAATATTAGTTTAAAAAATTCATGGGCCAGCAGTTGCCTCTCTACACCAGGAATAAACCTGTTAGAAAGCGTTACTCAGAATGAAAGAAGGTGGTAATATTTGGCCTGCTGAGCTTATGCATCATGTCTTGTTAGGAAAAGTCACGATACGATCCTGGGCAGAGGAAACTGTCTCCAAGTTGCACAGCGCCGTTCACTTGGATTGATTTTGACATGTTTAGCAAACTGTATTTATGCAAGCTGTATCGCAGGAGCTGCAGGAGAAGGCAGACAGTGGGAGGTTTTGCAAAAGCTGGGGACTTGGACCATCCTTGCTCTGCAAAGTGAGAGCTGCTGGTGCTCGACCCTGCTGTGAAGCGTGGGTGGTGCGGTGGGTCCTGTCACCGTGACTCTCGGAAGAAAGGAAGCCCCAGCCGGCAATGCTAACACTGCTCATTTTCCAGCAAGCTGTGGCTGTCGCTCAGGGCAGATCCTGTCCCCTTCAGCCAGGGCTTGCTTTGTAAATCCCCCCCCAGTTTTGAAGCAGGTCTAATCTAAGACTTTGACTTGACCCATCTTCCTACCTGAAACTGGTGGCTGCAGAAGAGAAATCAGCACTTGGCTGTTCGCTGGGAAATCTTCCTCTCCCTGTGCAGGACTCAGCCCCTGACCACCCTATGGAGCCCCCAGAACCGGGCTGTGCCCTCCCCGCACACAAGCGAGCTGTAAGCTGACGCACGAGGATGCACAAATCATTGACCTGGAACAGCACAGGGCCACCCCCAAGCTGCGGTGCTCCCCAAAATGGGCTGGCAGGAGACAGCCCCAGCGGCACAGGCTGCTGTGCATGGCATGTTGGGCATGGCTGGGGGAGCCTCGTCCCCCCCTGCGGCCGGAGGCACCCCCCTGGCAGGCACCAGCTCCGCTTGTCTCACCCAAGGGCTGGAACACACTGGGAGACACTTGGTGCTGTCTCTGCGCGTGGAATAAAGCACGATGTATTGCTCTGATTATTTGTAAGTATTACCCTGCTCTGGAGAGTGCTGTGTATCCCCAGGGCTGGAAAGACTCAGAGGTGCTTTACGTGTTCAGGCGGAACACGTGCAGCCGTGCAAAGGATGCCGTGTCCATTCACAGAGTACGGGGGACACCAAGGCAGAGGCTGCTGCAGGCGCTGCCTGCGCCACACGCAGGGTGACTGCTGCAGACACAGACGCGCCTATAAAACACCCGTGGAGCTGCAGGTACAGCACACCGGGTATTTAATGCCATCCCCACGTATAACAGAGATTCATTTAGAAAATATTTAACAGAACTAGAAACTCTTATTTCAGAATGTTCTTATAGTGCAAGGGTTTGGGGTATTTAAGTTGTTAATTCCTCCTTCACAGCCAGCTGCTGCTTCTCCCAGTCAGCCTTTGAAATCTGCCCGGCAGGACCTGGGGTGTTTTGCACATGACATTTACCAAAATCCTTCCATAGAATTTATTTTAATTGCTTCTGTATTTGATTTCTCTGAAAAACAAAAATCTATAATCAGTTCTAAACCTGATGAGCAACTGAAGTAATAGTTACACTCGAAAGAAAGCGGTCAGGAGGTTTTCTTTACTTATTTTTCCCACGTGTACGCTTTGCCTCACTCTGTGCAGCGGGACAAAGCTTATTTCACCTCGTGGTATTACTGGAAATAAAACAGCCACCCATATTCTCCATACCCAGTGGAAAAAAGGTCCTTTCTTCAACATGACTGTTGAGGGGGTTTTCAACCATTGCAGAGTTTCTCTGTTTTGAAGGGAGAGTAAAAGCAGTTTTATGCCCTGTTTCCCAGGCTCCTATATTTCCCTTTCCTTGGTGTCTCTATTTCTGCTTTATTATTTCTTTTACACAGAGAAAGCAAGGAAAAAGGGAGAAAGAAAACAAAACAGAACAAAACTGACCTCTTCCCTCCTGCCCCAAGTGATCCCTGTTCACTTGACCAACTGAAAAACTCTCAATATTTTTATGGTAAAGCTTCTAAAACCTGCATTTTCTACATTTTTAATGCTTTTCCAACCAGGTCTAAAAACTCCCTAAGCTGGGTCTGGTTTTGCATTCTGAACAGGGAAGCAGAGGTGAGGCAGGAATGCTGATCTGGCATTAAACCACAAAGCCACTAGTCACAGACCCGCACTTCATGGGGACTCCAAGGAGCCTTTGAGTCCTAACACGTGCTTAGCTTCAAGCACACCCTCAGATGCTGTAAGGCAGTCTTCCCACTCCCTAAAGCGTCATTGCTTTCCCTTGTCTTAATTTTCTGGCTCGTCTTACAGAGCACCTTCAGGTGTGGCTGTATCCTGCCGAGCCCGTGGTCATCGCAGCCAGGAAAGCTACACGAGAAGTGGAACTAACCACATCCAGATCCTCCAGCAGCTCCACAAAGACCCACCAGGAACAGGCAAAGTACATCAGGGAAGACAAAAGGATCTTGTTGCATGTCAACCACACGACTTCAACCACAATCAGAAATATTTGCAGAATTATTCTTCTTTCTTTGGCAATATCTGCAACCCAGCTCAATCCCTGCTGAAGTCAGTGGCAACGCTGCCACAGATTTAACGTGACCTTCACAAACCCTATTTGTCTCCCAAGCCAAGCATTCACCCTGCTTTCTATTTTTACTGTAACACTAAAATTTCATTTTCTGACTAAGTTTGTGTTGAGCCGCCTGATGGACAATAAATATAATCACACTTAAGTTAATGGGCAGGCCACCAAACCCAAAAGCTTTTATTTTCATTAAGCATCATTAGATGTGGCATGTCTTTTATCAAACCTGTCTCCGATATTCACTTTATTAAAAAGTCCATCCGCCCCAGACCGCCTAATGTAATCCGCAAGGACAGACAGGGAATTTATATTAAGCACGTTAGCAGGTGGGGACACAGACTCCTGAAAAAATAACTATCTTGAAAAATCCTTTAGAAAGGAGCTTGAAAGGACAGGCAACGTGAAAAGAAATCAATAATTCAAAGTGGGGGGGACTATTTTGCAAACAGCAAAAAGAAATCACCTTTTTTAGCTAAAAAAAAGTACAATGATGCTATAAAGTCTTACAAAACCCCAGTGAAAGGTATGTGGGTGCCCCTGGCAGTTATACGGTCGGATGTCTTTGAGTCCCTGGCCACAGTACACGGGTTATAAGCAGCTTCCAGCTCTGCAAACTGCCACCCCTCAGCAGGCAGAGCCCCGGGGGTTTCTCAGGATGGCCACAGGCGCTACGTGAAACAGATGGCTGCGCTGAAAACCCACTCACCCTCGCCACGCCGCGTTCGCTTTAAGAGCCGTGGTTGGGGCATACAGAAGTGGAGAAGTTTCCTTTGCCTTAGGCTATGCCGCTGCGCTGAGCGCGTCACGTCAGGACATGTGCCAGCACGATCTTCAAGGCAGCAGAGGTGCGACTGATCGGCAACGACCGTGGCCGGAGTTGAGGGCATCCCGGCAACAGAAACTCCTCCTGAATCATATACAGCTCACTTTCTACATGCTTTCATGACTCCAAAAGCTAAAACCTGACTTCCTGCAACTTCAAAGGGCCTGGTCTGCATGGCTGTGCGTCTGTCTGCATACAGGGGGAAAGACAGGAGAGGGGTGAGGAGCAATCCCACCATCCACTCCCCAACTCCCGCAGGCACGGGCAGAGTCTAGGCTCTAAGACGTTAAGACTAAACCAAAGCTTTCTTTAATTCCTTCCTCTGCAGCTTTAAATTCTGCACCTTCATGTTCAATTTAAAAGCCTTGGGTGCAGGTAAGGTAACATTTCTTTGCAAGCACCCAAGCTAACCCCGGCTTGGAAGAGAACACCACAAGCTGCAGCATCCCAAGGACAGCTTCTTTCACTGCACAAGCCAGCTTGTCATCTTCCACTCATGCCAACAGTACCGTCTCCCCCTAGGCAGAGCACTGCCTCACACGGAAGCCTTGTGAGACCTCAGTCCATCACGCTGGTGCCGCGTATCAGCGGAGCACATCATTCCCAAAGCCGGGGAACCCGGGTCATGCTGCAGAGGGCTCTCCTGCAAAGAGCCCCTGAGGCTTTAGCAGGAAGGAAGCACCCGGCACCGTGGGTGGTGCCTGAACGGTCTCCAGGCCAACTTCTAGCCAAGCTGTACATGCCACCACTCCAGATTTTCAGGGAATTTCACTAGCTGATGACTGCTCCGATGGGTGCAGGGAGACATGATGTCACACTGCACCGAGCTCCACACGGGCTGGTTCAACCCGAAAATCAGATGCACTGATAGAACATAACAGAAGTCTGAGAAACAGAACCTGTTCTCGGTCACTTTAACTCAGAGATACAACTGCCAGAACAGAGCCGGTCTGTACAGAGACGACTTGGTGCCCGGGCAAAAGACCTTGCACCTCCCGGAGATCGTCCCCATCTGACGCACGCTGACGTTTGCCCATCATAACCCTGAAGCGTGGCATTTGCTGCACGGGCCATTAACTGCACTTACGATTACAGACCGACCTTCGTGAAAATACCTCCGCTCACAAAAGGCGATGAGATAGTGTCAATCATTTCACTGACACTTCGTACTGTTAAGGTTCGTTGAAAAGATAGATTTTGCCACAAAACCACATTGTATTTCCTTCTTTGGCAAAAAGCAATCCCCTCATCTTTTCCTGACAGCTTGCCCAAAAAATCCAAACCCGTCAAAAATTCAAAGCACTTCACACTCATATCACAGTTTTTAATCTCTGAAAAATCATTTTTGTAAGTGAACACGGATAGTCTGCGCCAGCTTCGATTTACTTGACAAGCCAGTTGCTGTTTAAAAACAGGAGTGGTCTCCTCAGAACTTGTGAGCCAACCCTCTTTATGGAGCCTGGGTGACTAACTTCAGAGCAGCCCCGAGGAGAAGGACTTCGGGTGTTGGGGGACGAGAAGCTCACCATGAGCCAGCAGCGTGTGCTGGCAGCCCAGAAAGCCCCCCGTGTCCTGGGCTGCAGCACAAACAGTGGGACCAGCAGGGCCAGGGAGGGGATTCTGCCCCTCTGCCCCGCTCTGCAGAGACCCCCCTGCAGTGCTGCCTCCAGCTCGGGGGGCCCCAGGGCAGGAAGGACACGGAGCTGCTGGAGCGAGTCCAGAGGAGGCCCCGGAGATGGTGCGAGGGCTGGAGCCCCTCTGCTCTGGAGCCAGGCTGAGGGAGCTGGGCTTGTCCAGCCTGGAGCAGAGAAGGCTGCGGGGAGCCCTTGGAGCCCCTCCCAGGGCCTGCAGGGGCTGCAGGAAAGCTGGAGAGCGGCTGGTTGCAGGGCAGGGGGGGCCAGGCCAAGGGGAAGGGCCTGAAGCTGCAGGAGGGGAGCTGGAGCTGAGCTGGGAGGCAGCAATCCTTCCCTGGGAGGGTGCTGAGGCCCTGGCCCAGGGTGCCCCGAGAAGCTGTGGCTGCCCCTGGCTCCCTGGCAGTGCCCAAGGCCAGGTTGGATGGGGCTTTGGGCAGCCTGGGCTGGTGGGGGGTGTCGCTGCAGGGACACTAGCAGGGCGTTGGGAACCAGATGATCCTTGAGGTTCCTTCCAACCCACACCAGTCTGGGATTCTGTGACCGCACAACAGCAGCCACTGTACAGGGCTGTTCCTTGGTCTGGGGGTGGCACACAGCTCCTCATGCAAGCGGGACACCATGGCACATAGCAAACTTGCTGGACTCTGTCTATGGAAGGATGTCTCCCTTTGGTCAAGATTAACCCCTTGCAGTCTGCCACACATTGGCCTCTTCAGAAGGATGATACTATCTCGGGGATGTTCTGTTCCAGTCCCACAAGGAATATTCAATTAAAACGGTGTCATGAGGATTTTATCACGCAAATTCCAGATCCTCAACTTATTCCACGCTAAGAAATGAAGTGCCGCAGCACTGCCTCTCTCCGTCACACGCGACAGCAACGTGGCCTGCTTCACACACAGCTGGGACTCAATTTCTAGAGCCTGCAGTCTCGATTAAGTGACGATTCAGTGAGAGGAAGCTACTAAAACTCATTTTAGTCCTGAACTGTTATGTCCTATAAACATCAGTGTCAACTGGGTGTGCGAGGAGACAAACACTGCGCATCCCGCCAGGCGTGAAAAGAACAGCTTCAGAGTGGAGTAGCAGATACTGAAGCAACCACTGACGACTGCTCGCTTTTGCATTGTCTGACTAGCACCGAGGTTTGCTTTGAAATCATTAACTAACCCTCCTCCTGTTTCAGCCTGCACGGGCAGCACGGTCAAGTTTAGCGTTGTAGCCTTCCAGATGGGGAGAACAAGGCAGCGGCTTGACGCAATCTTTCCAAAATCCTGAGGAAGCAGCTGTCAAAGGCAAGATGGGAACTTGTTAAAATCAGGTTTGTGTAACTATGCCCTGCGCGGCCTGAGGAAGAAACCTTTCAACGCCAATTAAATCTGGGCTCACAAGACCGTCTCCTCTCCTCTTTCAAACAGCATCCCAAATTTTTGGTCCTTTGGCCCGTGGAAAATAGAGTCTATTCCCAAAGCTACACACGTGGTAAACAAAGGCGCTATGTGCTGCTGCTTGCTTTCTGAGTTTGATTTAGATATATTAACATTAGCCTCGAGGAGAAAAAAAACCCAAACACCTTTGCTTTGCGAGAAAGAAATGCCGAGCTGGGCGTTTGCCTGGCGCCGCGCTCACCTGCAAGCGCAGGACGCGAGGGTGATTTCAGCGAGGTCAGCTCTTCGGGAAAGTGCTGAACCACACAGCAGCAGCAGCGTGACCTTTCGAGCCATCACCGCGGTGCTGAGCTAAAAATTACTTCAATCGGTAGAAAAGGCTGCAAGGGAACTTCTGCTGGGAGTCTGACAAGCAAGGAACCGAGCACCAGAACGAGTATTGTTTCCTAATCAGCTGCCCTAGGGAGCCACTAGCATTAATTTGTATGATATTAGTAAGATATTAGTAAGTGATCTTATCTGCAGGCATTAGTAAATATTATGAGTTAAGTAATGATGGATTTAAATTAAAATACACAACGTGCCGTCCCTTTGATCTGCATCACGCCCTTGCAATGGAAGCCCTGCAAGTGAATATGTGTAAAACTCGAGCTGTAAATATCGCCATATGGACAAAAGGGAAGAGCTCTGCAGCGCACGAGGAGATACAGCACCGCTGCACCCAACCCCAAGGCGTTCCCCACAGCCAGAGCCAAGCTAAGGGTGTCTCGCTGCAGGGAACCAGCCTGGGATGCTTCAAAAATTAAGTGCAGAGGCACCTTCTCAGTGATCGCTGTGTGTCAACGCCCGTCAGGATGGGCTCGGTTCACAAAGCTGAGTACGTGCTCAAGTGCTCCGCTGATGAGAGAGAGATGTCCAAGGTTTATCTGCAACTCCCTGTTTATTACGGCCTGTCTTCAGGCTGCTAACCGTCCCCAGCCTTACAGCCCGCACAGGACTGGATCCCTCTCAAAGACAGTTCAGCAGCAGGTCATGCCAACGCAGCCCGCACCATTTCTGGACAGGTTGGATCAATGGGCCAAGGTCAACTGTATGAGGTTTAACAAGGCCAAGTGCTGGGCCCTGCACTTTGGTCACACCAGCCCCGGGCAGCGCTACAGGCTAGGGGCGGGGTGGCTGGAAAGCTGCCTGGCAGAGAAGGACCTGGGGGTTCTGGTTGACAGCGGCTGAACATGAGCCGGCAGTGTGCCCAGGTGGCCAAGAAAGCCAACGGCATCCTGGCCTGCATCAGGAATGGTGTGGCCAGCAGGAGCAGGGAGGTGATTGTGCCCCTGTACTCGACTCTGGGGACTCGCACCTCAAGTACCGTGGCCAGTTTTGGGCCCCTCAATACAAGAAGGACTTTGAGCTGCTGGAGCGTGTCCAGAGAAGGGCAACGAAACTGGTGAAGGGGCTGGAGCACAGGTCTGATGAGGAGCGGCTGAGGGAACTGGGGGTGTTTAGTCTGGAGAAGAGGAGGCTGAGGGGAGACCTGATCGCTCTCTACAACTACCTGAAAGGAGGGTGTAGTGAGGAGGGTGTCGGTCTCTTCTCCCAAGTAACAAGCGACAGGACAAGAGGGAAGGGCCTGAAATTGCGTCAGGGCAGGTTTAGGTTGGATATCAGGAAAAACTTCTTCACGGAAAGAGAAGTGAGGTGTTGGAACAGGCTGCCCAGAGAGGGGGTTGAATCGCCGTCCCTGGGGACATTCAAAAGGTGCGTAGACGTGGCACTCCAGGACATGGTCTAGCAGGCATGGTGGTGTTGGGTTGACGGATGGACTTGATGATCTCGGAGGTCCTTTCCAACCTTAGGGATTCTGTGATTCTATGAACGCCCCCGACCAAAGGAAACTCCTGCTGTTATTCCAATCTAGGACTGCACACGCCAACTTTACTTTGTATAACAGGACTCACCTGACTACAGAATCTATTTCCCAGCTGACATAACCTCACTATCTCACCGCATGATTTAATATAACTTCCTTCCACCCTTTCACTAATTATATTGTCAGAAAGAGGAATACGAGTAGCTGAACAACCCTGGAATGAGGGGATTGCTCCAGCATAAAGCACTTAGAATAGCAACACCTGAAAATCGCGGGTTCCCAGTCAGCCTTACGCCTCTCTCTTGGCAGATGTTTCAACTGCTGCAGAAACAAGGCAGCAGCCCCAGCAGGAAGGAAAAGGCTCCAAACAGATGGTTTGGAAATAGAAGGTAAGTCAGCGCAGATCGAGTCACAATCCTCAAAGGAGGTTGTAGCCAAAAATACTATAAAGATCAGGTCATTCAAAGAGAGATATTAAATCCAGTAAGCTAGAAACCCTTGCATGGGGATAACGAGGGATCATTTCACCGCAAAGAATTACTCAACTTCCTGAAGCATTCGATTATCATATATACCGCGATCGATCACACTCCGGAAAACGAGAACATTTCATTTCACAGCGCAGGCAATCCCGCAGCTTCGGCACCCGGTATTTAAAGTACAGTGCTTTGTCTGACACGATGTTCCACCCGCCCATTCAGCGACACATTCGGGGCTGCTGGCGGTCTGTCAGCACGGCGGGAGCCGCTACCTCGACCGAATTATCCAGCCTGGGGCGTTGCCCTGTGCCATGGCCAAGCCCAGCGCCTGCAGGAGCAGCGAGGACCCCGCTGCAGGCAGCGATGGAGTAACGCGCTGGCACGGAAAAAACCTCTTCCAGTCCCTGATGGGTTCGCAGCGACACACAGGGGTGTGGGTGCCAAGCGGCACTCCAGACTTAAAATCTTTGTGTTATTTTAATTCCAGGTATGTTCCTTATTTAAAATAAACATCCATGTGGCATTGGATCTCTAAAATGTCTTGTGGCAAATCTCAACAGAAGGAAAAATACAATCGATGCCTAATAAATCTTGCACATCAAGAACTTCAGCTTTGGCAAAGCCAGAGGGACACCAAGCTGGGGGGAAGTGTGGATCTGCCGGAGGGTAGGATGGCTCTGCAGAGGGACCTGGACAGGTTGGATCGCTGGGCAGAGGCCAACGGGATGAGGTTTAATGTGGCAAAGTGCCAGGTCCTGCACTTTGGCCACAACAACCCCAGGCAGCGCTACAGGCTGGGGGTGGGGTGGCTGGAAAGCTCTACAGAGGAAAAGGACCTAGGGGTGTTGGTTGANAGGGGCTGGAGCACAGGTCTGATGAGGAGCGGCTGAAGGAACTGGGACTGTTTAGTCTGGAGAAGAGGAGGCTGAGGGGAGACCTTATTGCCCTCTACAACTCCCTGAAAGGGAGTTGTGGTGAGCTGGGGGTCGGCCTCTTCTCGCAGATAACCAGTGACAGGACAAGGGGGAACGGCTGCAAGTTGGGCCAGGGGAGGGTCAGGTTGGAGATGAGGAGAAATTTCTTCTGGGAAAGGGTGGTCGGGCATTGGAACGGGTTGCCCAGGGAGGGGGGAGTCCCCGTCCCTGGGGGGGTTTAAGGAAAGGCTGGATGTGGCACTTAGGGACATGGTTTGGTAGGGAATAGGTGGCAGGGGGACGGTTGGACTGGATGATCCTTGAGGTCTCTTCCAACCTTAATGATTCTATTCTATTCTATGTTAAATTGGAGATAAACCAGAGCTAATTCTCAGTATTTCACTGAAATGAGGAGCCAGAAGAATCGCTATTACCTTACCATAGGCTGAGTGTATGTCCTATAAATCTGAGTAAGATCTGTCTTTAATGAAACGCCTGCTGCAGAAGAGCCCGCATACACCTCCGGCTGCTCCAGTCTGAGATGAAGATACTTAAATCCAACACCTTGAGCCTCTTTATTAGTGTCTCAAAATAGAATGAGTGATGAGAGCCCTTCCACAGCAGGTACTGAAAACCATTGAGAACTGCAGCTGCCTCATTCCCAAGAATTAATCTTTCTGAAATTCAGCGCATTACGTGTCAGAGCTGAAGATGTTTGCGTTGCTCAAAGGCGTCGTGATTCACCCTCCATTCCTTTTTAAAAACAGTTTCACCTTTTAAACAGGACTTTTTTTTCAACAAGAAAAACAGTGATACGCAACAAATAGGACAAAATGACAAAAGCATTTCTTGTTGTCACGTAATTCAGGACTCTGAATGAGCCCTTTGATTATTTTACAAGATGACGCAAGTATTAGAACTTAAGAAACAAAAAGTAGGTTCCAAATAACCAAGCAACCCTTTAACACCATCAAAGATCATTTCTTTTCAAGGCACCCAGGGAGAGACAGGATTTCAAGGCAAGGTTGTCCTTCCTATGTGCTGTAAAAAAAAAAAAAAAAAAAAAGAATTACAATGTGACCCCAAGGCGTGCACCTCTTACGTTAACCTCGGTATCTGCTTTATTTTCAGAAAGGCTGACTCTGCAGAAACCTTTCTTGAAACACTCCCAGAGGGTATTGTAGATTACTCTGGGACAGCTGAAATGTCCTGCTGCCAAGACAAGCGATTAAGAAAAACTAACAGAAAAAGGGAGAAAAGCAGCATCCAGAAACTTCCTGTCAAGGTTAAAAATAATGGGACGGATTAAGTGGAACCACACTGCAATTACTTCATTTACAGAACTGATGGTACTTGATTTCACAGCGTAGAGCGATAGATGAAGAATCACACAGATAAACGCAGCAGGCTTATTTTCCCACAGTATTTGTTTTGGTTTATGCATTAATCAAAAGCGTGTGGACACTCAGCTGACAAATGCAAACGTTTCCCAACGTTTCTATTTAAAAGACCCATTTAACTGGCAGCAATTTTACTGCAAACCTCTTTCAACTGAGCCACAATGAAAAAAGCCACTTGCTGCTTTGCCTCCAACACAAAGGCAACCTGTAGTACACGAATGGGCCGGAATTGCTGCCCCCTGCCCCGTAACCGCCTCCTGGCTTCGTATTAGACAGTGGGATCTCGTGTTCCCGTGAGCTGTGCCTCCGAGCTGCGTGCAGCCTGGGCGGATGGATCGACAGGGAATACGTTTATTCAGCGTGGCAGTCGTGGGACAAAAGAGCCCAGATGCAGAACCTCAGGTGCCTGCAGCAGACTCTGCCACCGGAAAGAAGTCACCTTCTGCATTACACGCGCTTTTGCTTGTCTGTGAAAGGAGACGCACCTCACCTACCCTCACTCCCTGACAGAGGTGATAGGGGCCTTCCTGCTGCTGGGGGTGGAAATGCAAAGCACTGGTGGAAATATCGTTCCAGCTCCCTGGAACTGCTTGGCAGTGGGGTTTGGGTTTAATCCTAGCAGCCTTTTCCGTGAACACGGCCTCTTCCTTGGGCTCCCCGGTTCTCTCCTTCCAACCACCCCTAACCTTGAAACCAGACTGCGGTCAGCTTTCAAACTGAAACTTCCACAGCCAGTGCAGTGTCTTAGCATGGATTCAGCGTTTAATTACCCAGTGGCTTATCTCACCCATCCTCAGATCCTCCTCACCTTATTGCATTTCTCCCACTCCACCTCAGCGACACAGAGAGCAATGCAGCAGCTAAATGATGGCATCAGCATTTGTCTCACACCCCACCAGGGCAAATGATGTCATATTCTCACCGTCTGACCTTCCTAAACTACTCACTATTCTCAAATACACAGCACAGCATCTTCTTCTCCCGGAAGGCGGCGGGGGGAAGAAACCTACCGACACCGCACCATACATTAATGTAAAGTGCTCTGCTTCATAGACAGAGGGAGATATAGGTGTAAGTTAATTCTCAATAATATATCATAAACCATGGCTTTCCCCACCCACACACTGAATTTTCTTTCTTCTGCATTGCAGATGAATCCTTGCTCTAACCCACTACATCGCTGCCTGGAGCTCCAGGCTGCCCACTCCAGCTGCTCATTTACTTAACAATATTCTTAACGGGATTTAGACGCATTTTAATTGGAGGTCAGTTATGAACAACCAAGTATCAATTCTCAAAAATACACAAAAATAACTTAAAAGTTCACCAATCAGCTGGACTATACACACCAGAATGCTTCAGAGCAGTGAGGTCTGCAGGACCAAAGTCAACATTCACCTTCTAAATGCTGTCCTCCAAGCGGGGATTGAACATCGTCACCCCTCTGCGCAGTGCTCTGCGGCACCCCGACAGCCTCATCTCGCTTCCTGCAAAAGGCACGAGTCCAAACTGCGTCTCTATGTGTTCATTAAATGTTTACAGACTGAGGCTCCACCTAAATATTTCCTCCTAGATTAAACTTCTTTCCTGTTCCACCTTTCATGTGCACATCCTATTTACATCAATATTTACTAGACTGAAAATTAACACTCCTGACGATTGTATTACAAGCTACAACACTAACGGCAGTGAAAGGCATGGGATACGTGGGAGAAAACGTAGATCTGGAAGGCTCCTTATGACAAGAGTTTGGTATAAAAAATGTGTATAAAAAATGGTATTGGTTTAAAATTTAGAGAAGATTGACAATTTTTTAAGAAGATTTTTGCTTTGATTTTCAATGTAGATCTGTATATATTCTGAAAGTGTTCTTTTATGTGTGGATGTATATACAACATTCTTATTTAATAACATATACGATAATCATAGAATCATAGAATGGCTTGGGTTGGAAGGGACCACAAGGATCATCTAGTTCCGACCCCCTGCCCTGGGCAGGGACACCCCCCACCAGCCCAGGCTGCCCAAAGCCCCATCCAACCTGGCCTTGGGCACTGCCAGGGAGCCAGGGGCAGCCACAGCGTCTCGGGGCACCCTGTGCCAGGGCCTCAGCACCCTCCCAGGGAAGGATTGCTGCCTAATGTCCAATCTAAATCCCCCCTCTGTTAGTTTAAACCCATTGCCCCTGGTCTAGTCATCTCCCCGAGTAAAGAGTCCCTCTCCATCCTTTTTATAAGACCCTTTTAAGCACTGAAAGGCCACAACGAGGTCTCCCCGGAGCCTTTTCTTCTCCAGGCTGAACATCCCCAGCTCTCTCAGCCTGTCCTTATAGCAGAGGGGCTCCAGCCCCCGAATCATCTTTGTGGCCTCCTCTGGACTTGCTTCAACAGGCTATATATAATATATACTTAATATATGTAATATAAAGTTCTTATCACTGTCACCCATCAGTCAGACTGGTGACCCCATTGCACCTCTGGCCCTGCCTCTTCCCATCTCCACGTGGGATCAGCTCTAGCTCCTCTTGGGCTGCCGCCGTTGGGTCCCCAAAGACGATGGCTGTCTTTACAGTTTCGGGACACAATGGGATAAGAAATGGCACGAACAGTTTCTCTTACGTAGTTTCAGTGCAAAATTAACTTTATTTACCAAATACAACCTAAATAGGAGCTTAATCTCTATGACTAAAAAACCTTTAAGTCCTCCTCTCGGGTATTTCCTGACAATCCAGAAACTACAAGAAACACAACTGGGGATCAAGCACTAGGGCTGGACACTGACACGTCTTCCCTGCATGAGATGTGGAGCCAAGGAGCCCTCAGGTGCCAACTTTCTGTCTCTCTCTGAGCAGGGCAAAGCAAAGCAGACAGAAAAGCCTCTGTCTTCTGTCTCCTTCACCATCCGTACTGGCGTCGCGCCTAGAGGCGACCTGGCAAGGGACTGCTGCACAACGCAACCCTACGGACTCACCAGAAGTGACAGGCGCTGCCATGCAGAAGCCAGGAGCTGATGAGGGAGCACGGGACTGACCTTTCCTCTCCCTGCTCGAGGGCCAAAAAGCTCGGACGAACTTCAATTAGCACAGAGCAATACCCGTGCTGCCAGGAACCAAGCGATGCGGTGTACAGACTTGCAAAGACACTGCGATAGCACGCGCTGAACTTAGCAGAGCAGCAACACAGAGGTCCCCTTTTTGCCTGTGTCACTAGAAAACGGATCTGCTTCGGCAGTCAGCACACACGCTCAAGAGACAGCCACTCAGGCATCGAGACCCCAACAGTCTGTCTCCTGCAGCTGAGTCTGGGCTTGCAGCTGCCCTCTGACTTTTTATTTTTTAAGCAGACGTTTGCTGTCAGACACGCTAATGGTTTATGCTGGGGTCAAACCACTGCTGGAGGTCCCGGTCAGGCTGGTTATGAGCTGTCTTGCCATCAGCTCAGGCAAATACACAGGAGCAGTGAAGTGCTCAGTGTTAAATCAACGTGCCATTGATCCTCTGGCTGGTTTGTATCATTTTACTCTTGATACCTGACAAAATGGCCTGTTACAGATGTTGGTATCTTCAGCAAAAGCACCTGCAATAAAGGACCAGGCCATGGAATGAGGGCTGGGGTTACCAGATCAAGCCTTGGATGCTCAATCCTTACATTAGCATTGCTAGGCACTTCGGCCCAGCACCGACAGAGATAAGAGACAGACTCCTGCTAAGGTCAATGAGAAATATCCTGTTAACTCTAGGGACAGGATGCACATCCAAAAAATGAGTAAGCAAGTTGCAGGAGGTACTTTCTAGTGCCCTTCCTCTGGGAGTCAGCGACATCCTTCACCCAGCACCAACTACCTGCTATTCACCTGTCCCAGCACGTGGAAAAACCCACCTCTTGGCTTACCCAGTAAGACCAGCTCCGGTGCTCCAAGTCCTAGTTCAAAAGTAACATCACCAAAATGCTTCAAGTCTCACTCGTTTTCCGTGAAACAGAGTTGCCTAAATCGTTCGTTAAGATGAAACAGTGCAGGACAGACCGCGCCGAGTGAGAACTTACCACTCTGTCCCGGTAGGTCTTGGCAAACAACTTGCAGGAGCAGAGCTTTACAAGGCATGAAAGAATTTAAAGACCAGGTTCTTATTTTATTGATTATTTGGTTTCACCAAGTTTAGATTATACTCAATAAGCCATAAAAGATTATTTACTCCTCTGTCTATTTTATTAAACTGTTTTAAAGATACTAATGCTGTAAAACTCAATTACACCAGACACATTTGTAAAGTAAGTGAATGTCACCTGAAGGGCAACTGCAGTAAATTTGCTATATGGGCCACATCAAGACACTCAGAAAATCTTTGCCATTTCCCAAATAAGGGTCTCCAAATCAGTTCGAGTCAAGAGTAATAAACTTCATTTATTGAGCTAGAACTATCTGAAATTATTAGACATCTCAGTCCATAAATGACGAGCCAGCAAGGTCAAACCCACGTACAACCCTACGGACAGCTATCTTCTCTCTCAGACATAGGAACTTCTAGTCTTTAAACCAAAATCCTGTGAGCTACAACCCAGCAATGACTTTTACTCCAAAGTTTCTTGTAGCTACCTACTCTGTTTGCATGAAGTTAAATGGTGACACTTCACTACCATGACTGCAGAGATGTTTATACACTGAACTACGATTTAGACTGGCAGGGAACTGAAACCAAATGTTGTGCCACATTAGCAGGACAGCACGCAGCTTTGTCCTACTTTTGGATACTCTTGACAAGCTCTTGAAGGTTGAAGAGATCTGTGTTAGACAGAAGGTCCAGCCTTATGTATGAGAAGAGATGAATAATAATTATTGGCACCGTGGCAAGAGAAAGCCTCGGCTGCAGGAACAAAGCAGCCGCATATCGCAATGTTGTCAAATACATTAAGTTATTCTGTAAAAGTTCTCTCACTTGTAGGCAATCTGGCAATTTGTTAAAATTCCCAGGCAAAGTTGACCTAGCGCATGTTCCGACTGCGAAATCACACATCCCTCCCCTCTTTAGATTGAATTCTTACGAACTGATTTCACTATAAATTCAATTCAACCTATTGACTAAGTATCGACCTCAAAGCCCCCATCACCTCGACACCGCAGCGTTTCAGCAGGCAAGACAGGGGTTCAGCTGGAACATCTTCATTACAGTACCACGCAGAATCCATTTCTAACAAAGTCACAGAGGGCATCAGAAACAGTTATACGCTGGAGAAGCTACATGCGTCTAAGAGGCCAGTTTTTTCAAAGCTAGCTCAGCTGTTCTCCCTCAGCACTACATTGTGCTGCGCAGACAACAGCCCCTTTGTCTGCAGAGAAGCAGAAAAACCATCAGCCCTGCTAGGAAGGGAAACGGAGACTGTGCCTCAAAGATGTGTTGAGCTACTGGGATAAACAGATGCGGCTCTGCTGAAGACAATGGCAGCGAGCCCGCAAATATCAATGATGAATTTTGTCACTATGTTGGCTTTTTTTTCTCATAGAATCATGTAATATCCCAAGTTGGCAGGGCCCCCCCAGGCGCACCAGCCCAACCCCTGGCCCCACACAGGCCCAGCCCCATCACAGCAGATGGCTGAGAGCGTTGGCCAGACGCTGCTTGAACTCAGCCCAGCTCGGGGCGCTGACCACTGCCCTGGGGAGCCTGTGCCAGGGCCCCACCACCCTCTGGGGGAACAACCTTCTCCTGATCCCCACCCTGACCCTCCCCTGGGGTAGCTCCAGGCCGTTCCCTGGGGTTCTGTCGCTGGGCCCCAGAGGGAGGAGATCAGCGCCTGCCCCTTGGCTCCCCCTCGGGAGGAAGCTGGAGGCCCCAGGAGCTCTGCCCTCAGCCTCCTCTTCTCCAGGCTGAACCAGCCCAGGGCCTTCAGCCTCTCCTCACACGCCTGCCCCTCCAGACCCTTCCCCACCTTTGTTCCCTCCTCTGCACACTCCCCAACAGTTTTATGTCCTTTTTGTGCTGTGGCGCCCAAACCTGCCCCCAGCACTCGAGGTGAGGTCGCCCCAGCGCAGGGCAGGGTGGGACCATCCCGTCCCTGGCCCGGCTGGCCATGCCAGGCTTGGTGCCCCCCAGGACACGGTTGCCCTTCCTGGCAGCCCGGGCACACTGTTGGCTCACGGTCACCTTGCTGTTGACCCAGACCCCCAAATCCGTTTCAGTGTGGCTGCCTTTTGTTTAAAAGAGACCGAGCAGTTTCCTTAGCAAGGGCCCACGTCCCTCAGCCAGCCTTGCTTTGCAGAAACAGCAGCACGCTTTGAAGACATGGATGAATTAGACAACATTCCATAGCATTTTTCCTTACAAAAGGGCTTGGAAAAGAGAACAAATTGTCATCTGCAGCGGAGAACATTCAAGCTGAGCAGGTTATGAGACAGTTCGCTCTCAGCTACAACAGGAGATATCTAAATTGGGAGGTTACTCAGCTAAAACACCAGTCCCATTCAGGCGCACGGCTTGTGATTTTTACGCACAGCTCCGCTGCTTTGAGGGACAGCGCAGCAATATGTCAGGTGTAGGCACCAACTGATCAATGCTCTGCTTCTGCAGCTAATTTTAGTACATGGCAAATACATCAGGGCTATTTATAAAACAATCCATTGCAAACAAAGGCTTAGTGAATTCACAGAGTAAACACTACATGGGATGGGGAAACGAGTCTGTCGAACACTGAAAGAGGCAGGTCGGTTGGAACAAAGAGGTTGCTCAAGAGCAGTGCTGCAAATCAAATTATAGCCAGAAATCAAAGCAAATTACATTCCTAGCCGAAACTGCAGCATGAATGCACTTCAGCATTCAGGTCTGATTGTCTCCCCTTTTTACTCTGGTATCTCCTTGGCTGCTCCAAGAGCCACTTTCCACTGTCACCCACGCCAGCCGCTGCCTTTCTCATGACTTCAAGACAGATGAGCCCAGAGCTTTTAATTCTTCTCATTATTAGAAAGCACTGTCTGGAGTTCAAACTCTTCTTTCCAATGCTGCTTCCAGACACTTGGGTTTCACTACAAATATTCACATCAAACAATAATCTTAAGTTATGTTTCATATTTCCCAGCAGTTCTGGGGTAATTAACACCAGATTATTTTTTCTTCTACTTTTGTTGGATTTTCAATTTGCACATATTTAATAACAGGACAACAATCCACTAGAGATGGAGTTAAAATGACCGCCATTCGTTATTTATTGATTGGCTATACAGAGTAGCAAGGTATGAGAAATAGACTTTTTGCTTTTCACTGGCCCATAAAATTGCAGTAATAATCTAAACTAACACTGCTTGAAGCTTTTATATGTTCCTCAGCTCTTCCGAAGCAGAGAGGCTTCCCCGTCTCATTTAGTCGATGAGCAGTTTAAAAAACACTGTACCCATTTGTTATCCACTTAACAGCTGCCAATGCTAAGTAATTATACACATGAATATATATATCCTAAAATGACCAGAGAAATCACTCCTGCTATCAAAGGCAATCCAGGGCACCACTGAAATATAACCAAGACAACCCGCTCCTCCTGAATCAGGTTCTTCATTACTCACCACTGAAGAGCTCGTCGCTTTTTAATATTAATAGAAGGAAACCCAATGACTTTGACACCAGCTCAAATCTGCGCCACTCCCAAGTTAAATAAAAGCTCCTTTATTATTCACCTTTCTTGTTCCAAGATGCTGCAAGGAGCAGGGAGTTGGACTCCATGATCCTGTTGCGTCCTTCCAACTTGATATCCTATGATCCCAAATAAGAACTGGCTCTGTTCCCTCACCTATTCTGTCACAGAAAGTTTATTCATTGCTATTTCTCATCTTTTTTAACTCGAGGGAGTTTTACAATCGTGCCCTAGTGAAAACATCATTATTAAACATCCCTAGTACTTAACATGCATTTTATGGGGCATGAAAGTTGCATAAAGCAGTACAAGCAAAATTAATGTTGAACATATTGATAACTTGGCTATGAAGAACATCAAACACTTAATCATGCGATTAATAATTATACCAAGCACATCATAAGATAGCACAGCATTTATAATATCTCCCTAAACTAAATGCAGATCTCCCCTGTGCTCACTCCTTTTATCTTCCAGGCTTCAGGGGGAAACTCTTCCCTATGCAGGGGGTTCGCGCAAAGCCTGTGGGCCCCTTATGCCTCAAGTTTTCATCTGCATTCACTGGGGTCCCCAGTCCACTTCAAGAGCTTTTTTTAGCACCAGTTCCTCCCCAGCCCAACTCCGTTGAAGTCACAGCTTTGCTAATTCACAAACCAAGGAGCTGGGTGTTTAAGGGAGCATGAAAGCACCGAGAGCTTGCGGCAGAGAGCCTTCGTGCGTGTAACTAAGCCAGCCGCAGCCATGAAGCACCGTCTCTTGGCTTTCCACATAGTTTATCCTGAAATAAGCTGGCTAACCTTGGAAGGTTACGTCTGAGTGGAAGCGCCACTCCGTCAGCCTGCAAAACTTGCAAGTGCAGCGCAGCTGAAGTGCTGTGGAGTATCCCAGCCGCAGCAAGCGTCGCCTTAAAACACAACACAAAAATCCCATGCAGATGTGCAGCAACACCTCCTCCTCAGGGTTCCAGTTAACAAACTCCGTTCAGTTTATCACAGCTCCACGATTTTACAAAACATCTCTTACTGGCCTGCATCCCGCGTTACCCACGCTCCCCTTACGTCCTGAACCAGCCCTGATGGAAGGGCCACTTTGAAAATGCAGAATTAACTGGCCAGAGCAGCAGCTCACACTCTCTCACACGGTCACTGGAGGAAGAAAATGTTCATTCAGTACATTATTACAGTGCTCCAAAGATAAACTCGCTCAGGACACAAAGGAATTCAACAGATTCTGAGGAAGCCAATTAATTAAGTAGTTCTGGAGGTTTTCCAAGCTTATCAGAAAAAAAAAAAAAAAAAGGACTAAAACTCATTCAAAGACAAACTCCAGCTGAAGTTTTCAGATGTTATCATCATTTACTTCCTTAATGAGACAATATTTGTCTGGAAAGAACACAAAGTTCCAGGCAGCCTAAATTCCCCTGCAAGCGGCTTTTCGATCAGTCGCTGTAACACTGAATGTCAGCGTTCCGCAAACCCTCCGGACAGCCCTTGCACGGACACCGTGGGCCGAGCCTGCAGTTGCAGAAATTGGCCCATGCCCTCAAACGTGATGATTTGCACTCCTGGGGATTTGGTTTCACGGGGCTCGGCTCTCCGCTGCATTGCACCAGTGTAACTCCGAGTCATGCTCGCCGAGCCCAACCAACACGAGAGCAGCTAGACTCATCCTGACTAATAAACATGGGAAAAATCAGTCAGAAGGCAAAAATATATATAAATATATATAAACTTAGCTATTCAGCTAATAGCTAAGGAAGCTTAGCTATAGCACAGTGGTTCTTGCCAATTAATCAAGAGAGATCGTTCGCATCACAGATGGATCATTACATCATACATTACACGTGTGGTGGGATTCCAGCAGGCATTTAACCTTGCTGAACGACCTAAATCCCTTCACATCACCCTTCTCCAAACTGTTGGTTTAATGCACTAGGTTTCTTTTTGATCTTGGATTTTTATTAAATGCAAATTGAACCACTACGCTGCAAACTAAAAGACACAAGCAATTGTGTGCCCAGATCGAGGTCAAGGATCAGGATCCACGTGATCCTGTTACACTAACTTTACCATGTTAAGAGCTGATAGACCAAAAGTACTAGACCGTTTTCTATCCCAGACCATTTAACAGAATTCATAGAATCACAGAATCCCCGGGTTGGAAGGGTCCCCCCAGGCCCACCAGCCCAACCCCTGGCCCCACACAGGCCCAGCCCCATCACAGCAGATGGCTGAGAGCGTTGGCCAGATGCTGCCTGAACTCAGCCCAGCTCGGGGCGGTGACCACTGCCCTGGGGAGCCTGTGCCAGGGCCCCACCACCCTCTCAGAGAAGAACCTTCTCCTGATCCCCACCCTAACCCTCCCCTGGGGCAGCTCCAGGCCCTTCCCTGGGGTTCTGGCGCTGGGCCCCAGAGGGAGGAGATCAGCGCCTGCCCCTTGGCTCCCCCTCGGGAGGAAGCTGGAGGCCCCATGAGCTCTGCCCTCAGCCTCCTCTTCTCCAGGCTGAACCAGCCCAGGGCCTTCAGCCTCTCCTCACACGCCTGCCCCTCCAGACCCTTCCCCACCTTTGTTCCCTCCTCTGGACACTC